>SJYX01009305.1:53608-104495 GCA_006410675.1 Oreotragus oreotragus | reverse complement strand
CTTTGGAAGGAATGATGCTAAAGCTGAAACTCCAGTACTTTGGCCACCTCATGCGAAGAGTTGACTCATTGGAAAAGACTCTGATGCTGCGAGGGATTGGGGGCAGGAGGAGAAGGGGACGACTGAGGATGAGATGGCTGGATATCATCACGGACTCGATGGACGTGAGTCTGAGTGAACTCCGGGAGATGGTCATGGATAGGGAGGCCTGGCATGCTGCGATTCATGGGGTTGCAAAGAGTGGGACACGACTGAGCGACTGAACTGAACTGAAGCAATATTGCTCTTTACAGCATTGGACCTTGCTTCCATCACCAGTCACATCCACAACTGGGTGTTGTGTTCGCTTTAGCCCATCATTTCATTCTTTCTGCAGTTATTTCTCCACTGATCTCCAGTAGCATATTGGGCATCTACGAATTCATCTTTCAGTGTCCTATCTTTTTGCCTTTTCATACTGTTCGTGGGGTTCTCAAGACAAGAATAGTGAAGTGGTTTGCCATTCCTTTCTCCAGTAGACCACATTTTGTCAGAACTCTCCACCATGACCTGTCTGTCTTGGGTGGCCCTAGAAGCCGTGGCTCATATTTTCATTGAGTTAGACAAGGTTGTGGTCCATGTGATCAGATTGCTTAGTTTTCTGTGATTGTGGTTTTCAGTCTGTCTGCCCTTTGATAAAGAAGTGTAAGAGGCTTATGGGAGTTTCCTGATGGGAGAGACTGACTGCTGGGGAAACTGGGTCTTGTTCTGATGGGCAGGGCCATGCTCAGTAAATCTTTAATCCAACTTTCTGTTGATAGGTGGGGCTGTGTTCCCTCCCTGCTATTTACCTGGGGCCAAACTATGGTGGTGGAGAAGGCAATGGCAACCCACTCTAGTACTCTTACCTGGCAAATCCCGTGGATAGAGGAGCCTGGTGGGCTGCAGTCCATGGGGTTGCTGGGAGTCGGACACGACTGAGCGACTTCACTTTCACTTTTCACTTTCATGCATTGGAGAAGGAAATGGCAACCCACTCCAGTGTTCTTGCCTGGAGAATCCCAGGGATGGGGGAGCCTGGTGGGCTGCCATCTATGGGGTCCCACAGAGTCGGACACGACTGAAGCAACTTAGCAGCAGCTTAGCAGCAGCAAACTATGGTAGAGGTAATGAAGTAATGGCAACCCCCTTTAAAAGATCCCATGCATGTACTGCTACACTCAGTACCCCTAACTGTGCAGCAGGCCACCACTGACCCATGCCTCCAATGGAGACTCCTGGCCACCCACAGGCAAGTCTGGGTCAGTCTCTTGGGGTCATTGCTCCTTTCTCCTGGGTCTGGTGTGCACAAGGTTCTGTTTGTGCCCTCCAAGGGTCTATTTCTGAGTCCTGTGTAAGTTCTGATAGCTCTGTGGTAGGGTTAGTGGTGACCTTCTCCAAGATGGCTTATGTCACACACAGGGCTGCTGCACCCAGAGCCCCTGCCCCTGCGGCAGGCCACTGTTGACCCAGACCTCTGCAGGAGATGCTCAAACATAGTTCTGGCTCAGTCTCTGTGCAGTCCCTGGGTCCTGGCACACACAACGTTTGTTTGAGCCCTCTCACCATCTCTGGGGGGGATGGGGTTTGATTCTAATTGCGAATTCGCCCCTTCTACTATCTTGTTGGGGCTTCTCCTTTGCCCTTGGGCGTGGGGTATCCTCACAGCTGCTCCAGCGCCTACCATTTTACTGGGGTTTCTCTGACCTTGGTATCTCTTCACAACCATTCCAGCCAAGCTCAGCTACTGCTCCTGACCCTGGATGAGTCACACAGCTGCTGCTTCCTCCAACACGGTGCAGCCCCTGCTTGCTCCAGAGTGTGTGGCTGCAGTCCCATCACTTCATGGCAAATAGATGGGGAAACAGTGGAAACAGTGATAGACTTTATTTTCATGGGCTGCAAAGTCACTGCAGGTGGTGACTGCAACCATGAAGTTAAAAGATGCTTGCTCCTTGGAAGAAAAGCTAAGACCAACCTAGATAGCATATTAAAAAGCAGAGACACCACTTTGCCAACAAATGTCCATCTCGTCAAGGCCATAGTTTTTCCAGTAGTCATGTATGGATGTGAGTTGGACTATATAGAAAGCTGAGTGCCAAAGAATTGATGCTTTTGAACTGTGGTGTTGGAGAAGACTCTTGAAAGTCCCTTGGACCTCAAAGAGATCCAACCAGTCAATCCTAAGGGAAATCAGTCCTGAATATTTTTTGGAAAGACTGATGTTGAAGCTGAAACTCCAATACTTGAGCCACCTTATGTGAAGAGCTGATTCGTTGGAAAAGACCCTGATGCTTGGAAAGATTGAAGGCAAAATAATAAGAGGGCAGCATAGGATAAAATGGTTAGACAGCATCACTAACCCAATGTACATGAATGTAAGCAAACTCTGATAGTTATTGAAGGACAGAGAAGCCTGGTGTGCTGAAGTCCATGGGATCACATAGAGTTGGACATAACTTAGCAACTGAACAAGGACAAATAATTCTAAAATCTGTACAGCAACACACACACACAAAGAGCCAAAATAATCATAAGAACAGAGCTTGTGATATCACAGTCCCTGACTTCAGACTATACTACTAAGCTACACAGATCATTACATTATGGTACTAGCATAAAACAGACACATAGATCAATATAACATAATAGAGGATGCAGAAATAGATCCAGTAACTTATGACATCTGTAACAAAGAAGGCAAGAATATACAGTGTGTAAAATAGATAAGTAGTGTATAAAACAATAAATGATGCTGGGAAAACTGGATAATTACATGTAAAAGAATAAAATTAGAACATTGTCTCACATTATATACAATAATAAACTCATCATGGTTAAATACCTAAATATAAGAACAGAAAACATTAAACTCCTAGAAGAAAACATGGGCAGAACCCTCTGTCATAAATCATATCAGTTTTTTTTGTGTGTGTATAATCTGTCTCCTAAAGCAGAAAAGACAAATCAGAAATAAAGAAATGGGACCTAATTCAACTTAAAAGCTTTGGCACAGCATAGAAAAACAAAGATGAAACAAAGATAATTTGCAAATGATAATACTATAAGGGGTTAATATCCAAAATACATAAACAGCTCATATAATTCAACACAAAAAATAAATAAATAATTTTAAAAACTGGGCCGAAGACCTGAATATATCTTTTTTTTCCAAAGAAGAGATAAAGATGTCCATCAGGCACATGGTAACATGCCCAACATCACTAAATAATCATCAAAGAAATGCAAACCAAAGCCACAATAAGATATCATCTCACACCTGTCGCAATGGCTATCATCAAAAAGAACATAAATAACAAGTGTTGGTGAGGATGTGGATAAAAAGGAACCTTGTATACTATAGATAGGAATGTAAATTATTGGATCCACTGTGGAAAGTAGTAAGGAAGTTCCTCAGAAAAACTAAAAATAGAACTACCATGTGATCCAGTAATTCCACTATTGGGTATATAACCAAAGAAAATGAAATCTCTAATTCAAAAAGATACAGACACCCCAAGGTTCACAGAAGCATTATTTTTAGTAGCCAATATCAAAACAACCTAAATGTCCATCAACAAATAAGTTGATAAAGAAGATGTAGTGTGTGTATACACACACACACACACANCATGTTTATAGAGATTAAACAGAGTTTGGAGACGCCCTCACAAAGTGTTCAATTTTCTAAGTTTTACGAATAGTGAAAGAGTATGTCGGAAAGGATCAAAATAAAGATAAATATATTTACTCTGTTTCCATCTTATCCACATTTAAAAATCTCCAATAATGGTGATTTTTTCCTGAACACAGTACAAAATATTAAGTAACAATTTTCTAAAGAAAAAGAATTAAGACTAAGGACCTGGGATTTGAATAGGCAATCCTAGACAAAGAGTCACTTTGTACAAATCACCATGAGAAGATTCAAGAAAACTAGAGCAAAAGAGACAAGTAGAACACCCTTTGCTGATCATTTATTTCATTTAAGAGATTCTTCATGAAAGATGTGGATTAAAAACAATAGATGCAGCTAAAAAACAGGAAGCTTTAGGGAGGCAATTTGATACACTTCAAGAGAACATTTAATCATGGATGCTTTATTTGGGTCTGGAAAGTGAATAAAGACTCTAGTACAGTTACATCTATACTATATTTCTTTAAATGAGTTTCTTCAGGCCTCACATGAGGGGAAAGGAACTTGAAAAATTGTGAAATGGGCAAAACTGGCTTTTAGCACACCCTGCTGCTTCAGTTATCAATTGCTATGACACACTGGATAACAAACACTAAATCTTAGTTACATATAATACTATGGCATTTGCTTCTTATGCATAAATGGATAGGCTGGGGATCACCCTATTTAGGCTGGACTTGCCTGGAGCAGCTCTGTTCATGACTCATTTTCCTTGTTGAAGGACAGGCAAGCTCAAAAATGTCCCTATGGCAATGGCAGAAGCATAAGACCACAAGCAAAAAAACCATGAAGCCATCTAAGACCAAGGCTCAGGCTGGTTATGTTGTCAATTTCACTGCATTCTACTGGTCAATACAAATCACATAAATCCAAAAATCAAATGACAGGGAAATATACTCTACCGTTTAAATAAGGAGAGACAAGAGTAAGTAAATATTTCTGAGCAGTAATATAATCTATAATACCTCTTGATTCTTCTCTTCTCTCCTCTTCTGCCAGCCCTTTCTGTAGCCCTGGAGGAACAATCAATTAGTAATAAGTTATTGATTTTGACAAAAAGTTTGTTCATGGTTTTCTGTAAAAAATTCAAACTTTTTGGTCAACCCAATAAANGGTTAGACAGCATCACTAACCCAATGTACATGAATGTAAGCAAACTCTGATAGTTATTGAAGGACAGAGAAGCCTGGTGTGCTGAAGTCCATGGGATCACATAGAGTTGGACATAACTTAGCAACTGAACAAGGACAAATAATTCTAAAATCTGTACAGCAACACACACACACAAAGAGCCAAAATAATCATAAGAACAGAGCTTGTGATATCACAGTCCCTGACTTCAGACTATACTACTAAGCTACACAGATCATTACATTATGGTACTAGCATAAAACAGACACATAGATCAATGTAACATAATAGAGGATGCAGAAATAGATCCAGTCACTTATGACATCTGTAACAAAGAAGGCAAGAATATACAGTGTGTAAAATAGATAAGTAGTGTATAAAACAATAAATGATGCTGGGAAAACTGGATAATTACATGTAAAAGAATAAAATTAGAACATTGTCTCACATTATATACAATAATAAACTCATCATGGTTAAATACCTAAATATAAGAACAGAAAACATTAAACTCCTAGAAGAAAACATGGGCAGAACCCTCTGTCATAAATCATATCAGTTTTTATTGTGTGTGTATAATCTGTCTCCTAAAGCAGAAAAGACAAATCAGAAATAAAGAAATGGGACCTAATTCAACTTAAAAGCTTTGGCACAGCATAGAAAAACAAAGATGAAACAAAGATAATTTGCAAATGATAATACTATAAGGGGTTAATATCCAAAATACATAAACAGCTCATATAATTCAACACAAAAAATAAATAAATAATTTTAAAAACTGGGCCGAAGACCTGAATATATCTTTTTTTTCCAAAGAAGAGATAAAGATGTCCATCAGGCACATGGTAACACGCCCAACATCACTAAATAATCATCAAAGAAATGCAAACCAAAGCCACAATAAGATATCATCTCACACCTGTCGCAATGGCTATCATCAAAAAGAACATAAATAACAAGTGTTGGTGAGGATGTGGATAAAAAGGAACCTTGTATACTATAGATAGGAATGTAAATTATTGGATCCACTGTGGAAAGTAGTAAGGAAGTTCCTCAGAAAAACTAAAAATAGAACTACCATGTGATCCAGTAATTCCACTATTGGGTATATAACCAAAGAAAATGAAATCTCTAATTCAAAAAGATACAGACACCCCAAGGTTCACAGAAGCATTATTTTTAGTAGCCAATATCAAAACAACCTAAATGTCCATCAACAAATAAGTTGATAAAGAAGATGTAGTGTGTGTATACACACACACACACACAGAGACACACACACACACAGACACACACACACACAGACACACACACACACAGACACACACACAGACACACACACACACAGAGACATACACACACACACAGACACACACACACACACAGACACACACACGATGGAATCCTACTCAGCCAAAGAAGAGAAAGAGTTTTTATCATTTGCAACAACACGAATGCACCTGGGGGCTATTACGCTAAGTGAATAACTCAGACGGAAAGAAAAATATCTTATTTATCATTTCATATGTGGTATCTAAAAACTAAAACAAAGAAATTAATATAATGAGACTGATTAAACTGACAGATCAAGAGAACAAACTAGTGGTTACCATGAGAAGAAAGAAAGGTTAAGGAGCAAAATAGAGGTAGTGGATTAAAAGTCACAAACCACTACATATAAAATAAATAAGCTACAATGAGAAACCCACACACTGCAACAAAGACCCGGCACAGCCAAAAGTAAATAAATAAATAAAAAGCTACAGTGATACACTGCATAAGGAATATAGCCAATATTTTATAACTTTAAATGGAGTATAATCTATAAAAATTTGAATCACTATGTTGTACATTTAAAACTAATATAGCATTGCAAATCAACTAAACTTTGATTAAAAAAATAGGAAAAATATATTCTAATTGATAGTGGTGATGATAGTGGATATGCTAGCAATTTTTAAAAAATTATTTTCTATATATCTTAAACATCATTCTTCTGCCTCCTACTAACACACTCCTGGCGTGCTGCAGTTCATGGGGTAACAAAGATTAGAACATGATTGAGAAACTGAACTGAACTAGCACACTCTACACAGCAACAAAGTGTATAGAAACAGTTCAGTTAGAGAGATGAGGAAATATGACACATTTTTAGATATGAAACATATTGCTTCAAGAGTCCTTTTCCTCCTGATAGAATATGTGACTTAAAATCATAGATAAATTTATGAGAACAAACATGACAATTTTCGTAATGTTCCTCTCTGGGTAAATGAGAACAGGTTGATGTGCTCTCAGGGCACCATTTAAGTCATCAGTATGTGTTCACGTAAGTAGTTCCATCTTAGGTCTGGGATTCATCCTCTGTTGTCAGCCCTCACATGCAAATGAGACACCTAATTGTCAGAACACTAGATACTCTCCACAAAGTTTGTTATTAAAACAGAGGCAGAGCTTTCTTAAAGGAACTTATTTTCTTCTGTGATAATCTGTGCTCAATCACATCTGACCCTTTTTTGAATCCCTGGTCTGTAGCCCAGCCAACTCTTATGTCCATAGAATTCCCCAGGCAGGAATAATGGAGTGGGTTGCCATTTCTTTCTCCAGGGGAATCATTCTGACCCAGGAATCCAACCTGGTCTCCTGTATCTCCTGCACTTCCCCACCTGGGAAGCCCATAATCCTCTAATAACCAAGAACTAATTGTTTTGAACTCAGCTGCTTTATTTTCTCAGGCACACAAAGTTTTACATACTAGAATTATGTTTTAGCCAAGTCATATGATAAATATAGATTAATTTTTTATGTCTTATCAGTTATTTTAACCAGGCATTATTCTATACAATTCACATATTCAAAGTCCAGATCAACATCTTAGAAAATTTATCATATGTTGTCTGATACCTTGTTTATCTTTCACATATCTGAAGATGATAAAAAATATATATTTACCTTTGGAAATGGAAAAAAGTGTGAATTTTAATCAGGTAAGCTTTAGTGGTATATCATTGATTGGTACATAAATTCACCCTGAAATTAAAATAACAATGTATGCAGGTCAGGAAGCAACAGTTAGAACTGGACATGGAACAACAGTCTGGTTCCAAATAGGAAAAGGAGTACATCAAGGCTGTATATTGTCACCCTGCTTATTTAACTTATATGCAGAGTACATCATGAGAAATGCTGGACTGGAAGAAACACAAGTTAGAATCAAGATTGTCAAGAGAAATATCAATAACCTCAGATATGCAGATGACACCACCCTTATGGCAGAAAGGGAAGAGGAACTCAAAAGCCTCTTGATGAAATTGAAAGTGGAGAGTGAAAAAGTTGGCTTAAAGCCCAACATTCAGAAAACTAAGGTCATGGCATCTGGTCCCATCACTTCAAGGGAAATAGATGGGGAAACAGTGGAAACAGTGTCAGACTTTATTTTTTGGGGCTCCAAAATCACTGCAGATGGTGACTGCAGCCATGAAATTAAAAGACGCTTACTCCTTGGAAAAAAAGTCATGACCAACCTAGACAGCATATTCAAAAGCAGATATTACTTTGCCGACTAAGGTCTGTCTAGTCAAGGCTGTGGTTTTTCCAGCAGTCATGTATGGATGTGAGAGTTGGGCTGTGAAGAAGGCTAAGTGCTGAAGAATTGATGCGTTTGAACTGTGGTGTTGGAGAAGACTCTTGAGAGTCCCTTGGACTGCAAGGAGATCCAACCAGTCCATTCTGAAGGAGATCAGCCCTGGGATTTTGTTGGAAGGAATGATGGTAAAGCTGAAACTCCAGTATTTTGGCCACCTTATGCGAAGAGTTGGCATGGCAGAAAGGGAAGAGGAACTCAAAAGCCTCTTGATGAAATTGAAAGTGGAGAGTGAAAAAGTTGGCTTAAAGCCCAACATTCAGAAAACTAAGGTCATGGCATCTGGTCCCATCACTTCAAGGGAAATAGATGGGGAAACAGTGGAAACAGTGTCAGACTTTATTTTTTGGGGCTCCAAAATCACTGCACATGGTGACTGCAGCCATGAAATTAAAAGACGCTTACTCCTTGGAAAAAAAGTCATGACCAACCTAGACAGCATATTCAAAAGCAGATATTACTTTGCCGACTAAGGTCTGTCTAGTCAAGGCTGTGGTTTTTCCAGCAGTCATGTATGGATGTGAGAGTTGGGCTGTGAAGAAGGCTAAGTGCTGAAGAATTGATGCGTTTGAACTGTGGTGTTGGAGAAGACTCTTGAGAGTCCCTTGGACTGCAAGGAGATCCAACCAGTCCATTCTGAAGGAGATCAGCCCTGGGATTTTTTTGGAAGGAATGATGCTAAAGCTGAAACTCCAGTACTTTGGCCACCTCATGGGAAGAGTTGACTCATTGGAAAAGATTCTGATGCTGGGAGGGATTGGGGGCAGGAGGAGAAGGGGACGACAGTAGATGAGTTGGCTGGATGGCATCACTGACTCAATGGACATGAGTTTGAGTGAACTCCGGAAGGTGGTGATGGATAGGGAAGCCTGGTGTGCTGCGACTCATGGGGTGGCAAAGAGTCAGACACGACTGAGCGACTGAACTGAACTGAACTGAGCTGAGAGAGGCCTGGCATGATGCAAATCACGGGGTCGCAAAGAGTAGGAAAGAACTGAGCAACTGAACTGAACTGAACTGAACTGATACTGTATGTGTTTTTCTTTCTGGCTTGCCTCACTCTGTATAATAGGCTCCAGTTTCATCCACTTGATTAGAATTGATTCAAATGTATTCTTTTTAAAGGCTGAATACTACTCTATTGTGTATATGTACCACAGCTTTCTTATCCATTCATTTGTTGCTGGATATCTAGGTTGCTTCCATGTCCTGGCTATTATAAACAGTGCTGCAATGAACACTGGGGTACATGTGTCTCTTTAAATTCTGGTTTCCTCGGTGTGAATGTCCAGAAGTGGGATTGCTGGGTCATATGGCAGTTCTATTTCCAGGTTTTTAAGGAGTTTTCACACTGTTCTCCATAGTGGCTATACTAGTTTACATTCCAACCAACAGTGTAAGAGGCTTCCCTTTTCTCAACACCCTCTCCAGCATTTATTGCTTGTAGATTTTTTGATAGCAGCCATTCTGACTGGTGTGAAATGGTACCTCATTGATTTGCATTTGATGGTACCTCATGCATTTGATTTGCATTTCTCTGATAATGAATGATGTTGAGCATCTTTTCATGTGTTTGTTAGCCACCTGTAGGTCTTCTTTGGAGAAATTTCTGTTTAGTTCTTTGGCCCGTTTTTTGATTGAGTCGTTTATTTTTCTGGAATTGAGATGCAAGAGTTGTTTGTATATTTTTGAGATTAATTCTTTGTCAGTTGCTTCATTTGCTATTATTTTCTCCCATTCTGAAGGTTGTCTTTTCACCTTGCTTATAGTTTCCTTCGTTGTGCAGAAGCTTTTAAGTTTAATTAGGTCCCATTTGTTTATTTTGGCTTTTATTTCCAATATTCTGGGAGGTGGATCATAGAGGATCCTGCTGTGATTTATGTCGGAGAGTGTTTTGCCTATGTTCTCCTCTAGGGGTTTTATAGTTTCTGGTCTTACATTTAGATCTTTAATCCATTTTAAGTTTATATTTGTGTATGGTGTTAAAAAATGTTCTAGTATCATTCTTTTACAAGTGGTTGGCCAATTTTCCCAGCACCACTTGTTAAAGAGACTGTCTTTTCTTCATTGTATATTCTTGCCTCCTTTGTCAAAGATAAGGTATCCATAGGTGCATGGAATTATCTCTGGGCTTTCTATTTTGTTCCATTGATCTATGTTTCTGTCTTTGTGCCAGTACCATAGAAATAATTTTAAAAACACAGATATGTGAAAGTGCTGGCTAGAGGTATAATTTGTTCAAAAAATAAAGTCTCACTTTTGGGTGAAATACTTTCCAAAAGCAATTATTATTTATTCATTAACTTGAATTTTAAAGAAGAAAATTTATGATAGTAAATAATGATGGGAGTGATATTTTTAGTGTAATTATTTGTTAGAATTTTTTCAGTAGTTTTCTAGGGAGATGCTGAGATTCAGTTGAAACTACTGTTCTCATAGTTATGAAAAGTGCTTAAAAATCAATTCCTTCTATTTTCTAACAATCTACTTTTATTTACATCCACATGCCTAAACCTTAAGTTAATGCACGTATTCAAATTCTGCAAAACAATTAAAATGTGAATTTCAACTCTATAATCCTAACAAATTAAATAATATTCAAATTTTTCTTTCCATGGATTATCACACACTCTTCCGAATTTTTATCATAAATTGCTGCTGATTTACTCAATTTGTAAACCAAGAAGTCAATCTTGAAACTGCCTTTTTGCAATATCTGAGAAATTCAATTCTTCAGTAAGTCTTATCGGTTCTATCTCTGCAATACATATGAAGTCTGTGCGCTTCTGTCTACCTACTGCCACACTGTAACTCACTATCATTTCTAATCTAATGTACTCTTAACTAGTCTCTCTGACCCAATTCTCTACACCATTCTTCATTTACTGCAAAGCAGAGTGATCTTGCTTAAATTCAAATCAGATAATTTCATTCCCATGCTTAAAACAACCCCACTGTTTCAATAGCAAAAAACAAATTACAACAATTTTAGCATGCTTGAAATAGCACTACCTTTTTAAAGTTTTCTTTTGTGCTTTGCTCAAAATAAGCACATAATAAACATTATTAATGACTGCATCATGAACAAACGCGTCACTTTTCCAGTACACGACACAATATACTTTTCTGTTTAAATTATTTTTGTCATATTCACACACACACACACACAAAAAAAAATTCCTGTGAAAAAAGGAAATTTGGATAAATTGAATTCTTTAGTATACCCCTAATCTTTGAAATTTCCCCCTAGACTAAATCTCCAAGCATCCTTTAATCAATGGTAACTGCATTGCCTTCCTCTAAAAAATGAGAAGGTTGGAAAGATCTTTAAAATTCAAGGGTGAAAAGTGTTTCCTACAATAGTTGTCTGGAAAATTTGGGAAGTGTATTTGTGTGTGTGTGTGTGTGTGTGTGTGTGTGTGTGTGTGTGTACAAGAGGCACGCCACTGTTATTTAGAACATGGGCCCCAGGAATTTGAATTATCTGATGATATGTTTTAAAATATAAGAAATGAACAATTGTTGCATACCCCACACAAGTAGACTATTTAATCAGGCATTTACATGGGTTAGAACATCTGTTTCTAATTATTTAAAGCTAAAATATTTTATTTCACATATAAATATATAGCATTTAGATGGTTTTAGTATACACAGAATTTCCAGATATGAAGCTTTCCTGAATACTGAGGCATAACTGTAACGTTTTTCTCATAAATTGTTCATTATTTGGAAAACTTACACTACTAAGAAAAAAGCCTTTCTTGTCTAATATATGATGAATACTAAATATTCATTGTATTTAAATTACTAATATAACACCCTCTACTGAGTCTGTTTTTCTAGATTTTACATTCATGATTATTTTGTGTGTATATATATGTGTGTGTGTGTATAAATAAATCTATGTAAACTTTACTTCTAAACATGAAAAATAGTAATACTACTTATATGCTCTTTGCTTTACTTATCTTCAAACTTATTCATTACAAGTAAATATAAACATATTATGGCTTCCCAAGTGGTGCTAGTGGTAAAGAATCCACTTGCCAATGCAGGAGACATAAGAGATGCAGGTTCAATCCCTGGGTCAGGAAGATCCCCTAAAGAAGGGCATGGCAACACAATCCAGTATTCTAGCCTGGAGAATCCCATGGAAGGGATATAGTCTATAGGGTTGCAAACATCTGGAGACAACTGAAGCAACTGGCATGCATGCATAAGCATTTTACCACTTTAATTTTGAACAACTCTTGCCCAGTCATTTACATATTGCAATGTAGATGTATCACTTATTTTAAATTAATTTTCCTTTTATAACTCTTTTAAAAAATCAGCGTCATGGCATTATCTTGGTTTTCTTTTTCAAAAATTGTTTATTGGTAGTTTATATTATTTTATGTTTAATTTCCAAATATTTAGAAGTAGGAGAATCAATACTCCCCTCCCCTGAAGATGTCCATGTCCTAATCACCAGAATATATGTTTATATAGCTTTATATATTAAAAAGGACTCTGCAGATAGGATTGAGTTAGTGATCTTTGAATGAGATTATCCTGATTATCCAGATGGGCCCAATGCTATTACAAAGATCCTTACAAGCTAAAGAAGGCAGAAGTTTCATAGTTACAGAAGATGTGATGACAGAAACAGAGGTCACCATGATCCAATTGCTAGCTTTGAAGATGGATAGTGGGGCCAAGAGTCAAGGAATAAAACCAGTCTCTAAAAGTTGGAAAAGACAAGCAAAAAGATTTTTCCCTAGAGCCTCCAGAGGATTTCAGCTTGCCAATATTTTGACATTAGCCGAGTGAGATCCATCTGGACTTATGAACTCCTGAACAAGAAGATAATAAGATTATTTTTGGTCATTTTAAGTCAGTAGCTTGTGGGAATTTGTTACAGCAGCAATAAGAAACCATCACAGGGTCTCAAAGTAAAATTGCATTGAATAGAGATTAGTATTAGAAAGACTTTATTCAAGACTAATGCATTATGGGAGAGAGATTAAATTTAAATCTGTTTTCAGCACTAAACTAGTGAGTTAATGGAAAATTATTAAAGGGTGTTAGGGGAGAGGTTGATAAGTTTGATCAGGCCTTTGTGTTTGCTTTGTTGTTGTTGTTCAGTTGTTAAGTCATGTCTGACTCTCTTGTGACACCATGGACTGTAGCCTGCCAGGCTCCACTGTCCATGGGATTTCCCAGGCAAGAGTACTGGAAAGGGTTGCCATTTATGTCTCCAGGGAAATCTTCCCAACCTAGAAATCAAACCTATGTCTCCTGCATTGGCAGGTGGATTCATTACCACCGAGCCACCAGGGAAGCCCACGTGTCTTTGCCAGTTATTTTTTATCCACTTTAGGTTCCTACTGTCCCTCTCAACCTGGGATATAAGGATAGGAATAATATGTTTCTTGATGATTACTTCCAGAGGGATGGCTCCCAGGAACTTGAGAAACACATTCCTGAGTTGTAAAACTGGCAAGGGGCTTCTGAGAAGATTTACCTGCATTTTAAAGTCAAAGAACTTGCAATTTCAAGCTTTCCAAAGTAAATGCACTAAGAAAATAGAGGCCAAGGCCGATAGTAAGGTAGAGATCTCTCTGTAGTTTAGTCAGTCATATTAGTGCATGTATATGGAATCTAGAAAAATGGTACTGATTTGTAGGGCAGCAATAGAGATACAGACAAAGAGAACAGACTTCCCACAGTGAGGGAAGGAGAGGGTGGGACAAAACAGGAGGGTAGTACTGAAACATATACATCACCAAATGTAAAACAGATAGCCAGTGGGAATTTGCTGTATGATACAGGGAACTCAACTTGGTGCTCTGTGACAATCTAGAGGGTGGGATGAGGTGAGAGGTGGGAGGCAGATTTAAGATGGAGGGGACATATGTATACCTATGGCTGATTCATATTGATATGGGACAGAGACTAACACAACATTTTAAACAATTATCCTCCAATTAAAAATAAACTATAAAAAGACCTGTCTAAAATCCCACATTTTCCACAAAACTTTCCTTGATTTTCAAGGCTTGTTATCTCTCTCATCAGAAGCCCTACAATAAGATATTTGCCCCATAACTTTTTGCATACATGCCATACTACTTATATGTTGTTTGAAGCTAAGGATTTTGTTTTGTCCTGGATTTTGTGTTCTTTGAGCCACAGCTACTAGGATGTCATTCTTTTAACCTAGTACTAATATTTGTTTGCAATTATATGTTTATTCCTTGACTAAATCTTCCTAAATTTTATTAATATTGATAGAATAAAATGATCAGAAATGATTATCTTTAAACAAGTTAAATAGAAAAATAAAAGTAAACATACATTACTGACTATGCTAAAGCTTTTGACTTTGTGGCTCACAAAAAACTGTAGAAAAATTTTAAAGAAATGGAAATACCATACCACCTGACCTGCCTCCTTAGAAATCTGTATGCAGGTCAAGAAGCAGCAGTTAGAACTGGACATAGAACAACAGACTGGTTGCAAATTGGGAAAGGAGTATATCCAAGCTGTATATTGTCACCCTGCTTATTTAATTTAGAAGCAGAGTACATCATGTGAAATGCCAGGATGGATGAACCACAAACTGGAATCAAGATTGCCAGGAGAATTATCAATAACCTCAGATATGTAGATGGCATCACCGTTATGGCAGAAAAGTGAAGAGGAATTAAAGAGCCTCTTGATGAAAGTGAAAGAGGAGAGTGAAAAATCTGGCTTAAAACAGCACTGAAAAGATCATGGCAGCTAGTCCCATCACTTTGTGGCAAATAGGTGGGGAAACAACGGAAAGACTCACAGACTTTATTTTCTTGCTCTCCAAAATCACTGCAGATGGTGACTGCAGCCATGAAATTAAAAAACAACACCTGACCTGCCTCCTTAGAAATCTGTATGCAGGTCAAGAAGCAGCAGTTAGAACTGGACATAGAACAACAGACTGGTTGCAAATTGGGAAAGGAGTATATCCAAGCTGTATATTGTCACCCTGCTTATTTAATTTAGAAGCAGAGTACATCATGTGAAATGCCAGGATGGATGAACCACAAACTGGAATCAAGATTGCCAGGAGAATTATCAATAACCTCAGATATGTAGATGGCATCACCATTATGGCAGAAAAGTGAAGAGGAATTAAAGAGCCTCTTGATGAAAGTGAAAGAGGAGAGTGAAAAATCTGGCTTAAAACAGCACTGAAAAGATCATGGCAGCTAGTCCCATCACTTTGTGGCAAATAGGTGGGGAAACAACGGAAAGACTCACAGACTTTATTTTCTTGCTCTCCAAAATCACTGCAGATGGTGACTGCAGCCATGAAATTAAAAAACAATTACTCATTGGAAGAAAATCTGTGACAAACCTAGATAGCATATTAAAAATCAGAGATGACTTTGCCGACAAAGGTCCATCAAGTCAAAGCTATGGTTTTTCCAATAGTCATGTATGGATGTGAGAGTTGGACCATAAACAAACCTGAACGTTGAAAAATTTATTCTTTTGAACTGCGGTGGTGGAGAAGACTCTTGAGAGCCCTTTGGACTGCAAGAAGTTCAAGCCAGTCAATTTTAAAGAAAATGAGTCCTGAATATTTGCTGAATGGACTGATGCTAAAGCTGAAGCTCCAATACTTTGGCCATCTGATGTGAAGAACTGACACATTGGAAAAGACCCTGATGCTGGGAAGGATTGAAAGTAGGAGGAGAAGGGGACGACAGAGGATGAGATGGTTAGATGGCATCACCGACTAGAAGGGCATGAGTTGGAGAAAGCTCTGGGAGTCGGTGATGGACAGGGAAGCCTGACCTGCTGCAGTCCATGGGGTCGGAAAAGGTCAGATATGACTGGGCGACTGAACTGAATTGAACATTACTCTGGTAAAATCTGACCCAATTACTGGAAGTAAATCTTAAATTTCTGCTGTCTAATTAAAATGACCACATTGTAAGGGTAAGGACTGCAATTATGAGAATACATAACATATTCTTAAAATGTAAAATATTGTTACATTGTAATAATGTAAACCAAATACTCCAATTTAATATAATATTTACCAAAGTCATGCAGAAGTGTTATGAATTAAGTTAACAGTCTCATAGAACCCTCTGCCATGATGGATACATTCTGCATCTGCCCTGTTCAATACATTAGCCACTAGCCAAATGGGACCATTTGGTACTTGACACATGGTTACTGTGTTAGAGGAAATAAAATTTAAATTTATTTCATTTTCTGATTTGGTTTGTGATATGTGGCTTGTGGTTATCATATTTGGAAGCTCAGTATTTGACTCTAAATTCCTATAATTATTTTTATCCATAGATACAGAGTTGAACTCCTAGAAAATTTCCACAATATTTGTTATATAAAATAACATACAAGTATAAAAAATATTGAACTACTACTAACTTCATTTTTTAAAGAGACAAACAACAGAAATATAACATCAGAATTCCAGAAAATTAATATTTTATTTCATATTTTAAAGATATGTGAATATTAATCAAATTAACAAAGATCAAACACAACACAAATATTAAAAGCAGCAAGAGAAAAGCAATAAATAACACACAAGGGGATTCCCATAAGGATAACAGCTGATCTTTCAATAGAAACTCTTCAGGCCAGAAGGGAATGGTAGGAAATACTTCAAGTGATGAAAGACTTTCAGTACAACCCAGATTACTGTACCCAGTAAGGATCTTATTCAAATATGAAGGAGAAATCAAAAGCTTTACAGACAAGCAAAAGCTGAGAGATTTCAGCACCACCAAACCAGCTCTTCAACAAATGCTAAAGGATCTTCTCTAGACAGGAAACACAGAAAAGGTTCATACACTCAAACCCAAAAAACAAAGTAAAGGGCAATGGGATCATGCTTATTAATAATTGCCTTAAATGTCAATGGATTCAATGCCCCAAACAAAAGACAAAGACAGGCTCAATGGATAAAAAATAAGACCCCTATATATACTGTCTACAAGAGACCCACCTCAAAACAAGGGACACGTACAGACTGAAAGTGAAGGGCTCGAAAATGATATTTCACACAAATGGAGACCAAAGGAAAGCAGGAGTAGCAATACTCATATCAGATAAAATAGACTTTGAAATAAAGGCCATGAAAAGAGACAATGAAGGACACTACATAATGATCAAAGGATCAATCCAAGAAGAAGATATAACAATTAGAAATATACATGCACCCAACATAGGAGCACCACAATATATAAGGCAAATGCTAAAAAGTATAAAAGGGGAAATTAATAATAACAATAATAGTGGGAGATTTTAATACTCACTCACATCTATGGATAGATGAACTAAAAAGAAAATAAGCAAGGAAACACAAACTTTAAATAATACAATGGACCAGTTAGACCTAATTGATATCTATAGGACATTTCACCCCAAAACAATGAATTTCACTTTTTTCTCAAGTGCACACAGAACCTTCTCCAGGATATATAACATTCTGGGCCATAAATCTAGCACTGATAAATTCAAAAAAATTGAAATCATTTCAAGCATCTTTTCTGATCACAATGAAGATAGATTAGATGTCAAAATAGAAAAAAGCTATTAAAAATACAAACATATGGAGGCTAAACAATATGCTCCTGAATAATCAACAAATCACAGAAGAAATCAAAAAAAAATAAAAATATGCATAGAAATCAATGAAAATATAAACACAATAACCCAAAACCTATGGGATTCAGTGAAAGCAGTGCTAAGGGGAAGGTTCATAGAAATGCAAACTTATCTTAAGAAACAAGAGAAAAATCAAATAAATAACTTAACTATAAACCTAAAGAAACTAGAAAAAGAAGAAATTAAGAAACCCAGGGATAGTAGAAGGAAAGAAACAAAAGTTAGGCCAGAAATAAATGAAAAATTAACAATGGAGACTATAACAAAAATCAACAAAACTAAAAGTTGGTTCTTTGAGAAGATAAATGAAATAGACCACTAGCCAGACTCATCCAAAAAAAAAAAAAAAAGGAGACAAATCAAATCAACAAAATTAGAAATGAAAATGCAGAAGTCACAACAGACAACACAGAAATACAAAGGATCATAAGAGACTACTATCAGCAACTATATGCCAATAAAATAGACAACTTGGAAGAAATGGACCAATTCTTAGAAAAGTATAACTTTTCAAAACTGAACCAGGCAAAAATAGAAAATCTTAACAGACACATCACAAGCATGGAAATCGAAGCTGAAATCAGAAATCTTCCAACAAACAAAAGCCTTGGACTAGACGGCTTCACAGGTGAATTCTACCAAAAATGTAGAGAAGAGCTAACACCTATCCTATTCAAACTCTTCCAGAAAATTGCAGAGGAAGGGAAACTTCCAAACTCATCCTATGAGGCCACAATCATCAAAAAAAAAAAAAAAAAAAAAACTAGACAAAGATGTCACAAAAAATGAAAATTACAGACCAATATCACTAATGACATTGATGCAAAAATCCTTAAAAAAAGTCTAGCAAACAGAATCCAACAGCATATTAAAAAGACCATACATCATGACCAAATGGGCTTTATCCCAGGGATGCAAGGATTCTTCAATATTCACAAATAAATCAATGTGATACACCACATTAACAAATTAAAAGATAAAAACCATATGATTATCTCAATAGATGCAGAGAAAGCCTTTGATAAAATTCAATATCCATTTATGATAAAAACCCTCCAGAAAGCAGTCATGGAAGGAACATACCTCAACATAATAAAAGCTATATATGATAAACCCACAGCAAACATCATCTTCAATGGTGTTAAATTGAAAACATTTCCCCTAAAGTCAGGATCAAGACAAGGTTGCCCACTCATGACTACTATTCAACATAGTTTTGGAAATTTTAGTCACAGCAATCAGAGCAGAAAAATAAACAAATAAATAAAAGAAATCCAGATTGGAAAATAAGAAGTAAAACTCTCACTGTTTGCAAATGACATGATCCTCTATAGAGAAAACCCTAAAGCCATCACCAAAACATTACTAGAGCTAGTCAATGAATATAGTAAAGTTACAGGATATAAAATAAACACTCAGAAATCCCTTACTTTCCTATACACTAGCAATGAAAAAACAGAAAGAGAAATTAAGGAAACAATTCCATTCACCATTGCAATGAAAAGAATAAAATACTTAGGAATAAATGTACCTAAAGAAACTAAAGACCTATATATAGAAAACTATAAAACACTAATGAAAGAAATCAAATATGGTGCAAATAGATTGAGAAATATACCACGTTTGTGGATTGGAAGAATCAATATAGCAAAAATGAATATACTACCCAAAGAAATCTATAGATTCAATGCAATCCCTATCAAGCTACCAACAGTATTTTTCTAGAACTAGAACAACTAATCTCACAATTTGTATGGAAATACAAAAAACATGGAATAGCCAAAGCAATCTTGAGAAAAATGGATGGAACTGGTGGAATCAACCTGCCTGATTTCAGGCTCTACTACAAAGCCACAGTCATCAAGACTGTACGATATTTGCACAAAGACAGAAATATAGATCAACGAAACAAAATAGAAGGTCCAGAGATAAATCCGCACACCTATGGACACCTTATCTTTAACAAAGTAGGCAAGAATATACAATGGAGAAAAGATAATCTCTTTAACAAGTGGTGTTGGGAAAACTGGTCAACCACTTGTAAAAGAATGAAACTAGAACACTCTCTAACACCACACACAAAAATAAACTCAAAATGGATTAAAGATCTAAATGTAAGACCAGAAACTATAAAACTCCTAGAGGAAAAAATAGGCAAAACACTCTCTGACATAAATCACAGCAGGATCTTCTATGACCCATCTCCCAGAGTAATGGAAATAAAAATAAAAATTTTTTTAAAAAATGGGACCTAATTAAACTTAAAAGCTTTTGCAAGATTAAGGAAACTATAAGCAAGGTGAAAAGACAACCTTCAGAATGGGAGAAAATAATAGCAAATGAAGCAACTGACAAACAACTAATCTCAAAAATATACAAGCAACTCCTGCATCTCAATTCCAGAAAAAACTATAAAACTCCTAGAGGAGAACATAGGCAAAACACTCTCTGACATAAATCACAGCAGGATCTTCTATGACCCATCTCCCAGAGTAATGGAAATAAAAATAAAAATTTTTTTAAAAAATGGGACCTAATTAAACTTAAAAGCTTTTGCAAGACTAAGGAAACTATAAGCAAGGTGAAAAGACAACCTTCAGAATGGGAGAAAATAATAGCAAATGAAGCAACTGACAAACAACTAATCTCAAAAATATACAAGCAACTCCTGCATCTCAATTCCAGTAAAATAAATGACTCAATCAAAAAATGGGCCAAAGAACTAAACAGACATTTCTCCAAAGAAGACCTAGAGATGGCTAACAAACACATGAAAAGATGCTCAACATCACTCATTATCAGAGAAATGCAAATCAAAACCACAATGAGGTACCATTTCATGCCAGTCAGGATGGCTGCTATCCAAAAGTGTACAAACAATAAATGCTGGAGAAAGAGTTGAGAAAAGGGAACCCTCTTACACTGTTGGTGGGAATGCAAACTAGTACAGCCACTATGGAGAACAGTGTAGAGATTCCTTAAAAACCTGAAAATAGAACTGCCATATGGCCCAGCAATCCCACTGCTGGGCATACAGACTGAGGAAACCAGAATTGAAAGAGACATGTGTACCCCAGTGTTCATCGCAGCACTATTTACAATAGCCAGGACGTGGAAGCAACCTAGATGTCCATCAGCAGACAAATGGATAAGAAAGCTGTGGTACATATACATAGCGGAATATTACTCAGCTTTTGAAAAAGAATGCATTTGAGTCCATTCTAATGAGGTGGATGAAACTGGAACATATTATACACAGGGAAGTAAGTCAGAAAGAAAAACACCAATACAGTATCAGTTCAGTTCAGTTCAGTTGCTCAGCCGTGGCCGACTCTTTGGGACCCCGTGAATCACAGCACGCCAGGCCTCCCTGTCCATCACCAACTCCCGGAGTTCACTCAGACTCATGTCAATTGAGTCAGTGATGCCTTCCAGCCATATCATCCTGTCATCTGCTTCTCTTCCCACCCCCAATCCTTCCCAGCATCAGAGTCTTTTCCAATGAGTCAACTGTTCGCATGAGGTGGCCGAAGTACTGGAGTTTCAGCTTTAATATCATTTCTTCCAAAGAACACCCAGGGCTGATCTCCTTTAGAATGGATTGGTTGGATCTCCTTGCAGTCCAAGGGAATCTCAGGAGTCTTCTCCAACACCACAGTTCAAAAGCATCATTTCTTTGGCACTCAGCTTTCTTATAGTCCAGCGCTCACATCCATACATGACCACAGGAAAAACCATAGCCTTNTTTCAGCTTTAATATCATTTCTTCCAAAGAACACCCAGGGCTGATCTCCTTTAGAATGGATTGGTTGGATCTCCTTGCAGTCCAAGGGACTCTCAGGAGTCTTCTCCAACACCACAGTTCAAAAGCATCATTTCTTTGGCACTCAGCGTTCTTATAGTCCAGCGCTCACATCCATACATGACCACAGGAAAAACCATAGCCTTAACTAGACAGATCTTTGTTGGCAAAGTAATGTCTCTGCTTTTCAATATGCTATCCAGGTTGATCATAACTTTTCTTCTAAGAAGTAAGCGTCTTTTAATTTCATGGCTGCAGTCACTATCTGCAGTGATTTTGGAGCCCCCAAAAATAAAGTCTGACACTGTTTCCACTGTTTCCCCATCTATTTTCCTTGAAGTGAGGGGGCCAGATGCCATGATCTTTGTTTTCTGAATGTTGAGCTTGAAGCCAACTTTCCACTCTCCTCTTTCACTTTCATCAAAAGGCTTATTAGTTCCTCTTCACTTTCTGCCATAAGGGTGGTGTCATCTGCATATCTGAGGTTATTGATATTTCTCCCAGCAATTGTGATTCCAGCTTTTGCCTCTTCCAGCCCAGCATTTCTCATGATGTACTCTGCATATAAGTTAAATGAGCAGGGTGACAATCTACAGCCTTGATGTACCCCTTTCCTATTTGGAACCAGTCTGTTGTTCCATGTCCAGTTTTAACTGTTGCTTCCTGGCCTTCATATAGGTTTTTCAAGAGGCAGGTCAGATGGTCTGGTATTCCCATCTTTCTTCAGAATTTTCCACAGTTTATTGTGATCCACACCGTCAAAGTATTAATGCATATTTATGGAATTTAGAAAGAGGATAACGATGACCCTATATGCAAGACAGCAAAAGAGACACAGATGTAAAGGACAGACTTTTGGACTTGGTTGGAGAAGGTGAGGGTTGGATGATTTGAGATAATAGCACTGAAACATGTATATTATCATGTGTGAAACAGATCACCAGTCCAGGTTCGATGTATGAGACATGGTGCTCAGGGCTGGTTAGTTGGGATGACCCTGAGGGATGGGATGGGGAGGAAGGTGGGACAGGGGTTCAGGATGGGAACACATGTACACTCGTGGCTGATTCATGTCAATGTATGGCAAAAACCACCACAATATTTTAAAGTAATTAGCTTCCAATTAAAATAAATGAATTAATTTTTAAAGCCAAGAAGAAAAATAAATAAAAGATATGTGAAAAATGTGAAATCTGAGGAAAATACACTAACTTTATTGTTTTTGCATGGATGTCCTATTAAACATATTTGAATGCAAAAATAAATGCACATGTCAATTACAACATTGTGTTATTATTGCTTGTGTTTATGTGCTCCCTTACATGACTGCAGTACCTGAATATTATTCTATGTAGGTATGTAAAAGTGATTTCTAAATTTCATATTTGAGAATATAATTAGAACCAAAAAGTAGATGNTTTCTTATCCATTCATCTGCTGATGGACATCTAGGTTGTTTCCATGTCCTGGCTAATATAAACAGTGCTGCGATGAACATTGGGGTACATGTGTCTCTTTCTATTCTGGTTTCCTCGGTGTGTATGCCCAGCAATGGGATTGCTGGGTCATAAGGCAGTTCTATTTGCAATTTCTTAAGCAATCTCCACACTGTTCTCCATAGTGGCTGTACCAGTTTGCATTCCCACCAACAGTGTAAGAGGGTTCCCTTTTCTCCACATCCTCTCCAGCATTTATTGCTTGCAGACTTTTGGATCGCAGCCATTCTGACTGGTGTGAAGTGGTATCTCATTGTGGTCTTGATTTGCATTTCTCTGATAATGAGTGACGTTGAGCATCTTTTCATGTGTTTGTTAGCCATCCGTATGCCTTCTTTGGAGAAATGTCTATTTAGTTCTTTGGCCCACTTTTTGATTGGGTCGTTTGTTTTTCTGGAATTGATCTGTTTAAGTTACTTGTATATTTTTGAGATTAGTTGTTTGTCAGTTGCTTCATTTGCTATTATTTTCTGCATAAACTCTTAACACTTCCCACAAGTCTTTGCTTTTATCTTTGACAATGTCCTATATTTTTGGAGTCCCATAGACTTTGTACAACTAGTTTGAAATTTTCCCATTCATTGCTGCCCTGATTTTTGCACCTCAATTTATAATTTATCATTGATTTTAATTAACCTCAAATCATACACACAATCCACTGAATGACAACTAGGGAAACAAAAGACAAGACAGCAGAGCCTTAGAAGTAATCAGATGACACATGAGCAGCACTTTAAGATACAGGAAATTCCTTTCATGGAACAATACTGCAGCACTTTCTTTAAGTCTTTAAGCTTTTTTGTGATCAAATCTCATATGTAATTATTTGGCTGGTCTGGAAAATGAAGGCACACTGTCTATTAATCACAGCTTGTCATTGTATGTTGTAAAAATAATTACAAAAATTGGCTAAATAGTTTTTCAACCCATTGTCTGCAGAGACACAGTGGAAATAAAACAATTGGGGATTCTAAACACTATATATGCTTTATGCTTTGAATCATTTACAACTTCTATAATCTTATATCACAGACTTCCAACCATAACTATCACTAATTGTTGTGATTTGAAGAGACATAAAAAAAGGTAAGCAATTGCTCCCAGTTCAAAGAAATATGAGATAACAAATCTGGAATTTTAATTTAGAAATCCATTATCATTTACTAAAGAAACTAACTTTTGAAATTTCAGTTTCAGGAAATAGTACATCTGAAACCAGATAAGTGAAACATAAAACATGATCTTTTCATCTACAAAGTCAAAAAATTTCATTTTGGTCCACACAGCAAACTATAGACTTTGGTCTTGATTCTGTAAACTAACAATTAGTCCTCGTCACCTTTACAATGATCATTCAATAGAGCAAAATAAAATCGCTAAATGGATACTAGGATCTCACTGAAGAACTAGCCTATCAACAAAGAAACGATTTTCATCTATGCTTAGCTACATGTGTAATAAGACTTCCACTTATGGTTGACATTCAGCGAGAAGCATTATAGCATAGTGTATATGGCATAATATGAATATTAAGAGCTCAAGCTGTCAGGTTTCAATTCATGGCTCTGCCATTTACTACCCCTGCGACCTTGGACAAGTTACTTAAATCCTCTGTGTCTTCATTTTTATCATTTGCAATAAAGCAATAGGACAATAATCAGTACTTCTAAATATTATATTTACAGTTAATGATGGACAGGGAAGCCTGGCATGCTGAGTCCATGGGGTCACAAAGAGTTGGACACGACTGAGCAACTGAACTGAATAGGACAACAATGCTACTTGTCTCATAGAGGCTAGAATGATTTAGCCAGTTTATATATTTACTATACTTAGAATAGCACCCTGATACACATGCATACAGGGCTTCCCAGGTGGTGCCAGTGGTAGAACCACCCTGCTGATTCAGAAGACATAGGAGTTGTGGGTTTGATCCTTGGGTCAGGAAGATCCCCTGGAGGAGGAAATGGAAACCCACTCCAGTATTCTTGTCTGGAGAATCCCATGGTCAGAGGAACCTGGTGGGATACTGTTCATAGGGTTGCAAATAATCAGACATGACTGAAGCAACTTACACACACACATGCACACACCATTATAACCATACTGTAAACAAGAACTATCAGAGTTTTTAATCTACTGTATCTTAATTACTAATGGAAATATCTTTGAAAAATAATTATGGGTATGTTCTCAGATGTTACATTTTTTTAAAAATCTGTCTTCCACCTCCCTCTGAGGTGATTATAAAAGTGTATTAGATAGAAATTCCCTAAGCATTTTACATACATTCTGTAATTTGACTTACCTCAAATTCTTTCATCAACAATCTGTGACATATTATGTCCCATTTTCAAGTGTGAATACTGAGTTCCACAAAATCTAGGTGACTTAGTCAAAAGCATATGGCTTTAGAAACAAATGGTTTATGACTCCACACCTGCCAGTTTTCCCACCAATTCAGGCTGTCTTTGCCCAGCTGGACATAAATTCACATGAGACTGTTTCCAAGGGTACATTAAGCCTCCTCATCTCAAGTAGATAATATAATTTGGTTAGTCCTATCTTATATTGAGTTCTGGGCTTCCCTTGTGGCTCAGTTAGTAAAGAATCCTCCTGTAGTGTGGGAGACCTGGGTTCTATCCCTGGGTTGGGAAAATCCCCCTGAAGAAGAGAAAGGCTACCCACTCCAGTATTCTGGCCTGGAGAATTCCATGGACTGTGTAGTCCATATAGTCTCAAAGAGTCGGACACGACTGAGTGGTTTTCACTTTCCTTTCAGGTTCCCTGGTGGATTAGACAGTAAAGAATCTACCTATCAATGCAGGAGACTTGGGTTTGATCCCTGGGTTGGTAAGATCCTTTGGAGGAGGGCATGGCCACCCACTCCAGTATTCTTGCCTGGAGAATCTCCATGGACAAAGATGCCTGGCAGGCAACAATCCATGGGGTAGCAAAGAGTCAGACACAACTGAGCAGCTAAGCACAGCAAACACAGCACATCTTATGTCAGGAAAACAAAAGGTGGAGGTAATTTTTATATACTTCTCATATATAAAATGGATATTTTTTAAAACTATTTTCAAGATGCTGCTGCTGCTGCTAAGTCACTTCAGTCGTGTCCGACTCTGTGCGACTCCACAGAGGGCAGCCCACCAGGCTCCCCCATCCCTGGGATTCTCTAGGCAAGAATACTGGAGTGGGTTGCCATTTCCTTCTCCAATGCATGAAAGTGAAAAGTCAAAGTGAAGTCGCTCAGTCATTTCCGACTCTTAGCGACCGCATGGACTACAGCCTACCAAGCTCCTCCGTCCATGGGATTTTCCAGGCAAGGGTACTGGAGTGGGGTGCCATCGCCTTCTCCGATTTTCAAGATACAGATACATAATTCAGTGTGCAATTTTCAATTACACTTGTACTTTCTAATGTTCTTTTTTAGCACACAAAGGTCAAAATAAAGATCTATACTTGGTGGCAGATATATTTCAGGAAACAGGGTTGTTTTCAGATTTTATAAAGGAAATACAATGGAAAAATCATAATTTACAGAACATTCTCAGATTTATCCAAGGGAAGTAACTCATTAACTATTATATTAATATTTGTTAATACTAATATTAACTGAAGGTAAGCAGCATAAATAGTTAATATATTCCCTCAATTCAGCTCAGATGTTACAATCACATGAGTCTATCACAAATATATAAAAAAAAAAAACTTCTTGTTCTTTGAGATTTTTAAATTTTGAATTATGTAAATGAGATGCTAAATTTGTTTATATTCACTAGTATTTAGTTGATTTTCTTGTTCATTCTCTATCTAGATCACTAGCTCTCTACTTTATCCCCACATCCCTGCACTTCGGCTATGATTCAGAGCTACAGATCACAACCTTAGTCTTTTCACCTTCCTTTATATGAAGCTAATTCTCCTGGCCTCCTGAACCACAGCCCTAAACCCACAAACCAGCTAAAGAGGAAGGCATAGGAAATCACTAAACAGTAAGCACATGCTATCTTATAAAGAACAGAAGTGACAATTGCAGTTTCCCTGATGGAGGATTTTTTGGTTTTTGTTTTTTTTTTTATTTCCAGTCTTTAAGTTTGAAATGACCTGGAGAGATAGAAAACTTATGCCTTAAATCAGTACTTCTAAAATGGTGCATATTCATCTTTCCATACTTGCAAACATCCTCACCTAATGTGGTAAGTGTATGCACATATGTGTGTGTCTTGAGGAAAGGTTTCTAAGCCTACGTGTGATCCTGTCTGATTCCTCCCACAATGACTGATAATTGTTATGATGACTTTGTGTGTGTGCTCTGTGGTGTCTGACTCTGCAATCCCATGTGACCCACCAGACTTCACTAGCCATGGAATTTTCCCAGAAAAATACTGGAGTGGTTTGTTATTTCCTACTCAAGATCTACCCAACCCAGGGATTGAATCCACATCTCTTGAATGTCCTGCAAGTGTATTTTTTATCACTGCATCACTTGGGAAGCCCTTATTATTATGAATCTTTATCTAGATAATCTGATCCCACAAGTATGTTAACAATTCTTAATTCTAAGCATGAGGCCAAAATGAAAGGATAAGAAATGCTCTCTACCATCCATCAGTTCCCTAAAGTTTTCTTGTGTCCTTCTCTTAAGCCCAGACATACTCTATGATCATGCAATGGGGAGAAGATCAGTGCACAAAAAGGCAAGACTTGAATGCAGCTTAATCAATTCCCACCCACCGTACCTGAAGTCTTTCCAGTGAAGCACACTGTTCACTTGGTAGAGTTACATCCTTGCATACTCTATAGGAAGCCACGCCAAGCTTCTCACAAGGCATGTTTTGTCAATCTGCTACCCTTTCTGAGAAGCAGAAAGAAAATCAGGTTCATTGTCTTAAACAGTCTCGTGATACATACCTAGATTTCATACATGTGAACAGGAAAATAAAAAGTTCTTCCCCAGAAGGTTTTTCTCTTAGCAGTTTTCTTTCAAATACTTCACTGAGTTCCTCCTTAAATATAATCTAGGTAAGCATTAGTGTTTCATCATTGGCCAACTGAAATTCAGCGGGACTGTAATGGGAAATGAGGAATCAAATGCTCAGCATGTTTTCAGTGCCCCACTGAGAGGATCCAAGCACAGGAGGACTTTTGAAGGCAAGGTAGACTCCACACTCTGATCTGTACCATGGTAGGTGCTAAACAAGATATGAATGGGCCCCATGAATCTTTTAACCAGTGTGATTATAGCTCACAGGAGAAGTCACTGTATACATTTCCCTAAAGTTGAACAATTAAACAGAATGCTGGCTAGCAAGCATCAAAAACTCACAGGGCATATTTTATATAAATGAGATCAAAAAGAGAAACATTTACCATTCGATAAAAATTTAAAACACCTCTCAAATCTGAATTCTTTGCAAGGTTCAGGGACTACATCCAGCCCTATATTTTATAATAAACCTAGTTCAATCACTCTCAGCTCAGTAAATAACAATAAAAAATTTTCCCTCAGGGAGGATACTACAAAATTTTTCTTTTTTGCTTTTTTCTTGTGCACATAAATCCTTTAATATATAGTTACTTTTTATAAATCTTCACCAGCCCTGAAAGGAACATGACAAGAAAGAGTTCACATAACAGTATCTTTGAGAATTGTTTTTCATAAGACATATTCTTTGAACTTTAAAAAATAAAAACCCTATTTATCTAGATATTTCTCTCTGCCCTGAATCTAGTCATAAAGGTCCCATTAAGAAAGAACGCTTGGAAATAGTGAATAATACTATTTATAACTACCTTTATTTATCTGTGATCATTCAGTAAAAACATTATATACTATATACATGTATATATATTTAATAACACTTTGCTGTAACAATACATCTGACCTCTCCTACCAAATGATTGTAGAGTACTAAAAAGCGACATTTCCTTGGGTAGTAAATGCTTCCTTTTGGTCACATTAGAACAAACATTTGCAGGAATGAAGGGGCTCAAACACAAGAAGGTCTGTGAAGGAGATGAGATGTTTTTCCCCAACCTCCAAAGGTTCTTTCAGGTCTGTGAAAGTTTCAGCAACACCTACAGTAGTAAACCAAATAATGTACTCAAACCCTAGAGCTGACACTGAAGCCAGCCTGTCTCAAACAAACGGTTCTTAGATGGAAAGAGGAGCAGAGAGGAAGAGAGTGACCGATGCTGGGACACCCAGCAAAGGTGGCAGGTGTGCCTCACGTCTTTGTCTGCCTCCCAAATATACAGTCAGTAAGAAGCACTCACTTGAAACCTGCTGGCTCCTCCCTTACTTAAATGTACTGCAGCCAGGATTTCTGGAAGATGGTAGTCCTATTAGTTTTGCATTGAGCTCTTGATAACCTAGTAAATTAGGGATAAATTATAACTTACTGACTTCCAATGTACTCTAATGTGAGCATGCTCAGCCGCTCAGTCATGTCGAACTATTTTCGACCTTATGGACTGTAGCCCACCAGGCTCCTCTGTCCATGTAATTCTCCAGGCAAGAATACTGGAGAAGGTTGCCATTTCCTTCTCCAGGGGATCTTCCTGACCCAGGGACTGAACCCATGTCTCCTGCATCTCCTTGCATTGGCAGGCAATTCCTTACCACTGAGCCACCTGGGAAGCCACATACTCTAATATTCTCCCAATAAAAATTTGTGTTTGATTGTGAGAAAAGTAGGAAAAAACACGCAGTAGTCACTGATATACATCACATATCATCATCTCCTAAGCAGAAATCATAGGCAATTACTGCTCTTGAATGACCTCGTGTCTGAATGGCCAATTTGGCAGTATTGGTTTTAACATGGGTAAAGGCCTCCTTGATGCATTTTCTCCATGAACCCTAATTCTGCCAATGTTGAGAATAACCTTTGTCAATTTAATTCTATGTAAACAACTACTGTTAGCATTTGAGAGACCATCCAATTGAAGCTGTATTTTTTGAGCATCCCATTCTCTTTTAGTTTGGATACCTAAGAAATGCACAATTGAGTACTCATAGGTTGATAGTCTTGGGTTTATTTATAAACATCTCCTTTAAAATCACAGGTAGCTCTAGGTCTATTTGTATTTGGCCAATTCCATGTTCCAATAATCTAACCCAGAAATCATACTTAATCAAAGACCTTGGGTCTAGAATTAGAGGTTTCTACTTCATAGCAATTGTTATGGGTCTTCTGTGCTCTGATCATTTACCTGGATCTTTTTAAAGAAGTCTACCTCTTGGAGCAATTTGAATTAATGATTGGTTGGTAAAATATGCATATTTATATATTTTTCCTGAGCTTTATTTTGGTTTCATTTCCACAATGTGAGGACTTAGCTATTATATCATTCAGGGAAGACTTAAGATAATGCTCCTGGATAAGGCCAGTGAAGTCATATATTCCTTGTTTGCTTGCTAAGTTGATTCAGTCGTGTCCAACTCTTTGCGACACTATGAACTGTAGCTTGCCAAGCTCCTCTGTCCATGGGATTCTTCAGGCAAGAATACTGGAGTGAGTTACCATGCCCTCTTCCAGGGAAGTCTTCCCCACTCAGGGATCAAACCTGTCTCTTGCATCTCCTGCATTGGCAGGAGGGTTTTTACCTCTAGCACCACTTAGGTAGTTCCATATATTTCTGTTCAGTTCAGTCACTCAGTCATGTCCGACTCTTTGTGACCCCATGAATCACAGCACGCCAGGCCTCCCTGTCCATCACCAACTCCCGGAGTTCACTCAAACTCACGTCCATCAAGTCAGTGATGCCATCCAGCCATCTCATCCTCTGTCGCCCCCTTCTCCTCCTGCTCCCTCCCAGCATCAGAGTCTTTTCCAATGAGTCAGCTCTTCGCATGAGGTGGCCAAAGTACTGGAGTTTCAGGGCTGATCTTCAGAATGGATTGGTTGGATCTCCTTGCAGTCCAAGGGACTCTCAAGAGTCTTCTCCAACACCACAGTTCAAAAGCATCGATTCTTCGGCGCTCAGCTTTCTTCACAGTCCAACGCTCACATCCATACGTGACCACAGGAAAAACTGTAGACTTGACTAGAGGGACCTTAGTCGGCAAAGTAATGTCTCTGTTTTTGAATATGCTGTCTAGGTTGGTCATAACTTTTCTTCCAAGGAGTAAGCGTCTTTTAATTTCATGGTTGCAATCACCATCTGCAGTGATTTTGGAGCCCAAAAAAATAAAGCCTGACACTGTTTCCACTGTTTCCCTATCTATTTCCCATGAAGTGATGGGACCAGATGCTATGATCTTCATTTTCTGAATGTTGAGCTTTAAGCCAACTTTTTCATTCTCCTCTTTCACTTTCATCAAGAGACTTTTTAGTTCCTCTTCACTTTCTGCCATAATGGTGGTGTGAGTTCCCCATAATTTCTCATACAAAGTCTCCTAATTCTCTGTTAACACTATCTTCACCTCAATGTAAAAATTAAGCTTTTCTGACCACTCAAGGGGCTTCCGTGGTGGCTCAGACAGGAAAGGATTTTCCTGAAATGCAGGAGACCCATTCAAGTATCTGAATTATCAAACTTAGTAAATTTGGATTGTAGACCAAAAACAGAAAAGCAACCATTAGCAAAACTTTCCTTCTCTCTCTGCCTTCAGAAAACAGTTGTAAATCAAGTTTGGCTCTTTCTTAGAAGAGATTTCAGTATTAGAAACCTTTTTGACACAACTTCCCTAATATCAAAGTCTTGGTAGATACATTATTTGAGAACTACACTAAAAGAAAAATCATTTAACTATATGTTGAACAATTAAAATAATTAGTATCTTCAATTTCTTACCTACCATATCCTAACAGATTTCAGGCAATCCAGTACTTTAGAGCCTGTTATGTATGAAACCTCATTCTTGGTACCAAATATGATATCAATTATACACTTTTGATTGGAAACTAATAATACCAAATCAAACTAGCAAAAGATGCAAGGAAATGATTGTTTCACAAGACTGAATGTCAAGAGATGTGTCAGGGTTAGCATTCAGTTTATAAAGACTCCACATCTCATGTTTGTGTGTGAGATAGAGAAACAGAGAGATTACTTTAGCTCTGTCCGACTCCAAAGTCAAATTCAGTCTCAAATCATGATAGCACAATAAATACAATTCTATTCTAGTCCTTCAAGCACACAAAACATCCAGAGAAAGGATCTGTATCTGTTAATTCCTACTAAAAGTCCTAAAATACTACTCGTATTGGACTCATTAAATATAGAGGATATATTGTGCTGATTCATTTAAGCTGTACTATGTGTTTCACCTGTGGATTAAGGGATACTGCCATATTACCTATAAATGATATATTTGAAACATACACGTGGGCTTTGTGCTCATTGTGCTCAGTTGCTAAGTCATGTTCAACTCTTCGCCATCCCATGGACTCCTTGTAGCCCGACAGGCTCCTCTGTTCATGGGATTTCCCAGACAAAAATACTGGAGTGGGGCACTACTTTCTCCTCCAGTGGATCTTACTGACCCAAGGATCAAACCCAAGTCTCATGCATTGATAGGTGGATTCTTTACCACTGAGCCCCATGGGAGGGAAAAGAAATAAAAGGATTGGATGTATTTCCATTTTTTGTTGCAGTTCAATGGATACAGATAGAAAACAGAATATGTATTAGATTATAATAAATAAATTATCAAAGCAAAATTAAAATGAAATTCATGTTACTCAGGTGTTAGGTCCTTTTTCAAAAGATTACATTTGCAAACAAAAGGAAATTTTTTTTTCAAGAGTAAAACTTAATATGAGGTTTAGACTCCAAAGTGCATTAAAGAAACTTTCTTTTTGTAAATCATTTTATGAAAGCAAAATTTTAGCCTACTAGTTATTCAAAGTATTTATCCTTAGAAAGTATTATAATGCAAGTACATATAGATGATTAATCACAAAGTTGGAAAAGATATCAGATCACATACTCCTATTGCTTGAATTTTAAAAGGCATATTCTGATTTATGCTTTCCAATATCTGCAAAATGTCATTCCTTAAATAAATATGTAAGCCCCATACTAAAATTTTCAACACCCCTGAGCCCCGTGCTTTTCAGGTATCTCTTTTTATCTTACCTACAGACTCTCTTGGGGCTTACCTAGTGGCTCAGACAGTAAAAAGTGTGCCTGCAATGTGGGAGACCCAGGTTCGCTCCCTGGGTAGGGAAGACCCCCTGGAGAAGGTAATGGCTACCCACTCCAGTATTCTTGTGTGAAAACTCCATGGATAGAGGACTCTGGCAGGCTAATGAGGTAGGAAAGATTTGGACGGGACTGAGCGACTAGCACACACACACACAATCTTAGAGAACATTCCTATAAATTAATGCTCAAAGAAGCTGAAGCCAGACTGAGACACAGTGACTTCCTTCATCTTATCTTCCTCTCAAAACCTTCATTATAACAGTAGCACTATGACTTTTGCTGCATGTGTGAATTCATTTCTCTTGAGGTTTTATCTGGATATAACATTTCTGTTTCATAGGATATGCCTATGTTCAGACTTAGTAGAGAAAATGAAACTGTTTGTCAAGTGGTTATACCATGATACACACCCATCAGCATGTATGAGAGTCCCCTAGTATCATCAGTTTAGTATTTTCAGTCTAACCATATTGTTACAGCTCTGAAACATTAGGAATTGAATTTACCTAAGCTTCCATTTGCTTCTTTTTTATAGTGAACATACGAAAGTGGTCTTATGTGAAAAAACTATGCAATATCCAGCATCAAAAAAGACTCAACAAATAATAGCCTTAATTATGACAGAATTCTGAATAAAAAGTGACAAAATATCTTGCCCAAATATTAGTATTCCCTAACTGGTAATGATGTGAGAGTTGGACTGTGAAGAAGGCTGAGCACCAAAGAATTGATGCTTTTGAACTGTGGTGTTGAAGAAGGCTCTTGAGAATCCCTTGGACTGCAAGGAGATCCAACCAGTCCATTCTGAAGATCAACCCTGGGATTTCTTTGGAAGGAATGATGCTAAAGCTGAAACTCCAGTACTTTGGCCACCTCGTGGGAAGAGTTGACTCATTGGAAAAGACTCTGATGCTGGAAGGGATTGGGGGCAGGAGGAGAAGGGGACGATCGAGGATGAGATGGCTGGATGGCATCACGGACTCGATGGATGTGAGTCTGAGTGAACTCTGGGAGATGGTAATGAACAGGGAGGCCTGGCGTGCTGCAATTCATGGGGTCGCAAAGAGTCGGACATGACTGAGCGACTGAACAGAACTGAACTGGTAATGGTTTTTCATTTTATGGTGTAAAACTACTAATCTATTAAATTATATCCACTTTTGTATCATAATGAAGAGATAATACTATCCTTTTGAATTGAAAAAATAGATATGCATTTTTAAGTTGAGACCTCAGCTGCCCCGAAAAATCAATGCTTTTAAACTGTGGTGCTAGGGAAGACTCTTGAGAGTCCCTTGAACTGCAAGAAGATCAAACCAGTCAATCCTAAAGTAAATCATCCCTGAATCCCCTTTGGAAGGACTGATGCTGAAAATGAAGCTCCAATACTTCGACCACCTGATTTGAAGTGCTAACTCATTGGAAAAGACACTGAATCCAGGAAAGATTGAGGGCAGAAGGGAAAGGGGGCAACAGAGGATCAGATGGTTGGATGGCATCATTGAGTCAATGAACATGAGCTTGAGCAAGCTCCGGAAGATAGTGAAGGACAGGGAAACCTGGCATGCTGCAGTCCATGGGGCCACAAAGAGTTGGATATGACTGAGCAACTGAACAGCATCTACCCCCAGTGAGAATTATTCACATAAAAGGCAGCTCCCAATACAAATGAAGTCATTACCCCTAATGTCTTAAACTGGAAGTGATATAGCAGAGGATCTGAATGTGGAGTGGATATTATAGGTCTGGAAATATTTTATAATGATCAGTCAGAAAAGACTTTTCTGTTGGAAGACACACAACCATTGTTAATGTGGAAAAAGGCAATGTTGTTGAACAGATGGAATTACAGTTAGACTGGAAAACAGAATCAAATCACAGTGAAGTGAAAGTATTAGTCGCCCAGTGGTGTCCATCTTTTTGTGACCCCATGGACTGTAGCCTGCCAGGCTCCTCTGTCCATGGAATTCTCCAGGAAATAATACTGGGTTAGGTTGTCATTTCCTTCTCCAGGGGATCTTCCCAACCCAGGGATCAAACCCACATCTCCTGCCTTGCAGGCAGTTTATTTACTCCCAGGAAAGCCCACACTGAAATCACAAATACCCCTCAAAAAAAACACCTTTTCACCAACCTTTAGGTATTTTCTGGATACTCAAGAAGCATTGTTTATGTCAAACATTTCACTCCAAACAATCAAGCAAAGAACCTATGAGAGAAACATGTCAACAGAGGAATTGCTGCTAGGTGTTTTTTTTTCCCATTATATTTTTAAACTACACTTTTTTAAAATTACAAATCCATCTTATAAAACTATAATTTTTATGGTTCCAAACTACTGAGATTTTTTCCCTCTCTCATTTCATCTGTTAGTATCATCATTTAATTCCTATAAGCAAGTCCATTTCAAGCTCTTTCAGTCTCTGGCAATTATGAATAGTCAAACAACATGGAATCAGAGCATAAGAAATACATTTCTGGGATGATTCAATTGCTGTTTCCATCTTTTCTGGCAGGTGACATTATTTGCTTTCAGGCTGCTGAATAGTGTCTAATTGTTTCAGTTAATCTTTCCATTGTGCAATCTGTTAAAGCCAATAAAGCATCAGTTCCCAGTTTAACGGGATGCTTGATTAACTGAGATGACAACAGAATGTAATGTCATTAAAGCTTCATTTAAAATGAAAGATGAAGAGAGCTAGCCTAAATTCACCATGGTGATCTGCACATCTTCCTTCCAGCCTAGAAGTGCCTATGGTTCAAGTTAAAGAATGCTTTGTGATTCAGGCATGAGATCTATTTAAAGCCAATGACAACTAAACTTCCTGAACTAAAGCTTAAAGCACTTCAACATTACCAGTATCATTCATATCAGTGCACAGAATCTCATGGCTTGGGAAAAATATGAGAAAACAAAACATTTCCTAGTACCTGACTAGGATTTCACCTAGACCATCACACACTGCAGAACATTTATATCCCAAGGTAGATGATTAATTTCTTCCTTGCTTAATTCAAAAAGCATTTGCCTACCTCCCTCAAGTCTCATTGCAATAAAGTCAAAAATTCAAGGTTGTTATTGGTAATTACATAAATATGTTGATAACATAATCTAGAAAATGTGCCAGTGCCTTTTAAAGGCACATTTCTAGATAATGTGAGTACAAATTCAGCCTAAGGAACTAACATGAATCTGAATAATCATTAACAAACTGAGGGGCAATCTTTACCTTTGTTTCTCACATGTGTGAAATGGTTGTTCAATTGCTCAGTTATGTCCCACTCTGCGACGCCATGGGCTGTAGCCTGCCAGGCTCCTCTGTCCATGCGGATTCTCCAGGCCAGTATATTTGAGTGGGTTGCCATTTTCTTCTGCAAGGCATCTTCCTGATACAGGGATCAAATCCAACTCTCTTGTTTGGCAGGCAGTTTCTTTACCGCTGAGCCACCTGGAAAGCCTAATGTGTGATATTGGGAAGTCCTAAAATCATTCTAAGCCTTGATTTCCACATCACGGAAACAAAAGCCATCTTATTTTTGTCAAAATGTTGCTTTTAAAACTAAATAAGTTTCTAAAAATTCAGTCACATATTATATATATATATATGTATATATATCACATGTAAATAGTGTGTATTACACACACATTCAACATATCTTTCACATATTTGAAGGGTCACACAAATTTCATTGTATGAGACTTTCCATCACCACAAAATAATGTCAAATTTAATGCTTTTTCCAGTTTAGGTAAATATAGTGATATTTTCTAGTTTTAACAATGAGCCACTGCAATCATATTACATAGATAATGTGCATTACAGGTATGTAGACTTCAAATATATAGCAAGTATTTTCTGAGTAAAACATTTAAGCATTATTGAGCTCACAGCAATTTTTTTTCATTGTTAAAAGTAAAAATACCACAGTCCCCAATCAATTCTAAAAAGAATTCTATTTGGAAAAAAAGAGGGGGATTAAACTTAAGTTTGTATTAGCTACATAACGCCTGATAAGTTAAAACCTTAATTTGACATGTACCAGAAGGAAATAGCAACCCACTCCAGTACTCTTGCCTGGAAAATCCCATGGACGGAGGAGCCTGGTGGGCTGCAGTCCATGGGGTCACTAAGAGTCAGACACGACTGAGCAACTTCACTTTCACTTTTCACTTTCAGCAAAGCACAGAATTCAAAATAATCATTCTAAATAGGCATGGATGCTATTCAGCAACCTCCTTGTGGTCCAAATTTGTTATTTTTCTTTTTTGTATCTTTATGTCTTTTTTAGAGCCTTGTATATATCACTGCACTCATATCTGTTGATGGGAACCTATGTAAACTTAATTCCTAACAAAAGGCACACTTTATTGCCATCTCCTTAAAAAGTCTTTGCATCTCATTTTAAATACCAATTCAATTTTCTGGCTTGTTTATCATCTGCCTCCCCTACCAGATCAAGGACAGGAATCATGATATTTTTTTACTCAGCAGCACAATATTAGCAGCTAATACAGTGAAAATTTGTTAATAACAAATAGATGAACTTAAAGTTCACTTTTAATTGGTTAACATACACCACACAACATTAAACTCCATTCTCTGGAACTAAATATCTATCCATTTTAATCACTGTTTCTCTAAAGGAGGGAGGAAAACCTGACTCCAAGCATCAGATCTTCTCAAGGAATTCTTTGTGTGGTATCATGTTTTCTTAATTTGCTAAGCTCTTTGAAATTTGAATGTTCTTATAAGTCAAAATTGAATTTGACTTCTAAATGTGAAGCTACAACTAGAATTTTTGATAAATGAAAAAGATTGTCATTTTCCATGTTACCAATAAATTTAAGACATGATATTAACAGCAAAAGCCTTCTTTTGTAACAAAAGGAAATATATTTTACTCCTGTTGAAAAAAATTCTTTACAAAATAAATCTAAAGACACTTAAAAAGGAAGAGGTCAATGGATAATAACCAACATGCCTTCTCTAAGGAAAGTTTCTGTTAGCATTAGGGGAAAACATGGAAATTGTAAAAAAGAGGAGGAGGAAAATGTGTTTTTGGAAAATTTGAGCAATGCGAAAGAAATTTAAATTAAATTAAGTAGGCTGTGGAGTAATATTTATGTCTGGTTCTTAACATTCAGGGAAAACGTGGGTCTCATATGGTGAGGTGACAGACAAGCCAGCCACTAGAACAATGCTTGGGGAAAATGCATTTGAAGCCCTCTTCCCTAGGTACATTCAACTCTCCCCCCACCCAGTTAACAATTATATATATATGTATGATTAACAATCCCCCCACCCAGTAAATCCAGTTAACAAACCCCCCCCACCCAGTTAACAATTGTATTTATATGTATCTGTCTACATACACATATATACATATGCTATATCTTTCATATTTATATAGGTAGGCAAAATATTCATTATTTTTATTTCCATGCATAATATTCATTCACTTAATAAACATTTAGTGAATTTCTATTGTGCTCCATACACTGTTTTAGATACTAGAATTTCAGAAGCAAAATAAAAATAAAGTTTCAGTCCCTGGATAGATAGAAAAACCTCAATTAGGTATTATAAACTGAAATTGTAAACATAGATTACCAACAGGTGAATAGATTTGTTTTAAGTAAGTCTGCTAAGAAATTCACAAATGTCTCAGGGCAGATATGCCTCAGAGTAAAGTTGATTTTTAACAGTATACATATATCTTTTTATACTATTGAATTTTTGACCAATTCATTTTATGTTTGATTATACTGCCCTCATTTTTTCTTAAACTTTGGTTGAAAAAAATATTCAAAATCACAGCTTTGTCATTGAACTTGTTCACTTTTATTTACAGCATTAGTTTTATTTTTCAATTTGCAGTTTATTTTTGGAAAAATTTAATCCACTTGTCTATTTTGTGATAGGTAACAAAGATAAAGATCTGAACTATCCACTAAATTTGGCACAAATAAATGCAACATGTCAAAATCCTCTGAAGACAAATGAGAGACATAAGCTATATACAATAACAGATTTTCCACCGTTGAGTCACTGGTAGCAAAAGCCACTGTAGAGGTGTGACCAATCTGAAAATGAGCTGTGTGAGGGCATATTTTGAGCCATGAATTAAAATTGTTTTAGATCATTTGCCTTTTTACAAAGTGAACACTTTTACTGTGATGGTATTTTGCTTTTACTTGTTTTAGACGTGGTAGGGTTTTACCCACAAATACTTGTCAGGTTTGCCATTCATATGAACTTATGGCAGGAAGTATTCATAAACAGAATATCTATTCTATATCTATTCCTTGTCCAGTTTAGGGTCCTCACCTCCCCCTTATTCCTACTAGAAAATGAAGAATGAGCAGCCCCTTGATTCTTCCTTTTTGTACTGCACTAAAGTATTACTCCACAGTAGAGACCACTGTCCCAGGACAGGTAAATATTTATGGTACTAGCATTACTAATAGGTTCTACTGCTGCTAAGTCACTTCAGTCTTGTCTGACTCTTTGAGACCTTATGGACTATAGCCTGCCAGGCTTCTCTGTTCATGGGATTTTGCAAGCAAGACTACTGGAGTGGGTTGTCATGGCCTCCTCCAGAGGAATCTTCCCAACTCAGGGATCCAACCAGTGTCATTTATGTCCCCTGCATTGGCAAGCAGGTTCTTTACCACTAACATCACCTGGGAAGCCCTTTAATTCTCTAATCCGTATTTTTTTAAACCTGCAATGTGGATAGCTACCAATGGAGAGTGTGGTATATTGGTAGACCATGTAGCCTCAGTTTACTGTTGATTTCTAAAATCTTCACAAATTAAATGATAAAATTTTTCTGCTGTTGCTTATTTGCTTCAGTTGTGGCTGACTCTGTGTGACCCTATGGACGATAGCTTACCAGACTCCTCTGTCCATGGGATTCTCCAAGCGAGAGTAGTGGAGCGGGTTGCCATGTCCTCCTCCAGAGTTTATTTCCAACTCAGGGATCAAACCCAGGTCTCCTGAACTGCAGGCAGTTTCTTTATCACTGAGCCACCAGGGAAGTCCCAAGTTTTTTCTACTAAAATACAACCTATTATTAAATATCTAATATCAAATAAAGTTTTATTAGCTAAAATTAGAGTTCAAAAATTAACTAATATCTGATCTCATGTCTATCCTTAGTGATTTGAACTTAGATAATTTAAGCATTCTGACCAAACATAATCTGCTAAATTATTGAATTTAAATAGTAATTTCTAATTTTTCATCATGATTCCATAATTTAAAACTGATAAACAGAAATAACTTTACAATATAGCCTTTGACTTCTTCACAAATAAATTCATTATCTCTAGAAAATTACTCTAGAGGAATACAATTATGTACAAATATGGGTATTTATATAATTACACATTCCCAAACTATGAATACCATATACAAATAAATATAAATAATATCAATGCCTCAAATAACTCTTAGTCACTCAAATCAAGGCAATTTATGTTGAATAAAAAAAGTGTTATATACATACTATAGTATACAGTATATATACAACAATATAACCATGTATTATTATTTACAGTTGTCCTCTTTACTGTGTTTTGAAAAATATCCATTTAAAATAATACTTTGGGAGGAGACTGGCTAAGACAGCAGAGTAAGAAAAACCTTAGCCTCCCACTCTAAGGACACACCAAAATTACAACTATTTACAGAAAAAAAAACAGTGATGAGAAAAAACAGAATTTAGCATCCAAAAATCCTCTACAACTAAACTTATAAAGAAGAACCACAAGGAGATGGATAGGAGGGGCAGAATTCCAGTACAGTCAAGACACATACCAACTCCCCTCTCCCCCTAAAAGATAGATATCCCCAGTTAGGCAACCTAATATCAAAAGAATAATTACAATTGAAAATATTCTCCCCAAGAACAAGTCTGAGTCCCATATTGGGTTGCCCAGCCCGGGTGTTCTCTGATGGAAAGAGGAGTCCCCATAACGTTTGTATTTGAAGACCAGTGTGGCTTACTTTTGGGAGGAACAGAGGGCTAGGGAGATAGAGACTCCACTCTTAACGGGTGTACTCAAAATCTCACACCTTTGGGGACCCAAGGCAAAAGCAATAATTTGAAAGGAGTCTGGGTCACACCCCCTGCTGATTTTGGTGAGTCTCCTGGAAAGGTAGGAGGTAATGGAGCTTTCCATGGACAAACAGACACTGGTGGTCATGATTTTGAGGACCTTGTTCTACCATTGGACACTGGTGCTGGCAAGAATCATTTTGGAAACCTTCATCAAGCTTATTAATGCTGGTACTTGGTTCGAGCACTAGTTGAGTTTGAACGGTTCTATGAAGACCCACAAGACCTTCTAGAACTAACACCCAAAAAAGGGTGTCTTTTTCATTATAGTGGACCAGAATGCAAAAGTAGGAAGTCAAGAAATACCTGGAGTAACAGGCAAATTTGGCCTTGGAGTACAAAATGAAGCAGGTCAAAGGCTAATAGAGTTTTACCAAGAGAACACACTGGTCATAGCAAACACCCTTCCATCACCACAAGAGAAGACTCTACATGTGGACATCACCAGATGGCCAACACTGAAATCAGATTGATTATATTCTTTGCAGCCAAAGATGGAGAAGCTCTATACAGTCAGCAAAAATAAGACCAGGAGCTCAGATCATGAACTCCTTATTACCACATTCAGACTTAAACTGAAAAAAAGTAGGTAAAACCACCAGACCATTCAGTTATGACCTAAATGAAATCCCTTATGATTATACAGTGGAAGTGACAAATAGATTCAAGGGATCAGATATGTTAGACAGAGTGCCTGAAGAACTATGGACAGAGGATTGTGACATTGCACAGGAGTCAGGAATCAAAACCATACCCAAGACAAAGAAATGCAAAAAGGTAAAATGGCTGTTTGAGGAGGCCTTACAAATTGCTGTGAAAAGAAGAGAAGCAAAAAGCAAAAGAGAAAAGAAAAGATATACCCATTTGAATGCAGAGTTCCAAAGATAGCAAGGAAAGGTAAGAAAGGCTTCCACAGTGATCAATGCAAAGAAATAGAAGAAAACAATAGAATATGAAAGACTAGAGATCTCTTTATGAAAATTAGATATACCAAGGGAACATTTCATGCAAAGATGGACACAATAAAGTACAGAAATGGTATGAACCTAACAGAAGCAGAAGATATTAAAAAGAGGTGGCAAGAATACACAGAAGAACTGTACAAAGAAGATCTTCATGACCCAGATAATCACGATGGTGTGATCACTCACCTAGAGCCAGACATCCTAGAATGTGAATTCAAGTGGCCCTTAGGAAGCATCACTACAAACAAAGCTAGTGGAGGTGAAGGAATTCCAATTGAGCTATTTCAAATCCTAAAAGATGATGCTGTGAAAATGCTGCACCCAATATGCCAGCAAATTTGGAAAACTCAACAGTGGCTGCAGGATTGGAAAAGGTCAGTTTTCATCCCAATCCCAAAGAAAGGCAATGCCAAAGAATGCTCAAACTACTGCACAATTGCACTCTTTTCACACGTTAACAAAGTAATGCTCAAAATTCTCCAAGCAAGGCTTAAGCAGTACGTGAACCATGAACTTCCACATGCTTGAGCTGGATTTAGAAAAGGCAGAGGAACCAGAGATTAAATTGCCAGCATCCACTGGATCATTGAAAAGGCAAGAAAGTTCCAGGAAAAAACATCTATTTCTGCTTTATTGACTACATCAAAACTTTTGACTGTGTGGATCACAACAAACTGTGGAAAATTCTCAGAGATGGGACTACCAGACCACCTAACCTGCTTCCTGCGAAATTTGTATGCACATCAAGAAGCAACAGTTATAATTGGACATGGAACAACAGATTGTTTCAAAATCAGGAAAAGAGTATGTCAATGCTGTATATTGTCATGCTGCTTATTTAACTTCCACACAGAGTACATCATGAGAAACGCTGGGCTGCAAGAGGCACAGGCTGGCATCTAGATTGCTGGGGGAAATATCAATAACCTCAGATAAGCAATGACACCACCCTTATGGCAGAAAGTTAAGAGGAACTAAAGAGCCTCTTGATGAAAGTGAAAGAGGAGAGTGAAAATATTGGCTTAAAACTCAACATTCAGAAAACTAAAATCATGGCATCTGGTCCTATCACTTCATGGCAAATAGATGGGGAGACATTGGTAACAGTGACAGACTTTATTTTGGGGGGCTCCAAAATCACTGCAGATGGTGATACAGCCATGAAATTAAAAGACACATGTTCCTTGGAAGAAAAGCTATGAGAAACCTTGACATCATATTAAAAAATCAGAGACATTATTTTGCCAACAAAAGTCCATCTAGTCAAAGCTTTGTTTTTTCCAGTAGTCATGTATGGATGTGAGAGTTGGACTATAAAGATAGCTGAGTGCTGAAGAATTGATGTTTTTGACCTGTGGTGTTGTGGAAGACTCTTGAGAGTCCCTTTGACTTGAAGGAGATCCAACCAGTCCATCCTAAAGGAGATCAGTCCTGGGTGTTCATTGGAAGGACTGATGCTGAAGCTGAAACTCCAATACTTTGGACACCTCATGCNCAACAGTTATAATTGGACATGAAACAACAGATTGTTTCAAAATCAGGAAAAGAGTATGTCAATGCTGTATATTGTCATGCTGCTTATTTAACTTCCACGCAGAGTACATCATGAGAAACGCTGGGCTGCAAGAGGCACAGGCTGGCATCTAGATTGCTGGGGGAAATATCAATAACCTCAGATAAGCAATGACACCACCCTTATGGCAGAAAGTTAAGAGGAACTAAAGAGCCTCTTGATGAAAGTGAAAGAGGAGAGTGAAAATATTGGCTTAAAACTCAACATTCAGAAAACTAAAATCATGGCATCTGGTCCTATCACTTCATGGCAAATAGATGGGGAGACATTGGTAACAGTGACAGACTTTATTTTGGGGGGCTCCAAAATCACTGCAGATGGTGATACAGCCATGAAATTAAAAGACACATGTTCCTTGGAAGAAAAGCTATGAGAAACCTTGACATCATCTTAAAAAATCAGAGACATTATTTTGCCAACAAAAGTCCATCTAGTCAAAGCTTTGTTTTTTCCAGTAGTCATGTATGGATGTGACAGTTGGACTATAAAGATAGCTGAGTGCTGAAGAATTGATGTTTTTGACCTGTGGTGTTGGGGAAGACTCGTGATAGTCCCTTGGACTGCAAGGAGATACTACCATTCCATCCTAAAGGAAATCAGTCCTGAGTATTCATTAGAAGGACTGATGCTAGAGCTGAAACTCCAATATGTGGCCACCTGATACAAAGAGCTGACTCAAAGGATTGAAGGTGAGTGGAAAAGGGGACGGCATAAGATGAGATGGTTGGATGGCATCACTGACTCAATGGACATGAGTTTGAGTAAGCTCCAGGAGTTGGTGATGAATAGGGCAGCCTGGCATGCTGCAGTCCATGGGGTCATAAAGAGTCAGACATAACTGAGCTACTGAACTAGACTGAACTCAACTGAACTGGCCCCACCCACCAGCCTGCTGACTCCAGTGATGGGATACTGCACACCAAGTAATAGCTGGGTGGGGTCACAGCTGCACCTGTTAGTAGGCAAGCTGCTTCCAGGTGCCCTGAGCCCACCGTCAGTCCAGGACACAGTCCTTTCCACTCACCCCAGGGCACTAGGACCCAAACTCGCACCCCACTGCATAGACACTAACCCCAGGACCCCTAGAGCCCTAAAGCCAGAGACCCTAGCAGTATACTACATTAACAAATTAAATAATAAAAAATCATACAACAAACTTATGATGCAGAAATAACTTTTGAAATAGTTCAACATTCACTTATGAGAAAACTCTCCACAAAATCAGTGTACAAGGAACATAACATAATAAAGGCCATAACTTCTCCAACCTAGCCTTCAACAGTATATGAACTGAGAACTTCCAGATGTTAAAGCTGGGTTTATAAAAGGCAGTGGAACCAAAGATCAAATTGCCAACATTCATGGGATCATCAAAAAAGTGGGGGAACTCGGGAAAAACATCTATTTCTGCTTCATTGACTTTGTGAAAGCCTTTGACTGCATGGATCACAACAAAATGGAAAATTCTTAAAGAGATTGGAATACCAGATCACCTGACCTGCCTCCTAAGAAATCTGTATGCAGGTTAAGAAGCAACAGTTAGAACTGGACATGGAAAAACAGAATGGTGCCAAATAGGGAAAGGAGTATGTCAAGGCTGTATATCATCACCCTGCTTATTTAACTTAATAGAGAGTAAATCATGCAAAATGCCCAGCTGGATGAATCACAAGCTGGAATCAAGATTGCAGGGAGAAATATCAATAACCTCAGATATGCAGATGACACCACCATTATGGTAGAAAGCGAAGAAGAACTAAAGAGTCTCTTGATGAAGTGAAAGAGGAGAGTGAAAAAGCTGGCTTAAAGCTCAACATTCAAAAAATGAAGATCATAGCTTCCAGTCCCATCACTGCATGGCAAATAGATGGGGAAACAATGGAAACAGTGACAGATTTTCTTTTCTTGAGCTCCCAAATCGCTGCAGATCCAACCATCTCAACTGCAGCCATGAAGTTAAAAGACTCTTGCTCCATGGAAGAAAAGCTGTTACAAATCTAGACAGCATATTTAAAAGCAGAGACATTACATTGACAATGAAGGTCCATCTAATTAAAGTTATGGTTTTTCCAGTATTCATGTATGGGTGTGAGATTTGGACCACAAAGAAGGCAGAGGGTCGAACAATTGATGCTTTTGAACTGTGGTGTTGGAGAAGATTCTTGAGAGTCTCTTGGACAGAAGGAAATCAAACTAGTCAACCCTAAAGAAAATCAGTCTTAAATATTCATTGGAAGGACTGATGTTGAAGCTGAAGCTCCAATACAAAAAGCAGAGACATTACATTGACAATGAAGGTCCATCTAATTAAAGTTATGGTTTTTCCAGTATTCATGTATGGGTGTGAGATTTGGACCACAAAGAAGGCAGAGGGTCGAAGAATTGATGCTTTTGAACTGTGGTGTTGGAGAAGACTCTTGAGAGTCTCTTGGACAGAAGGAAATCAAACTAGTCAACCCTAAAGAAAATCAGTCTTAAATATTCATTGGAAGGACTGATGTTGAAGCTGAAGCTCCAATACTTTGGCCCCTTGATGTGAAGAACTGACTTGCTGGTAAATATCCGGATGCTGGGAAAGATTAGAGGCAGGAGGAAAATGGGACAAGAGGTTGAGACGGTTAGATGGCATCACCAACTCAATGGACATGAGTTTGAGCAAACTCAAGGAATTGGTGATGGACAGGGAGGCCTGGCATCCTGTAGTCCATGGCATCACAAAGCACTGGACACAACTGAGTGACTGAACTGAACTGATAATAAACATACAGTTAATCTCACACTTAACAGTGAAATGCTGAAAGAAGTTACTCTAAGATTAAGAAAAATACAGGAATGCCCACTCACCAATTTTATTAAACATAGACTGTGAAGCGCTAGCCACTGCACTCAAAGTGGACAACAAATAAATGGAATCCATTTTGCAAGGAAAGACATAAAACTGCACTATTGTGGATGATGGACCTATACACAGAAAATACTAAAAATGCCACAAAACTACCAGAGCTCATTAATGAATCCAACAAATTTATAGGATACAAATTAATACACAGAAATCTATTGCATTTCTACACACTACCAACAAAAAATCAGAGAAAGAAATTAAAGAAATAATCCCACTTGCCATCCCATCAAAAAAATATAGAATACCTAGGGATAAATATAACTAAGGAGATAAGTGACTTGTACTCTGAAAACTATAAGATGCTGATAAAGAAATTGAGAACAACACACACAGTAGAAAAAGACTTACTGTGTTCACAGATTTTAAGAGTTAATATTGTTTTAATGACCATACTACCCAAGGCAATCTACAGATTCAATGCAATCTCTATCAAAATATCAGTTGCATTTTTCATAGAACTAGAACAAATAATTTAAAATTGGTATGAAAACACAAAAGACTCTGAATAGACAAAGTACTAATAATCTTGAGAAAGAAGAATAGAAATGGATGTATCACACTCCCTGATTTCAGACTATGCTCCAAAGCTATCAAAACAAATAATATTGGCACAAAAACAGACACAGAGATCAATGGTACAGAATAGAGAGTTCGTGTCTGACTCTTTGAGACCCCATGAACCGCAGCACGCCAGGCCTCCTTGTCCATCACCAACTCCCGGAGTCCACCCAAACCAATGTCCATCAAGTCGATGATGCCTTCCAATCATCTTATCCTCTGTTGTCCCCTTCTCCTCCTGCCCTCAATCTTTCCCAGGATCAGGGTCTTTTCAAATGAGTCAGCTCTTCTGATCAGATGACCAAAGTATTGGAGCTTCAGCTTCAACATCAATCCTTCCAATAAACACCCAGGACTGATCTCCCTCAGGATGGACTGGTTGGATCTCCTTGTGGTCCAAGGGACTCTCAAAAGTCTTCTCCAACACCACAGTTGAAAAGCATCAATTCTTCAGCACTCAGCTTTCTTTATAGTCCAACTCTCACATCCACACATGACCACAGGAAAAACCATACCCTTGACTAGACGGACCTTTGTTGGCAAAGTAATGTCTCTGCTTTTCAATATGCTATCTAGGTTGGTCATAACTTTCCTTCCAATGAGTAAGCATCTGCATCTTTTAATTTCATTGCTGCAATCACCATCAGCAGTGATTTTGGAGCCCAGAAAAATAAAGTTTTTCCAGAAGCAAACCCACACACAACTGTCAATTAACTATGATAAAGGAGGCATGGATATCCAATGGGGAAAAGATAGTCTCTTTAGTAAGTAATGCTGGTAAAACTGAACAGCTACATGTAAAAGAATGAAATTAGGGCAATTTTCTCACATCATATACATAACAAAATAAAAAACTGGATAAAATACCTAAATGCAAGACTGGAATCCATAAAATCCTACAAAAGAACATAGGCAGGACACTCTGACATAAATAATAGCAACATTTTTTGGATCAGTCTTCTATGGAAAAAGAAAAAGCCTAAGATTCATGTCGGTGTATGGCAAAACCAATACAATATTGTAAAGTAATTAACCTCCAATTAAAATAAATAAATTTATATTTTAAATAAGTAATATATATAATTTTATAAGTGCAAAGAAAAATAATGGGGCCTGATTATATTTAAAAGCTTTTGTACAACAAAGGAAACTATCCAAAAAATTAAAAGGCAACCTACTAAATGGAATAAAATATTTACAAATGATAACACCAATAAAGAGTTAATATGCAAACTATAAACAGCTCATACAACACAATGTCAAAAACAAGCCACCTGATTAAAAACAACAAAAGACCTGAGTAGACATTTCTTCAAAGAAGACTTATAGATAGACAGCATGCACATGAAAAGATGATTAACATCCCAAAGTAAGTGCAAATACATCCCAGATAAATGCACATCAAAATCATAATGAGATATTACCTCACACCTGTCAGAATGGCTATCATCAAGAAGAATACAAATAACATTACGTTGATAAGGATGTCAGAAAAAAAGGAAGCACTTGTACACAGTTGGTAGGAATGTAAATTAGCATAGCCATCATGGAAAACAGTATGGAAGTTCTTCAAAAAATTAAAATTATGACTATCAAATGATCCATCAGTTCCACGGCTGTGCATATATCTAAAGAAAATAAAAAAGTAAATGAAAAGATACGTGTTACCTTCATGTCCATAGCAACATCATTCACAGACTGGAAGCTACTTAAGTGCCCATCAATAGATGAATAGATAAATATCTGGTGTATATGATAAAGATGTGGTATATATATATATATATATATACATATAAAGGAATACTACTGCAGTCATAAAAAATGAAATTTTGCCATTTAAAAAATAGAGAGTTCTAGAGGGTATAATATTAAGTAAAATAAGTCAGAGAGAGACAAATACTTTGTTATATGAGGAATCTTAAAAATAAATCAAATGAATGAAAATAAATAAAATAGTTCCCATTTGTTTCAATACATTTTCAATAAAAAAGAGATATACACACATTTATTTTCATATATAGGTATGATAGAAAAGACATAAACATAAATACATAAAGATGTATAAAAATTTGAAAGGTATAAACCATAATTTCAACATTGGTTTCTTCTGTGTGTTGTGTTTAAGAGTAAATTTTCTTATATCTCCACATTTAGCTGCACCTTTTAAACTCACAAAATGAGTATATATTGCTTTTGATATCATAAAAACCAAGGAAGAAAAATTAATTAACCAAAATAGCCATATAGTATAGATAAAAGTAAATAAAGATGTATTTAAACATAAAACCTCTTTCTATTTAATTCCAAAACAATCATAACTTTATTTATCAGGATGCAATGTACCAGATGCTTAGTTTGATGCTGCAAAACATTGATTTTCAGATTAAAATATATGAAAAATTATTTTTCTTTTCAGTTCATACCTTCCTCCTACCATTCCATGCATGTAAAGTAAAAGTTTAAAATTTAAATGCCTCTGTGGCCAGGCAGGTTTTGTAAAGTTAGGCAACAGCTGGGTTGCCTAAAAGGAACTTGTCAGGACTCTAGAAAACTGAAGAATGCCTGATCTGCCTAAATATATATATTTTTTTTAACTGTCAATACGTTGCTAATTCAAAGAAACATGTCCACGGGCAGAACTCAGAATAACATAGCATTGTAATAAGTGATTATAAACCAAACATTTTTTTTTTTTCAAGAGATAATGAAAACAAAAAATACAAACTGCAAGTCTATTTACTATTATCACATTGCAAAATTAGGCAAACTGAAGGACAGTACATGGCAGAGTATAAACAAATTTATAAATATCAAAGGAATGTTATGTATGCATGTAATCAGTGCAAACATAGACACTGTCCATATAAACTTTCACTGTAGGAGTGTGAGTGAGTTGAGAATATAAACTAAGAGTGACCATCTCCTCAAGCTTGATAAAGATGCTTTCCAGAGTTATCTAACATTGAACAGAGTCAGGATTCTTTAGGCCTGCTTGGCTGTTGGCACTGTGGTCCTTCAATATGTTATTGGCCTCACCTGTTTTCTGCAACTGACACTGACCAGCATAAGAAACCCATACAGAAGTTGCAAGCTGTATGCTTCTAGGGTTTGTGTGTGTGTGTGTGTGTGTGTGTGTGTGTGT
>SJYX01009305.1:30614-50333 GCA_006410675.1 Oreotragus oreotragus | reverse complement strand
GCTCCTCTGTCCATGGTGTTCTCAGGCAAGAATACTAGAGTGGGTTGCCGTTTCCTTCTGGGTATCTTCTCTACCCAGGAATCGAACCTGAGTCTCCTGCATTACAGATATATTCTTTACCAACTGAGCTATGAGGGAAGCCCTATTCTATTTACATATCACCAATAATCCAGAATTATTTAGTGATGAGGCATTTTTGAACTGGGCCATTGAACAATTTTTTTTTTAATTTTACTTTACAGTACTGTATTGGTTTTGCCATTTGTAGAAGAAAAATTAAGATAATTCTTCTGACATTAATTGTTGTCTCCATATTACAGATTCATTCAAAAGTCACTAGACTCTTTAAAGACAAAACTACTTTTGATTATGTAAGATTGCCATGTATCAGGGAAATAATGAAAAAGTTCTTATTTCCTGGTTAACAGAGTTTGGTCAAAATGCTACAGACTAGAAATGACTTTTTTTTTTTTTCCTTTGCTCCCAGAAGTGAAGAAGAAAACACTGTTGTATTCTGACCACTATAAAATTGGAAGAAGCGATCACAAGCTAAGGGCAGTGAAAATATTCCTTTTAGATCTATAGAGTAGCACTGGAAATATTTTCAACAGATGCAACATAGAAAGTATGGGCACTGTTATGATACATAAATAACATATAAAGTATGTTATTGGTGCACATGATTGTGCATGTGTTATTTTTTCTCTTTAAGAAAATTTCTAAATATTCATAGGAAATAATAAATCTAGGACATAGGATTCACATGATTTCCACATACAAAAAATAATATTAATGACCCCACTATACTTCGCCATTTATTTAGCAATCCTAAGTCAAAATTAAATTTCTGTCAAAATGTATCACCAAGTGAATACAAACTGAGAACCATTCATAAGATCATGCCAACACCTCAGGTGTTTTTTCATTCGCATGTTGTTTGGATATCTGGCTACTGTGTGCCAGGGACATTCCATTTCCAAGAATCCAGCATGCCAGAGACTAAGCAGAACGGTCCCTGCCTTCACAGGCCTTACAGTCTAGGTCTAGAAAAGGACCTGGCTTGTTTGGAAGCACACTGAGAAAGCCAGGGGCTTGCAGCATACTAGACAAGAGGGAATGAATTCCCAAATGAATTCAGAGAGACAGACAGGTTCCTAAACAGATAGAACCTTGAAGATAATGAGAAGCTTAGATTTCATCATAAATGAAAAAAAAAAAAAAAGAAAAGCTTTTAAGTATGAAACAAATACTCTGTGAAAGATAATTCTGCCCAATCAATGAATAAGAAATGAAAGAACAATTCTGTCAACATTTAATTTTACAGGAGTCCTGTGCTCATGGAAAACAGTGACAGCTAAGACATCTACATTTTTGTCTTCTTGGAAATAGCTTGCTGCAAAGAAATGTCCTTCCCAGAAGACGTAAGTGAGACTGAGATATCCCACAACATGTTTGTCTCTGACAAGGCCAGACACAGACCCTCCAAATTCCCTTTCTTTGCCTTATATGTGACTGCCTGAACTATTTTGTCCCACTGATCATTGAAAACAAACTGCTAGTTAATGAAACAATGGTCAGTTTTCTCTCCTTCCTCCAGACTTTTGACCTTGGATGCACCTTCAGGCTGAGCCAGCATATACACTCTCCTGAAAACAGGCTGTCTTCATGTTAAAATACTCTGATTTACTATCCCATCAAGACACCTACTCACCCTCCTTCCTCATATTCCATCTTCCTAGCCAGTGTACTCCTCCCAACAAGAGAAAATCTTGTTTAGCCCAATTGCTCAGCTGCTTGCAGAGCTCGTGACAGGAAAGCACTCCTTATTTCTGTGAGTTTTCCTCCTCCTATTGTCCTTTCCCTCTTCTTGAGGTAATCCATTTGAATAAAGTCTCTCCTTACCAAATTCCAGATTAGTTTATTAACAATGCACACAGATGTGAGAAACAAATCCACACATAGATGGAAACAGCCATCAATTAGGTTATTAATGTTATAAAGATGAGATAATGGATTACACTTAAATAACTTGAAAGATCAAGGATAATGAAACACTGGATGAAAAACATACTTGGGGGTCAGAATGAACATCATGTTTTGGTCAGTTAATTTTGACATGTCTCTGAAGCATCTGAGTACGTAGTTGGAACTTCAGAGGAATACTAAGACCTAGAGTACTAATTTGGCAACCATCAGCATAAAGGCTGTATGTAAACAAAGCCACTAGAGGAGATAAACTATGAAGAGGATATAAACAGAAAAGAGGAAAAGGCTTACTTACAACTGAGCCATGGGACATCCCAACATTTAGACATCAAGCCTAGCAGTAAGGACTGACAAAGGAAACTGACTGATGGCTGGTACTGGAGGAGGAAAATTGAGCTTTCAAGAAATTATAGCAACCAGGACAAAATGCTTTAAGAGGATAAAGAACAATATATCAAGACTATCCATAAGTATTGAGTGTTCAAGTAAAATGGAAAAAAGAAGTGACCACCAGATCTGTCAACATGAGTAACTGAAGATATTGGCAAGATCAGTTTTAGCAGAGCTGTGGAGATGATTACTTCTTATTGGTACTGATTTAGAGAAGAATGGGAGGTGGAGGTGGAGGCAGCTTTAAGAAAAGTTGCTGTGAAATGGAGCAGAGAGACAGGAAAAAGAAAATCATTGCACTCAGCAACAAAGAGCAAAATGACATTGAGAGAGAAATGTTTACTGTTTATTCTTAATATGGACAATCTTATAGCATAACTGCATCATGAGGTTAAGTTTCAAAAAATAATAATAATAAATGTGATGACACAGAGGAGAGAGAAGACAGTTTTAGGAGAGAGGCCAGATTGGTAGAATCCAGAGGAACAGTTAAAGCACAACATTGGTGTCTGATTTTTAAAAGGCAGCTTTACATTTTCTGAAAGAAGCCTTAAGGATATACTTTGTCAGATAAGATTTGATATGTTTGAATATTATAAATTTTAATAACTATATATCCTTGCATTTTTGTATTTTGTTGTATATCTAGTACATTTTATTAAATTCATCACAATTACTGTTAAAATCCCCACAGGATAAATCCATTAGAAATTAAAAGCATGGCATTAGTAACCTCCTGGCCATTACTACTGTCTCTACCATGTCAATTTAACCTAAGCAAATTATTTTTTTTCCTTATCATCTATTCCTCAAAATGGAAGAACATAAGAATTTAGCATTTCTAGTTGACCCCTTACCATAGTAGGAACTGGAAATGCACATTCCTCTGTAGAAATGAAGAACACGTGTCCCCTAATTAGTCTATGAGCACTTGTCAACTCCAGCTAAGGATGTGTCCATGGGAGGAGTTACAAGTCACTATGAAAAGAGTGGGCTTCCCTGGTGGCTTAAACGGTAAAGAGTGTGCCCACAATGTGGGAGACCTGGGTTCGATTCCTAGGTTGGGAAGATCCCTTGGAGAAGGAAATGGCAGCCCACTCCATTATTCTTGCCTGGAGAATCCCATGGACAGAGGAGCCTGGCAGGCTACAGTCCATGGGGTCACAAAGAGTCAGACTCAGACACAACTGAGAGACTGCCACACCACATAAAAAGAGTAGGAAAAATGCTTGCAAAAATGTATGTAGCTTACTTAAATAAGAAACACATATAACTATTCCTGATTCTCCCCTGTGCTCAACTCTTGCCCTGAAAGTATTTTAAATTGTAGAGATTTCCTTTAAAAACCTTACTGATAACATAGCACAATAATAATAATAAATATTGTAAATATATGTAGGCTTTATTTATTTTTTAAGTTTTAATTGTTAAGAACATTAAACTCTGACTCCACGGGTTTATTCAAAATCACCTGGTTATTTGTGTAGCTAGGATATTTACTGAAAGCAAAGATAAAGATAACTCACTGGATTTCTTTAAAAACTCAAGAAAAAGTAGCTTAACTTCAAAGAAAAGAAAGCATAAAACCCAATCAGAGGCTTAAAACACAGAAATTTTCTGGGGCTGTTTGTCAGCACATCCCATATTAAGAAGTTCAAAATATCTATCTGTGAGTAATTTAATCCCTTAAATTATTTATCAAGTCATAAAATGAAGTTAAAATTATTTATTATAATGTAAGAAGTACATCAATAAGACACATAATTTCTGTTCAGCTCCACATGTCTTTAAAATCACCAAAATGTGTGTGGGGGGCGTGGCGGAGGGTGGTTCTAACAGTTAATTTGCACTTCGCCTTTACAATGCCAGTCTAGGAGTAAATACAGCTTCTTCTAAAGAAAAGTCAGACACATCTGTGAGAATTCCAGGATGCTAAATTTCAGTGAAGGCTACCAAAAGTCACTTCTACATCAAGCATTTGAAAAAAACTGAGAATAATCCTCAGATCACTAGCTATAATACAAAGCTATCTTTTGTTACTTTATTGTGCCTCCTGACCTAAGTTCAGTCGCTCAGTCATGTCCGACTCTTTGCGACCCCATGAATCGCAGCACTCTTTTTCTGCTTTCAACAAAGTCTGGTAATCTAATGGATTTCAAAGGTCCAGTTGTTTGATTCTCAGATGCCTTTAGATCTCAGTTTAAGACAAGGTTTTACTTGTCTACTCGATCACCACTGATGATGCTAAACACAACTTGTGATTTTGAAAGAGGCTTTGATAAAACCTATACCAAGAAGTCAAAGAATGTTCAAGACACCCATGTGCATAGTATGTGATGACACTAAAACTTCCAAAGGAACTGTGAAATTTGATAGCACTGCTTTAAACTTCTCATTGTATTGTATTTCAGAGTCTGGTTTCCTAAAGTTTATTGTGGGTGGATAACTCAAATATATTTTGAATGTAACTTTTCTCATTCCAAAATAAATTGGAAATGACACTCTATATCCATATTATTCAGTTCAGTTCAGTTCAGTGTCCGACTCTGCAACCCGATGAATCGCAGCACGCCAGGCCTCCCTGTCCATCACCAACTCCCAGAGTTCACTCAAACTAAGTTCCTCTTCCCTTTCTGCCATAAGGGTGGTGTCATCTGCATATCTGAGGTTATTGATATTTCTCCCATATTATTAATAGTATACTAAAGTGAACATTGGTATTCATATGTTCAGATATGGGTATTAGTATGTGTATCATATATATATACAAATAGCAATCATATGGGGCAATATCAGATTTGAATAATTATATTCCATTTTTACATAATTATTTTCATTGAAACTCATTAAAACTGTTGTCATAAAAACACTTACTGTGTGTAAAAATCAAACTCCAGAAAATTAGAAAATGTTAAGCTGATTATAAATATATATGTGTTTCAGAAATTACAGGCCTATTTTGCTTACACTTAAATGTCTAGCCCTATGATCTGACAATCACTTTTTAAATTGAATGGAGAAAAAAATGTGCAATCTAATTATTGGTCTCTATCCAGTTAATTGTAATTTGTTGATTATGTGCCTTCTGTATGATTAGTTCTGTCATATTTTTCTCTAATTTTAAATTTCATATCTCTCTTGAGTGATCTCTGTCTTCATTATCAGCATGCTTTCATTTGAAAATTGGATATGGAATATTTTTAGATATTTATTTATCTATACAATCATCACCCCTCCATTTTATGTTCAAAATTTCTTGTAATCTGCTGGACCAACCTAGACAGCATGTTAAAAAGCAGAAACAATACTTTGCCAAAAGAGGTCCATCTAGTCAAGGCTATGGTTTTTCCAGTAGTCATGTATGGATGTGAGCGTTGGACTGTAAAGAAAGATGAGCACTGAAGAATTTATGCTTTTGAACTGTGGTGTTGGAAAAGACTTTTAAGGAGGGTCCCTTGGACTGCAAGGAGATCCAACCAGTCCATCCTAAAGATCAGTACTGAGTGTTCATTGGAAGGACTGATGTTGAAACTGAAACTCCAATATTTTGGCCACCTGACGCGAACAGCTGATTCACTTGAAAAGACCCTGATGCTGGGAAAGATTGAAGGTGGGAGGAGAGGGGGATGACAGAGGCTGAGATGGTTGGATGTCATCACCGACTCAATGGACATGAGTTTGGGTAAACTCCGGGAGTTGGTGATGGACAAGGAGGCCTGGCATGCTGTGTTCCATGGGGTCACAAAGAGTTGGGCACGTCTGAGCAACTGAACTGAACTGAACTGAATACAGTGATGACTTTATCATATTAGTTAATATCCTCCTACAGTACCATTTTTTGTCTGAATTCTTTGTCTCCCTGATGAAGTTATTTATAAAGTTACATTATTAAACAGTTACTCCTGATTCCTTTTTTAAATTAATTTATTTTTTATTGAAGGATAATTGCTTTACAGAATTTTTCTGTTTTCTGTCAAATCTCAACCTGAGGTTTTTAAGGAATCTCCATACCGTCTTCCATAGTGGCTGTATGTATTTACATTCCCACCAACAGTGCCAGAGCATTCACTTTTCTCCACACCCTTTCCAGCATTTATTATTTGTAGACATTTTGATGAGGGCCATTCTGTTTGGTGTGAGGTGATATTTCTTTGTAGTTTTGATTTGTATATATATAATGACTGACGTTGAGCATCTTTTCTTGTGCTTATTAGCCCTCGGTATGTCTTTGAAGAAATGTCTGTTTAGGTCTTTTTCCCACTTTTTGATTGGGTTGTTTGTTTTTCTAGTATTGAGTTGTATGACCTGCTTGTGTGTTTTGGAAATCAATCCTTTGTCAGTTGCTTCATTTGCTATTATTTTCTCCCATTCTGAGGGTTGTCTTTTCACCTTGCTTATAGTTTCCTTTGCTGTGCAAAAGCTTTTAATTTTAATCAGGTCCCACTTGCTTGCTTTTGTTTTTATTTTCATTACTCTAGGAGGTGGGTCATAGAGGATCTTGCTTTGATTTATATCATCAAGCGTTCTGCCTATGTTTTCCTCTAAGAGTTTTATAGTTTCTAGTCATGCATTGAGATCTTTAATCCATTTTGAGTTTATCTTTGTGTATGATGTTAAGATTGTTCTAATTTCATTCCTTTACATATAGCTATCCAGTTTTCCCAGCACCATTTATTGAAGAGACAATCTTTGCCCCATTGTATATTCTTGCATCATTTGTCAAATGTAAGGTACCTATAAGTGCATGGGTTTATTTCTGGGCTTTCTATCTTGTTCCATTGGTCTATATTTCTGTTTCTGTGCCAATACCATACTGTTTCGATGACTGTAGCTTTGTAGTATAACCTGAAGTCAGGAAGCTTGATTTCTCCAACTCCAGTCTTCTTTCTCAAGACTGCTTTGGCTATTTGGAGTCTTTTGTATTTCCATATGAATTGTGAAATTTTTTGTTCTAGTCCTGTGAAAAATGCAATTGATAATTTGATATGGATTGTATTAAATATGTAGATTATACTTGGTAGTATAGTCATTTTCACAATATTGATTCTTCCTACCCAGGTACATGAAATAGCTCTCCATCTGTTTATGTCATCTTTGATTTTTTTGATTAGTGTCATAATTTTCTGTGTACAGTTCTTTTGTCTCCTTAGGTAAGCTTATTCCTAGGTATTTAATTCTTTTTTGTTGTAATGGTGAATGAGGTTGAATCCTTAATTGCTCTTTCTGGTTTTTCATTGTTGGTATATAGAAATGCAAGTTGTTTCTGTGTATTGATCTTGTATCCTGCAACTTTGCTCAATTCATTGATTAACTCTAGTAATTTTCTGACACAGTCTTTAGGGTTTTCTATGTACAGTATCATGTCATCTGCAAACAGTGAGAGCTTTACTTTTTTTCCTATCTGGATTCCTTTTATTTATTTATTTATTTTTTCTTCTCTGATTGCTATAAGAAGGACTTCCAGAGCTATGTTGAATAATAATGGTGAATGTGGACACCCTGTCTTGTTCCTGATCTTAGAGGGAATGCTTTCAGTTTTTCACCATTGAAAATAATGTTTGCTGTAGGCTTGTCATATATGGCCTTTACTATGTTGAGGTAGGTCCTTCTATGCCCATTTTTTAAGGCGTTTTAGTCATAAATGGGTGCTGAATTTTGCCAAAGGCTTTTTCTGCATCTATTGAGATGATCATATGGTTTTTATTTTTCAATTTATTAATATGGTATATCACATTGATTGATTCCATATATTGAAGAATCTTTGCATCCCTGAAATAAGCCCAAATTGATTTTGATATATTAGCTTTTTGATGTGCTGTTGAATTCTGTTTGCTAAAATTTTGTTGAGGATTTTTGCATCTATGTTCATCAGTGATATTGGCCTATAGTTTTCTTTTTGTGTATTATCTTTGTCTGGTTTTTGTATCAGGGCATAGAATGAATTTGGAAGTATTCCTTTCTCTGAAATTTTTTGAAAGACCTTTAGAAAGATAAGCATTATCTCTTCTCTAAATGTTTGATAGAATTCTCCTGTGAAGCCTTCTGGTCCTGGGCTTTTGTTTTTTAGGACATTTTTGATCACAGCTTCAATTTTAGTACTTGTAATTGGGTTCTTCATAATTTATATTTCTTCCTGGTTCAGTCTTGGAAGATTGAACTTTTGTAAGAATCTGTCCATTTCTTTCAGGTTACCTATTTTATTGACATATAGTTGTTCATAATAGTCTCTTATATTCCTTTGTGTTTCTGCATTGTCTGTGTAACCTCTCCTTTTTCATTTCTAATTTTGTTAATTTGATTCTTCTCTTTTTTCCTTGATGAGACTGGCTAAGGGTTTGTCAATTTTGTTTATCTTGTCAAAGAACCAGCTTTTAGTCTTATTAATCTTTACTATTATTTCTTTCATTTCTTTTTCAGTTATTTCTGCTCAGATCTTTATGATTTCTTTTCTTCTACTAATTTTGGGGGTTTATTTCTTCTTTTTTTTCCAATTGCTTTAGGTGTAAAGTTAGGTTGTCTATTCAAGTTTTTTCTTGTTCCTTGAGGTAGGATTGTATTGCTATAAACTTCCCTCTAAAACTGCTTTTGCTGTACCCCATAGATTTTGAGTTGTTGTGTTTTCATTGTCATTTGTTTCTAGAAAATTTTTTTATTTCCCTTTTGATTTCTTCAATAACCTGTTGGTTATTTAGAAATGTGTTGTTTAATCTCCATGTGTTTGTGTTTCTTACAGTTTTTTTTTTTTTCTTGTAATTGATATCTAGTCTCCTAGCATTGTGGTCAGCGAAGATGCTTGATACAATTTCAATTTTCTTAAATTTACTTGAGGTTTGATTTGTAACCCAAGACTGGTCTATCCTAGACAATGTTCCATGTGCACTTGAGAAGGTGTATTCTTCTGCATTTGGATGGGATGTCCTGAAGATATCAATGAGATCCATCCCATCTGATGTACCATTTAAGACCTGTGTTTCCTTATTAATTGTTCTGATGATCTGCCCACCCCATATGAGTCTCCTCCTATTATTGAACCTGTCTCTTATACACATCTAGATGTGTATAAGAGACAGATCCTAGACAATGTTCCATGTGCACTTGAGAAGGTGTATTCTTCTGCATTTGGATGGGATGTCCTGAAGATATCAATGAGATCCATCCCATCTGATGTACCATTTAAGACCTGTGTTTCCTTATTAATTGTTCTGATGATCTGCCCACCCCATATGAGTCTCCTCCTATTATTGTGTTACTCTCAATTTCTCCTGTTATGTCTGTTAGTGTTTGTCTTACATATTGAAGTGCTCCTATGTTGGGTGCATAGACATTTACAATTGTATGTCTTCCTCTTGGATTGATTCTCTTGATTGTTATGTAGTGACCTCTTTATCTCTTGTAATCTTCTTTATTTTAAGGTCTATTTTGTCTGAATGAGTATTGCTACTCTAGCTTTCTTTTGCTTCTCATTTGCATGGGATATATTTTTCTATCCTCTCACTTTCAGTCTATATGTGTCTTGAGGTCTGAAGTGGTTTCTTGTAGACAACATATATATGGGTCTTGTTTTTGTATCCATTCAACCAGTCTGTGTCTTTTGGTTGGAGTATTTAATCCATTTAATTTTAAAGTAATTATTGATATATATATATATATATATATATATGTTCCTATTGCCATTTTCTAATTTTGGGGGGTTAATTTTGTAGATCTTGGTTCTTCTGTTTTATTTCTTGAATACATAAGTCCATTTAATATTTGTTGTAAATCTCGTTTGGTGGTACTGAATTCTTTAAACTTTTGCTTGTCTGAGAAGTTTTTATTTTTCCAACAATTTTGAATGAGATCCTTGCTGGGTACAGTAATCTTGATTGCATATTTTTCCCTTTCAGTACTTTAAACATATCCTGCCATTCCTTTCTGGCCTGAAGAGATTTTGCTGAAAGATCAGCTGTTAGGCATATGGGGTTTCCCTTGTATATTTCTTGTTGCTTGTCCCTTGCTGCTTTTAATATTCTTTCTTTGTGTTTAGTCTTTGTTAGATTAGTATGTGTCTTGGTGTGTTCCTCCTTGGGTTTATCTTGTATGGGACATNTTCTGGCCTGAAGAGATTTTGCTGAAAGATCAGCTGTTAGGCATATGGGGTTTCCCTTGTATATTTCTTGCTGCTTTTAATATTCTTTCTTTGTGTTTAGTCTTTGTTAGATTAGTATGTGTATTGGTGTGTTCCTCCTTGGGTTTATCTTGTATGGGACATTTTGTGCTTCTGGGCCATGATTAGCTACTTTTCCGAGAATTCCAAGAATATTCCTTTTCCATGTTGGGGAGTTTCAGCTATGATCTCTTCAAAAATTTTCTCATATCCTTTCTTTTTCTCTTTTTCTTCTGGGATCCCTATAATTCGAATGTTTGTGTGTTTGATATTGTCCCACAGGTCTCTGAGACTGTCCTCAGCTCTTTTCATGCTTTTTACTTTATTCTGCACTTCAGAATTTATTTCCACCATTTTGTCTTGCAGCTCATTAATTTGTTCTTCTGCTTCAGATATTCTGCTATTGATTCCTTCTAGAGTATTTTTAATTTCAATAATTGTGTTGTTTGTCTCCATATGCTTATTCTTTAATTCTTCCAGGTCTTTGTTAATTGGTTATTTCATTTTCTCCATTTTGTTTTCAAGGTTTTTAATCATCTTCACTATCATTTTCTGAATTCTTTGTCAGGTAATCTTCCTATTTCTTTTCATTTATTTGGACTTATGTGTTTCTAGTTTGTTCCTTCATTTGTGCAGTATTTCTCTGCCTTTTAAATTGTTTTTTGATGTCATATCTGTACGTTTATTTGCTCAATGTATGACAGCTACATAATGACTCACATTCATGATATTTCATCACAGAGGAAAACCGCTAAGAATAGTCCGTGTGTGAAAGAATTCCTTAGAGAAACACGGAGTTGGAAAAAAATAACCACTGATTAGACCTTAAAAATAGTTCACTGCATAACATGACAAAAAGCACAAAGGCTCATTCAGAGAACATATTCGGTGTTCTCCTACACTGTAATAGTTATAATATCACCATGACAAACACCAGACATTAAGATTAAGCTAACATTGGTGTTTCTTTTGCTCCCCCCGCAAAAAACAAAATATATAACTGCATGTCACTATAGCAACATCCAAAACAGATCAATTTGTTACGATCACTATTTGGTAGAGCAAACTTTACCCCCAAAAGGAAAAAATTAAATTAAAAAACTTTAAAAAATTTGAAGACTTAATTTTTTTTGTCATAGGAATACATAACACCTACAGTATAAGTTAATAAATTTCAAGCTACTGTATAGAAATACAACACTAGCATGCACAATATTGTATCAATAGAGTAATGGAGGAGTAATCATTTCACTGGAGAGACAGTATCATAGGCAAGTGCATTTCTTTAAAAATAAAGAAAAGAAAAGAAACCATTCAAGCTGCTTAAATATCAAGTCTCCCATTCCCTCTTCATTTTTTTTTAGCCCTCAAATGTGGTTTTTATCTTGCATTATTCTAAAAAGCAGCCAGAGCCAAAGCTGAAATCTAAAAGAAAAATAGGTTTTGTAATTCCAGTAAATCATTTCCAAATGCCACAAGGGAAGGACACAACACTGCTCACTGGACATGAAGATAAAATTAAGGAAAGTCCCACCTGCCTCCCCCCTCCCTGCCCCCAGTCTCTTCCCATCCATGGCATTTTGTGTTTGAGTTCTCCTTTTCCTAAGTTTCAAGGAAATTTGCATTCTTTCCTTGAAGAAGGATGAATTCTTTCTTCCTTTTTGTTTCTGCCCTCCTAAAGTTGGTCCAGTGGCTTGTTTGAGCTTCATATAGGATGAGATTTATGCTGAGTTTTTGTTTGTTTCTTTGTTTTTCCTCTGATGGGCAAGGCTGAGTGAGGTGCTAATCCTATCTGCTGATGATTGTGTTTATATTTTTGTTTTGTTTGTTGTTTAGATGAGGCATCCTGCACAGGGTGCTACTAGTGGTTGGATGATGCCAGGTCTTGTATTCAAGTGGATTCCCTTGTGTGAGTTCTCACCATTTGATACTCTCTAGGATTAGTTCTCTGGTAGTCTAGGGTCTTGAAGTCAGTGCTCCCACTCCAAAGGCTCAGGGTTTGATCTCTGGTCAGGAATGAAGATTTGTTTGTTATATCATTAGGGGAGGGTAAAACAAATATTCAAGAATGAGAAACCAAAGATGAACCCCAGACAGATGGCAGCTAGAAAATCAGGCAAATAATAGTTAAAATAATGGAATATACATATATATGTATACACCCATGAGCAAAGTGAAAACAGTCCAACAAACTAAAGTATAGTAGATTGATCTGGCAAACAAAGGAAATAAAAAATTATATTTACCAGTTAAAAATAAAACTAACTTGAGCAGAAACTGGAAAACCAAACTAAAGCATGGTGTAAACTGGGGAATAAAGTATGGAAAACAAAACTAACAAATATGTTGAGAGGAAAGGAAACAAAGAAAAGAAAGAAAGAATAGATATACAAAGTTAAAGAGAGGTAGTTGAAGATTTATATAAATTAAAGATTAACTGCAAGGGAAAAAGAATAGTAGGAAAGGAAACTGAAGGAATAAATGTAGAAAAAATATAATAGGTTTAAAATAATCAAAAATTAAAATTATAGAAAAGAGAAAATAATGGAAGAAGAAAGAAAAAGGGGGAAAAAAGAAAACTCCACAGAACTGCAAAAGCCCAATGTAGAGGCAGAGGTTCATGACAGCAATAGAAAATGTAACTGAATATACACATATGCATATATACCCATAAGCAAAATCAACACAGTACAACAACAATTAAGTACAATAGATTGACCTGGCAAACAAAGGGAACCAAAAATTATATCTACTAGAACAAAACTAAGTAAAGCACAAACTGGAAAACAACACTAAAGCAAGGTGCCAACTGGGGAATAAAGCAATGAAAATAAAACTAATAAATATGTTGAGAGGAAAGAAGAGGAAGAAAAGAAAGAAAGAATAGATATGCAAAGTTAAATAGAAGTAGATAAAGAAGATTTATATACATTAAAGATTAACTGAAAGGGGAAAGGAATAGTAGGAAAAACAAACAAAGGAATAAACATAGAAAAATAATAATAGGTTGAAAAAATTAAAATTGAAAAGAAGAAAAAATAAGAGGAAAATCTCCAAAGAACAGCAAAAGCCCAATACAGAGCTAGAGGTTTATGACAACAGTAAAAGATATGACTGATAAAAAAGAAAAAAAAAAAAGGTCAAAAGTTTAATTGGATTTCTTAGTGCCAATAAATCAATAACTACAACAGAGGTGGGGGAAAGAGAAAACAATAAAAACCCAAAGGATCTACCAAACAAATCAAAAAGTAATAATAACAAATGTCTTTCTTGAATCATTGCTGTCAGAGTCCTTTCCCACACTGACAATCACAGTCCACTTCACCTTCCTAGGATGCCCTCCAACACTGTACTGATCTCTGGATCTGCTGTGGGGGCTTACTCAGATTCTAATCTGGTCCTACTCCTGTGTGTCCAACCTCCATAGCTATCAGAGCTAGTGTGTTTTCTTTTGTGGGAGCTCTCAGTGGCCTTTTATATATTCCATAGACACAGAGTCTGATTAGTTGAGCATGTGGATTTAATCTGCAGCTTGTACAGCTGGTGGGAAGGTTTTGGGTCATCTTTATTAGCCACACTGCCCCTGGGTTTCAATTGTGGTTNCAGAGCTAGTGTGTTTTCTTTTGTGGGAGCTCTCAGTGGCCTTTTATATATTCCATAGACACAGAGTCTGATTAGTTGAGCATGTGGATTTAATCTGCAGCTTGTACAGCTGGTGGGAAGGTTTTGGGTCATCTTTATTAGCCACACTGCCCCTGGGTTTCAATTGTGGTTTTATTTCTACCTCTAAATATGGGCCGTCTACTGGGGTTTAGCTCCTGAGGCTGCCCTGGAGAGCGTGGGTTTGCCCCTGTAAGGACCAGGTATGGAGGTGGTGCAGCTGCTTGGGTCGCAGGGTTTCTGGCAGTACCAGTACTCAAGAGGGTTAGCGGCTAGGGCAGCAGAAATTACAGTGCTCTAGAAGGGTATGACAACCAGTATTGGCCAATATGCGCCCGTATTCTTGCCTGGAGAACCTGTTCTCTGACAGGGAGCCCTGGCAGGCCACAGTCTACAGGGTCCCAAAGAGTCAGACAGGACGGAAGTGACCCTGCGCGCATAAACACAATCCTTTTTTTTTTTTTTTACCTGTGGCAGCTCTGCACCAGTAATAGTTGAGCATGAAGGTGGTGCAGCTACTTGGCTTGCGGGAACCCTAGCAGCACCAAGTGTTCAGGGACACAGACTGCCTCCGCGGCAGCAGTTATGGCCCTATCAGTCTTTTTTCTAGCCTCTTGTAGCTGGTGATCAGAAGGCCTCTTTGGCCAGTCTTTCTCCGAAGCTCTGCCCATTCAGACACTTGGGGGAATCCCTTACCTGGGATGTTTGGAGCCATCAGGCACATAGAAGGGCCCCCCTGCCTGGGTTCCTACTCTGCAGATCAGCACATCAGGCACTTAAATGGGCACCCTGGGTGGGGTCCTACCCTGTAGTTCAGTGCATCAGGCATTTGATAGGCCAGCCCCTCTGTTGTTCAGCTGCCAATGCTGCTGTGTGAAAAGAGAGAGGCTATGATGATGGCTCCACCCCCTACACGTGACTCAGCAGTATCGCCTTGCTTCCATGGCTGCCCGGCTTTCCTCATCAGGTATTTCCCACAGTCTCCTCCCCCACATCCCCTTGATCCAACTCTCCACAATCAACAACAGCCCTTGCCCAGGGATTGCTCCAAAATCCCTAAACTCCAGCTCCCAGCCACTGGGCCTTCTAGGGAACCTGCATCCCTGTCCAGGATATGTATGGCTGCAATAAGGACTGTCTCATTCTCATTCCATTTAGGTGCCACACATTAGCTGTTTCACTCTCAGCCTTAAATGATTCTCCTCTGATTCAGACAATTGCCCCACTGTGGGGATCGGACCCCTGCTTCAGTTTCCCCAACCGCTGACGGCAGGTCCAGTCTTACTTAGACTCCTGTTTTTCTCCCTAGTTCCTTTGTCCTACCATTTCTCATGGTTCTATATATTCTTTCCTACTGGTCAAGTACTCCTGTCCACCCTCAGCTGGTGTTCTGAATGCACTTCTGTGTTGAAGGTGTATTCCAGATGTATCCATGGAAATGTACTCCACGTCCAACTACTCCTCTGTCATCTTGCTCTCCTCACTCAGCCTCATTCCCATGTGCAATGCTGATGGTCAGCATCTTTCATTTTGTAAAACTCCCACAGATTAATTTTATTTCCTGGTGAAACATTATTAATTCAAATCTATTCTTGAGGTAAACAAGAAGAATAACACTTGCTTTCCCAAAACCTATGTGGGCATAGAGGATGACGTCACTTATGCTTAGTTTCCTAAATATGACATTACTGCCTCTCCAAGGTCATGCTATTTTCTAACTAATTATTACTCTAAAGGAAAATAGTTGGCAAAGAGCTGGGAATTGTTCCACATGTCATAACAGCTTGAATATTGATTCAAAAACAAACTAATTTTTCTAAGGACAAGAATACTAAAAAAAAGGAAAATATCTACGCTGGATCAGGATTTCATATATATATATATATTCTTGTAAAAATGCCTTTACATTATTGGCTAATTCATGAGAAAGAAATATCTTGCAACAATTTCAGTTTTGTAAATTATGGATTTTTTCTGAGAACCTCATTTGTATAATTACTTGAATTGCCTTAAACTACTGAAGCTATTAAGGTTTCACCATCATTCAATTTCTGGTTAATTTCTACCCTATGGCATAAGATAACTAAAGTAAAAGAAAAACAGCCAGTCTGTAATATAAGGTTTTGCTGAGTGTTAATCCACACTGTAAAGATTCATGAGATCTAATTATCTAATACTGCAATTGAGATTTGTAACAACCTCCATTACCTCTACAACTTTTGAAGTATCTATATTTTACCAAATAAGGAAGATTATTTTGGAAAGTTACAAGTTTCTCTGCTTCTAAATATCAGAAAAAATGTAAATGAAATATTTATAATGATTATATCCATGCCTTATTTTATTCATGTATCACTATCCAGTTGCTAAAAATTATTTTTGCCATTCATTTTCCCAAATATATCATAGATTCATAAATATTTAAGCTAGACTGAGTCTTCTTAGCATGCTTACAATTATGATCATTTTAATTACCATAATATAATTATCTAACTCTGCCTCCCAATAAATATAACTACATAACATAAAATGGCTCTAAATGTATTCAAGAGCAAAGGCTATACATCTACAGTACTTTTTCTGAAACTATATAAATGACTTATTGCTAATTATACTCCATGGGTTTACAGCTAGCATGGCAAATTGCACAGTAAACTGTCTGAAAATAGCAATCTTATTCTTCATTAAATAATCAATACTTTTACTTCCCTAGAATTGAGGATCATCATGCCTTTCAAAATTAGCCTCAAATTACATTTTCTTATAAATTTGTTTCATGTACAAGAAAATAACTCAGTGAAGAAAATACTAATTTAATATCTGCTGTGTACCCAATAGTGTGCTCAGCCCTGAAAATACTAGAGTGAAAAAAGCAGTCCTTCAATTCACTGAATTTAAGAACTCTTAGAGGAAGAGAGTCATCAGGCAATTACAGTACTCTGTGATAAATACCATGATAAGGACAAGTGCCAAATCCACAAGAAAAATTGACTTAGGCTATTTAATGAAATTGTTCTCAAAGAATTGGTGTCTAAGTTAGAACTAAAGGACACTGAGAGTGTGCCAGAAGAGGAAACAACATATGAAAGGCACAGGTTGGGAGGGGTGCGCTTGATGTGCTAAAAATACACTGAAGCACAGAGGACAAGGGTGGGATCCAAGACAAAACTTATATGTCATACCAAGACATGTGTTTTGCACTGTACCTGAAATGAGTGAAGCTTACTTTAAGCTCTAAGCAAAAGAGGGACACTATCAAAATTTTGTCAATACATAATTTTATTTATCACTGGCTGTAGTACAGAAAATTGGCAAGATACACAGAAAATTGCCAAGATGAAACAAATGTAAAAAAAAAAAATTGCAAATTACATATCTTATAGGATATTATAGAGCAGCTTAGAGAGTTTGGGGAATTGATCAAGAAAAAAGATATGAGTGACCCTGAGGCAGAACAGCACAAACTTTACTGGGCTCTGTTGGCTAAAGTGTGGGTGTTTCCTGGTGTCTTTATAGCCCCAGGCTTAGGTCATCTATTGCTAGCAAATGTAGGGTCAGCTATTGTGCGTGGGCAAGCAAGCAGGCTCTAAATGGCTAAAACTTGGCTGTTTGTATTGATATGTAAAAACTGGGGTTAACCACCAGGGGGCTTTTGAGTTAACAAGTCAAGTGAAGAAATGAACGCAGTAGGGGGCAAATATATGAGACCATCTTTGGTTGAAAGACATAACTGGTATGTATGTATATCATACAGGCATAGACAGAAGTATCACAACTCAAAAGTAAAAGATAAACCAATTTTTAAATGGTCAAATTACCTGAATAGAATTTTCCCAAAGAAAATGTACAAAAGGCAAATAGCACATGAAAAATAGAATCATCAGCTTTCATGATAATGCAAATCAAAACCAAAATGAGAAACCACTTCACACTCATGATGATGACTATAACATAAATAAAAATCCTTAGATGTGAAGATATTGGAACATTCATGCATTGCTGGTGAGCATGCAAAATGCTACTGCTGATTTGGGAAATCATCTGGCAGCTTTTCCAATGGTTAGACATAATTCCACGATCCCATGCTGAAGTACATGCCTGAGAGATATGAAAACATACATCCCCCCAAAACTTGTTCGCAAATGACTATTAGAGTATTATTCACAATTGCAAAACAGTGAACACAACCCAAATGTTGATGAATAAAGAAATCAATAAAATGTGGCATATTTATACACTGATAAAATATTCTACCATAAAGAGGATTAAAATATTGAGTCATGCTACAACATGGACATGCTATAACATGGATAAGTGTTATGTGAAATGATTCTATTTATATGAAAAATTCAGACTGGATAAATCTATAGAGAAGAAAAGTAGATTAGTGGTTGTCTAGGTCTGTGACAAATGAGAAGATTAATGGGTGATAGCACAATGGCATGAAGTTTCTTTATGGGGTAAAAAAAGGTTCTAAGTTGATTGTGGTGATGGGTATACAATTCTGCAACTGTGCTAAAAGCCATTGAGTTGTGTGCTCTAAGTGAGTTAATTGTATGGTGTGTGGATAATATCTCAGTAAAGCTTTTGAAATAAAAGTTATTCTCTGGAAAAGTTATGTGCTTCTTAATATGGATAGGGAAATAGAACAGTGTTCAGGATAAAATACATTTAAGTTTCATGGTAACTGGTAATGTTCACTGAAATAAAGAAAACAGGAGGAGGAAAGGGATTTTTGTAACGTTAAATCGGTAAGGTAAATTTAAAACAATCTGGAGGCATCAAAGTAGAGACTACCAGTAAAGAGTTACATATGCAGGTCCCTAGGATGGGAGAGAAATATTGAATGGAGATAGATATTTTAGAATGATCATCATACAGAGGTTAATTCAAGTGACCATGTGATATAAAACCTTTAATAGTGTACAGAGGAAAAAGATTAAGGGGTGAAAACAGGAGCCCAAAAGACAATAGTAGGATGTCCAGGGATAGAAGATGATATTTTTGCCAAGGTAAAAAGAGAAGTAAGTTCTATACATAGATCCTCTCCTGTTTATGATTCCTACGAAATGCATATTCTCAGATATGGAGACTTTCACTTGGTTAAACAGTGTTAACCTGAAAGAACACCTTTCATCTCATTTCTCTGAGGATTCTATCAATCGTTTGCACAAAAGATCTATAGCAAATTAATTGTAGCTAGTTCTTTAAGATGATAAAACATTTCCCCCAAGTGCAGTTATTTTAAAGTATTTAAAATCATCTTAATTAGTACCAATTCCATCAAAGATGATGAAACCAATAGAACACGAACTTATGCACAGACATACAAAATCCTCACATGCTTTCTGTATAACTAAGTTACTTTAAATTTGATTGAAGGTAGAAACTAAATGTCAAAAATATGCATTTCTAGTCAAAGAAGGAAAAGAATTGATGCTTTTGAACTGTGGTGTTGGAGAAGACTCTTGAGAGTCCCTTGGACTGCAAGGAGATCCAACCAGTCCATTCTGAAGGAGATCAGTCCTGAGATTTCT
>SJYX01009305.1:13772-30102 GCA_006410675.1 Oreotragus oreotragus | reverse complement strand
TCAGTTCAGTTCAGTTCAGTCACTCAGTTGTGTCCGACTCTTTGTGACCCCATGAATCGCAGCACACCAGGCTTCCCTGTCCATCCTCCAACTCCTGGAGTTTACCCAGACTCATGTCCATTGAATCACTGATGCCATCCAACCATCCCATCCTCTGTCGTCCCCTTCTCCTCCTGCCTTCAATCTTTCCCAACATCAGGGTCTTTTCAAATGAAAAGACCAAAGTTGGCATTAGTTGGCCAAAGTATTAGAGTTTCCACTTCAACATTAGTCCTTCCAATGAACACCCAGACTGATCTCCTTTAGGATGGATTGGTTGGATCTCCTTGCAGTCCAAAGGACTCTCAAGAGTTTTCTCCAACACCACAGTTCAAATGCATCAATTCTTCGGTGCTCAGCTTTCTTTGTAGTCCAATTCTCACATCCACACATGACCACTGGAAAAACCATAGCCTTGACTAGATGGACCTTTGTTGACAAAGTAATGTCTTTGCTTTTTACTATGCTGTCTAGGTTGGTCATAACTTTCCTTCTAAGGAGTAAGTATCTTTTAATTTCATGGCTGCAATCACCATCTGCAGTGCTTTGGAGCCCAGAGAAATAAAGTCAGTCACTGTTTCCACTGTTTCCTCATCTATTTCTCATAAAGTGATGGGACCGGATGCCATGATCTTCATTTTCTGAATGTTGAGCTTTAAGCCAACTTTTTCACTCGCCTCTTTCGCTTTCATCGAGACGCTCTTTAGTTCTTCTTCACTTTCTGCCATAAGGGTGGTGTCTATATATGAGAACCTTAATTTGTTGTTCTTAAAAGGTGGGGTGGGAGGTGGGAGGGGGGTTCATGTTTGGGAGTTCGTGTACACCCATGGCAGATTCATGTCAATGTATGCCAAAACCAATAGAGTACTGTAAAGTAAAATAAAGTAAAATGGAAGCTCTAAAAAATAAATAAATAAATAAATAATAAAAGGATTGAAATGAAAATACTACCCTGATAAGCTTAGTTTCCCTACAGCTCTATGAACTTTCTAGACTTCCTCCCACAGCAGGACTTTTACACTTGAGAATCCCCCTTCTTGAGAGTCTCTTTGTAAATATGTGAAAATCTCACCTCCTTCCCTCGACCATATAGTTTTTCAAATAGCACCTTCTCTCATTGAGGCCTTCTCTGAACACACTATTTAAATTGCACATCTGCCTCTAACACTCCTTACCTTCTTTCTTGTTGTAATTATCTTCTTAATTCATCACTTTAAGTGCTATGGATTTTGCCTTTTTTTTTTTTTTTTTTTTTTTTTTTAATTTTTNATATAGTTTTTCAAATAGCACCTTCTCTCATTGAGGCCTTCTCTGAACACACTATTTAAATTGCACTTCTGCCTCTAACACTCCTTACCTTCTTTCTTGTTGTAATTATCTTCTTAATTCATCACTTTAAGTGCTATGGATTTTGCCTTTTTTTTTTTTTTTGTATGTTCATCGTTCGTCCTCCACAGAATTCGAGTGAAACTAGGGAAGGGCTGGTTCGGTCAGACCTGTGTCCCCAGGGCCAAGAGGAATGCTTGTCCTACGACTGGTAAACCGTAACCACATAATGAGTGAATGAATGAAATGATTCCATGTTAAATGCAACATTTAAGGAAATAATTGCTGAGAATATTGCAGAACTAATTAACATCAGCAATCCTCAAATGCAACAAGACCACTAAAGCCCAAACAGAATCAGTAAAAGGAAATCCATATTGAACACATCATAGTGAAACCTCAGAAGTCAAAGACAATCAGAATGTCTTAAAATTTGTCAGAAAAGATCAGATTACCTTCCAATGAGTGAATTAGGCTGAAAGCTGACTCTTGACAGTAACTGACAGAATCCTAATGATTGAGAAGCTGAAGAATTTATCAAACTAGAATTTTATACAGTGAAATATTTTTCAAGAATGAATGACCGCAAAATAAATACTCATACCCTTAGAGTGAGGTAATCAGGAATCTTGTCCTGGCTCCGTAATTCACAAATCTCCTCTCTGGTCTTGCCTCACCCCTCAAAAGGAGATGTTTATAGGAACAGAACTAGTACATGCAGGCTGGGGCTGTCCACATGTAAGTATTCTCATGCTGAGAGACAAAGCTGGGGATGAGAAGAGAATATGGGATATGCTATAAACCAGAGCCTTCCATTTCATCTCTTGCATTGATCCACATAAATGTTAGGAGTAGGGTAAACAAAGACCTTTTAGATAAATATTATGGGCTGCCTGCAGAAAGACCTTTTCAGACAAACAAAAGCTGACAGTTTGCCATCAGCAGAGCTTTGATAACGAAACTTTAAGGTTACACTTGATTCAGAAACAAGGTAGTTTCAGATCAAGAGTCTATTAGGAAGAAATGAAAAGCCCAAAAAAGGGATAAAAGTGTGAGTAAATATGAGTAAATACTGACTTTATGAAATAATAAAAATAGTATATTGCAGGATAAAAATATAATTAAATACTTGCACAGATTAATGAATGTCTTAATCTTTATATTTTCTGAGAGGAAGAAAAAGTCATTCTTTTACTGTAGAGTTTAATAAGCTTAATATTTTTACTATAATTTTTAGGGTCATCTAAAGCAGATATATACACTCCAAAGTAGAAGGGAAAGTAATGGAAAATAGTAAAAATACTCAAGCCTAGAAAAGACAAAGAGAGAGGGATGGGGGAGGGAGAATGGATCAAGTAAAATGAATACAAAACTCAAAGTTATATAAATAAAAATGCAAATCTATTAGTAATTATATTACATGTAAATGGACCAAATGGTCCAATAAAAATCAATTACTATCAGGCTGAATTTTTTTTTAAATCCAATTGCATACTCATTATAACAAATGCAAAAGCATATGGAGAGATTGAAAATGCCAGGGTAGAAAAAGATAAACTAAGCACAGTCTAACCAAAAGAATCCTGCTGTCGCTATGTTCATAGAAACAAACTAGATTTGAAGATAAAGCAGGACCCCAGTACTGCTTCTGCATACTGCGGCTGCTGCCACAGATACCTGAGGACTGAAGCCCTCCTTTGACCTTGAAGTCACTAACTGCAGTTTTAAACTCTACTTTTCCCCTTGCTGTCCTTTTAGTAGAAGAAATGACTATTCTCTGTTGGATTCCTGAGAAGGGAAAAAAGCCAGTAATGTCTCCTCTCTTTTTCTTTTGGTCTGTTTATTTTGGGGGAAGTGGAAATCTTTAATTATTTAGACAATTGTTTTCTGATTTCTAATTTATCAGAAGCTCACACAATCTCCAAAACATTCCCACAGGGAATGAGTTATTTTAAAGAACTGACAGTTCAGTTCTCCAAGATTTTGTTGTTAACTTCCAATTACCTTCTGGCTTGAAATTTTCCAAATGTAAAAGGTATTAATATAACAAATCCCCATGGCAAATAGAATAAAAATCTTCCATTTCAACTGTAGTACCAGACACTAAGATTCATAGGAATTACTACTTAGAAAGATTTCAGCTTTCCTTTTCATGTGTAACTCTGAGTGGGATTTCTGATGGATTGGTTCATCTGGGAGAAAAGTACCTAAAATAACCTTAAATAATTAAAAACCTAAAACTCAGTCTCCCAAAGACAAATAGATTGTCTCCCATTTTCCCCCCAAGTCATACAGTACTGAGCCATTTGTGACATGAAGCCCTGCCCAACGGTGATCCCTTAGCCTAAACTAATCAAAACAAGGCAGCTGGCAATTTGACAAAGACAGACAAGCTGACAGCTTTTCCTCAAACATCAAGCATGCACTATGCTTCTCCAATGGATTTGACATTTAATTTTTAAAAGTATCTTAACATAGGTCTACACACACACACACACACACACACAAACCTCAGCTGCTGCAACAAAATCAATTCTGTCTTATATAAAGCTGAAAAATTTTGATGCCCAAAAGGCAGAATTTTTATAAGGAAAGAATTACTGTTTTACCACCAGGAATACTGAGTATTAAAAATAATGCATTGTGACTAGTGTAAGGTATTGGATTTGGCTCAGGAGTACAGATAATAACAGTGTTTATTAAAGAAGTTGGACTGTTATAAATAAATAATGCTACTGCTATAATTAGCTACCAATTCAGACAAAATATCAGATTGTTATATAAGAATACATTTATCTGCACATGCCTACACATCTACATAACTATATGTATGTGTATTTATAGAGACATATAAGCACCCACAGATATATACAGCCACACATATTGCTTGGGAATCATTTTTAGAACTAGAAATGGCATTTAAATTGGATTTTGTAGGTGAACAAATACACATATACATTCTTGCCATAATATATTTAGTGACAGATAGAATCAATATAATTTCATCACATCAATTTAACCAAATTTAAACATGACAAGATAATTTAGTTTTAAAAACTTTTGTTAGATAAGTAATATTTTTCAGTATAATGCTATTCAGTGTTCTAAGCTTATTTGTGATTTTTTACAGACTGAAGAAAACCTTTAAGAACCATTCAATGTCAAAATATTCAGAATATGGTGATTATGCAGAACTTAAAGTACAGTCAAAATTTTAACTTTCTTACTATAAAACTAAATTTCCATGTTTTTTATCATTGAATAGCAAACAACAAGTCCTGCTTGCAAGACGTGATTCACACTCTTTGGGTCATTAGTTGTACATTTTACACTACCAGCACCCACTCCTAAGAATCCCTCTATCTTGCAGAGAAGACAGGAACTACATTTCCTGGAATACTGTTCCTTGTCTGTTTCCGGCCTGTGTGTGCTGTGCTTAGTTGCTCAGTCGTGTCCAACTCTTTGTGACGCCATGGACCATAGCCTGCCAGACTGCTCTGTCTGTGGGTATATAATGGAGTGGGTTGCCATGCCCTCCTCCAGAGGATCTTACCAAACCAGGGATAGAACCCAGGTCTCCTGCATTGCAGGTGGATTCCTTACCATCTGAGCCACCAGGCAAGCCCAAGAATCCTGAAGTGGGTAGCCTATCCCTTCTTCAGGGGTATCCTCCTGACTCAGAAATTGGAACCGGGATCTCCTGCGTTACAGTTGCCATGCCCTCCTCCAGAGGATCTTACCAAACCAGGGATAGAACCCAGGTCTCCTGCATTGCAGGTGGATTCCTTACCATCTGAGCCACCAGGCAAGCCCAAGAATCCTGAAGTGGGTAGCCTATCCCTTCTTCAGGGGTATCCTCCTGACTCAGAAATTGGAACCGGGATCTCCTGCGTTACAGGCAGATTCTTTACCAGCTGAGCTACCAGGGAAGTGGAACTTCCACAGATTTGGAAGAAGTTGTGATTCTCTCAGGAGGTCATGATGACCACTTACTGGGACTTCTCAGACTTCTCCCTCATCTCCTGCTTCTGTGTTAAGACTGATAAGTTTAATGTCTTTTCCAGAATTTGCAGTGGTCTCCCTCCCAATTTTGGAGGCCTCTTATTCAGTGTTTCAGGCTGATGTCACCAATGGCTGTGTTTTTACACTCTTGATCTTCATCACTACCCCTCCAGCCACGAACTCCTCCACCTCACCCCCTTTTTCCACATTTGCATAAGCCCCCAATTCTGTTTTGAATCACTTTATTCCCCTAGCCCTTAGAGAAGTTCTGATTTCCTAACCAAAGTAATATACCTTTACTCAAAAATATAATTCATGCTTCTTTTCCAGTTCCAGCATGGTAAGGGGGACTTCCCCAACCACCACCAAACAATTCTCCAACACCAGCAAGGTGTTTAGGAATTCAACTCAATTCTGACCCAGAGATAGTATTAGATTCTACAAGTTATGGGCTCAGTCCTACAAGATTGTCCACCCCCTTCAACCTCAGAAGACAGTGGAAAGCCCAGGGTGTTACCTTGCTTCTGACTCACTGGCTATAAATCATAGGTTCCCAAGATCCCCTCCTGGGGTTCAACTGATTTGCTAGAGCAGCTCACAGAATTCTGAGAAACATTTTGATCATCATTTTATTATGAAAGGATTTAACTCAGGGACAGGCTGATGGAAGAAGTACATGGGGGCAAGGTGTGGGGAAAGGGTATGAATCTTCCATGCTCTCTGAGAGTCCACCATTTCTCCTACACCTTCATGTGTTCACCAACAAGACAACTTTCTGAACGCCATCCTTTTGTTTGTTTGTTTTTATGGAATTTCTATTACATAGGCATGATTGATTCAATCACTGGCCATTGGCAGTTGATTCAACCTTTCAGCCCCTCTCCTCCTGGGAGTTCAGGAGGAGAGGGACTGAAAGTTCCAACTCTTTGATCACATGGTTTGTACTCCTGGTAATCAGTCTCTATCTTTAGGGGGGGTCCAAAAGCCACCGAATTAGGGTAAAAGAGAACTTTCTGGCTCTCATCATTTAGGACATCTCAAGGGTTTTAGGAGCTCTGTAACAGAAACTGGAGGAAGGTCAAATATATATATTTCTTACTATAAATCACAAAATCACTCCACTATATGTATTAAATTCTTACAGTGGTGTGATTTCAAGGCAGGACTGACACAATAAGTGAAAAGCAACAGTCAAAAATTTTTAAATTTCCCTCCTTTAGAGAGTATTGACTTCTTTACGAGACCCTGAAAACCTATGAAAGAAAGGCTTTCAATTCTATTGCATACAAATTCATGCAGTGGTATTTCTCTGAGCTGCTATCAGTCATACATGCTAATCTGGATAAAGAAACTTGAGCAAGAGCCTCTTACCGTGAGCACAGCACTCTGATGGTAAGGCCTCTTCCTTACACCTCAGCTGCAGTATTCTCCCAAAGTAGAGGAAGATGGCTGTGTTCTTTCACTACTCATTCAGAAAGAATATAAAAAGGGTTTTTAATAATAACAGCGATGCTTGAATTTTAGAAGACTTGGATTGCTCTATTTCATGCTCAGCTCTGATTTTGCCCTTCCCCTTTCAGGTACATGTGTTTAACTGCTAAAATCTAACTTGTTCGTTTAGGTAATCACCTTCACTTTTATCATAGCTTTATAAGAGTAGTTTTCCATAAATATGTACTCCGTGAAAGTTTAAATAAATAGCTAAAGAAATGTAAAAATGAAAAAAAAATGTGTGAGAACATAGAAGCCTCAGAAGAGTTCTTTAATGTACAAACTAGAAAAATTTAGGTCAAATTATATGATTTTATATAATTGATGGGATCCATTTACAGCATAGTTAGAATAAGAACAGAAAGAGACAAACTACTTTTTATTTAACAGGTGGTCATGAATGATTTCCCCTCTTTCCCATGCCCTTTACCCTTCTATCCATCTGACCCTTCCCTGCCACCCCCACACAAAAACATATTCACACAAACATTTTCACACATACACATGCTTACAAAACAATACATTTAAGGTTTTAAATGTTAGAAGTGGATTTCATATGTTCTATAAACTTTATTTCTCAAAATGGTCTTATGATATTTATGAGATAAATACCCAATACTTATGTAAAACAAATGCAGACTTCTGAAACTTCGGTTCCTTTACAAAACCTTTGATTTCCTTCCCTAACAGAATTTCCTCTCCCTTCATTGTAAGCCCCTTGATCTCTTCATGGATTTTTACCATAGCAGTGTTAAAATTTAATTTTATTTATTGACTAATTTTTCCCCTATTGCACTGTAAGCTTCTTGGAGTAAAATGAATGGCTTATATTTATAACCATGGTATTGATGATAATTCCTAGTATATTTACACCCTCAATGAATGCTCATGAAAGAAATGAATTGAAGAATTTTTTTCTTTGTGAAGTTGGAAGCAATACTATCAACTTATAGTAAGGAGAATGGTAAATGAACAACAAAGAAGGATAAATAGGCTTAGAATAGAATGTTCCATATTCAGAAAATAAGTTAAAGGAAGTTGACAAGTCGATGAATTTTGATAATTGTAACAAAGACTATTTTTGCTTCTCATTTCTGTTTTGGAGTTAGAACTCCACTTCCTCTTTCCATCCCCCTCTACATGTTTCAGTATCTACTGGATTCCAGTAAGATGAAGATTGCATTCCATTTTATATATGTTAGCTAAATAAGATATTTTTACTAAAGAAAGAGTAGATTATCCTCCAATTTAAAAAATTAAAAAAGAGAAGTTGGTAGATATCTGCCTCATATATGACAGCATGACTGAATAAAAGCACCTATATTGTGGGGTGAGGCTCAGAAAAACTTTCAAAATTCTAGTAAAGTGACTTGGATTATTATACTTTGAGGCTCAGGTGATGAAGGGTAGTATTCNTTCTTACAGTGGTGTGATTTCAAGGCAGGACTGACACAATAACTGAAAAGCAACAGTCAAAAATTTTTAAATTTCCCTCCTTTAGAGAGTATTGACTTCTTTGCGAGACCCTGAAAACCTATGAAAGAAAGGCTTTCAATTCTATTGCATACAAATTCATGCAGTGGTATTTCTCTGAGCTGCTATCAGTCATACATGCTAATCTGGATAAAGAAACTTGAGCAAGAGCCTCTTACCGTGAGCACAGCACTCTGATGGTAAGGCCTCTTCCTTACACCTCAGCTGCAGTATTCTCCCAAAGTAGAGGAGGATGGCTGTGTTCTTTCACTACTCATTCAGAAAGAATATAAAAAGGGTTTTTAATAATAACAGCGATGCTTGAATTTTAGAAGACTTGGATTGCTCTATTTCATGCTCAGCTCTGATTTTGCCCTTCCCCTTTCAGGTACATGTGTTTAACTGCTAAAATCTAACTTGTTCGTTTAGGTAATCACCTTCACTTTTATCATAGCTTTATAAGAGTAGTTTTCCATAAATATGTACTCCGTGAAAGTTTAAATAAATAGCTAAAGAAATGTAAAAATGAAAAAAAAAAGTGTGAGAACATAGAAGCCTCAGAAGAGTTCTTTAATGTACAAACTAGAAAAAATTTAGGTCAAATTATATGATTTTATATAATTGATGGGATCCATTTACAGCATAGTTAGAATAAGAACAGAAAGAGACAAACTACTTTTTATTTAACAGGTGGTCATGAATGATTTCCCCTCTTTCCCATGCCCTTTACCCTTCTATCCATCTGACCCTTCCCTGCCACCCCCACACAAAAACATATTCACACAAACATTTTCACACATACACATGCTTACAAAACAATACATTTAAGGTTTTAAATGTTAGAAGTGGATTTCATATGTTCTATAAACTTTATTTCTCAAAATGGTCTTATGATATTTATGAGATAAATACCCAATACTTATGTAAAACAAATGCAGACTTCTGAAACTTCGGTTCCTTTACAAAACCTTTGATTTCCTTCCCTAACAGAATTTCCTCTCCCTTCATTGTAAGCCCCTTGATCTCTTCATGGATTTTTACCATAGCAGTGTTAAAATTTAATTTTATTTATTGACTAATTTTTCCCCTATTGCACTGTAAGCTTCTTGGAGTAAAATGAATGGCTTATATTTATAACCATGGTATTGATGATAATTCCTAGTATATTTACACCCTCAATGAATGCTCATTAAAGAAATGAATTGAAGAATTTTTTTCTTTGTGAAGTTGGAAGCAATACTATCAACTTATAGTAAGGAGAATGATAAATGAACAACAAAGAAGGATAAATAGGCTTAGAATAGAATGTTCCATATTCAGAAAATAAGTTAAAGGAAGTTGACAAGTCGATGAATTTTGATAATTGTAACAAAGACTATTTTTGCTTCTCATTTCTGTTTTGGAGTTAGAACTCCACTTCCTCTTTCCATCCCCCTCTACATGTTTCAGTATCTACTGGATTCCAGTAAGATGAAGATTGCATTCCATTTTATATATGTTAGCTAAATAAGATATTTTTACTAAAGAAAGAGTAGATTATCCTCCAATTTAAAAAATTAAAAAAGAGAAGTTGGTAGATATCTGCCTCATATATGACAGCATGACTGAATAAAAGCACCTATATTGTGGGGTGAGGCTCAGAAAAACTTTCAAAATTCTAGTAAAGTGACTTGGATTATTATACTTTGAGGCTCAGGTGATGAAGGGTAGTATTCCCCTTGACTTAGTACACAGTCAGAATTGTTCCATTTTCCCATAGACGAGAAGTCCTCAGAATATCTAGAAACAACTTGCTTGGCAGTATTGCTGGCATTTTTTATTGGAACAATGGTGAGGCTTCTCACAAACAGCTATACAGGATCCGCTGTGAGCAAAGAGCATAGTCTGGAGACAGTTTGGCATGAAGACAGAAGCTGATAAATTCCCACACAATTACTTGTAAAGCATCTCTATTAGACTCCTCAAAATCACTACTAGACATAGTGGGGGAGAGTTGTGCTCATGTTAGTACATAGGTCAGGACTTAAAACAAAGGTTCATTTGAGTGACAAGGAAAGGGATTGCCAAATAATTTTGAGAACCTAGCTGAAATTGGAAACCATAAATCTGCTCCACATGACAGACTGGGGATAAAATCTATTAACATTATTCCAGTGATCCTAGTAAAAACAGATGAATTTTGAATTAATGCAATGGCAGCTGGACATTCGAGAAAAAAAGGAATGAGAGAGATATTAAGCATGTGGAATCTATGATAATTTATTGCTAATTGAGCATAGAATGTATTGAGAGCAAGGAAGCCAAGGGTTGTGAGGTTTGAACAATTGGTAGTGGTTTAATTCACTGAGACAGGGAAAAAAGGAGGAAAAGAAAATTTTATGAGAGAGACAGTCTGAGGGTCAAAAGCATTTACATGCTATTCAAAATCCCACTGGTGCTTAAGGAACTACCAAGAAAGAGTAGTACAAAGGGAACAGCAATAGGCCAGAGGCAAATCCTGGGGCAAACAAAACATGCAAGGTATGTGTAAGAAGAGCCAGAAAATGAAACCAAAATAAAAACCACGAGACAGCGATCATAGCAGAGCTAAGGGAAGAAAAATGTCCAAGGGAGTATTCTACTTGCTCAATTTTGCTGAAACCTCAGTGAAGTACAAAGGCAGGCAGGTACTCAATTAACTTTACAAGACAGGACAGCAAAACCATTATGCCTGTTATACAAAGAGCAGAGAGAAGATAGAGGATGCAGTGATTAATTTTGACTAGGAATACTTTTCTTTGTACACTCCCTATGAAATAGGATCAGTGTGGCAATAGCTAAGTCAGTCACCTCTAAACATGTCTGATCACAAGTCTTTGTCTGTGTCAGTGAAAATAAAGCTGACTATGATTCTCATTTCAACATAGCATGGTTTTTTGAGGGGATATATTATAAAGTGACTATCAAGACTCTTAACTGTTGATGATAATACAATTCTATTACTATTTGTTTGAAATGAAGAGATCCAGTAGAGACTTAGGTGAGGGAAAATATATCAAAAATATATACAGTTGAAATAAAATCTTGGAAACTAAAGTTTGATAAAGAATATTTTTATTATAAATAAAAAGAGATATGCAGATGACACCACCATTATGGCAGAGAGCAAAGAGGAACTAAAGAGTCTCTTGATGAAAGTGAAAGAGGAAAGTGAAAAAGCTGGCTTAAACCTCAACATTCAAAAAACAAAGATCATGGCATCTGGTCCCATCACTTCATGGCAAATAGGCAGGGAAACAATGGTAACAATGACAAACTTTATTTTCTTGGTCTCCAAAATCACTGCAGATGGTGACTGCAGCCATGAGATTAAAAGATACTTACTCCTTGAAAAAAAATATATACTAACCTAGACAGTGTTTTAAAATCAGAGACATTACTTTGCTGACAAAAGTCCACCTAGTCAAAGCTATGGTTTTTCCAATAGTCATGTATGGATGTGAGAATTGGACCATAAAGTTGAGCACTAAAGAACTGATGCTTTTGAACTATGGTGTTGGAGAAGACTTGCNAAATATATATATACTAACCTAGACAGTGTTTTAAAATCAGAGACATTACTTTGCTGACAAAAGTCCACCTAGTCAAAGCTATGGTTTTTCCAATAGTCATGTATGGATGTGAGAATTGGACCATAAAGTTGAGCACTAAAGAACTGATGCTTTTGAACTATGGTGTTGGAGAAGACTTGCAAATCCCTTAGACTGCAAGGAAATCAAACCAATCAATCGTAAAGGAAATCAGTCCTGAATATTTATTGGAAGGACTGATGTTGAAACTGAAGCTCCAGTACTTGGCCACCTGATGCGAAGAGCTGACTCATTAGAAAAGACCCTGATGCTTGGAAAGACTGAAGGTGGGAGGAGAAGGGGATGACAGAGGATGAGATGGTTGGTTGGCATCACCCACTCAATGTAAATGAGTTTGAGTGAGCTCCAGGAGTTGGTAATGGACAGGAAAGCCTGGCATGCTGCAGTCCATGGGGTTGCAAAGAGTTGGGCATGATTGAGTGACTGAACTGAACCGAAGTGAAAACAATCTGATTATTGTCTCCACATTATTCACCAATAGTTAATTCAATGCTTAAGAAAGATTCAAGAGAGAAACAGAGTGTTATTATTGCAGAAATATACATTAAAATTTCAGCTATCAAGAGTTTACCAGTACCTTCCTTATATAGATTACACAACAGACTCAGAGGCAAATTCTTATAGTTATTATAACACTCCATCTTTCAGGACATCCTCTGAAAATTCTGATTTTGTTGAAAGTTTTATTTTCCCAAGTATTAGAAATAGGTACAACTAGACATTGCAATCAGGGACTTCAAAACCTAATTATGGAGGTCTTTGGCTTACTTTCAGTGTTTTTGAATGCTTAAAAGCAATTTGGCATTTAAGAATAACTCATAGCCTACTATGTTAGCCTGGAAATAAAGTACTGAAAATCATGCATTTCAATGGGGGGATATAATAAGAAAGGGTCTTTTGTGAGAAAAAGAAGTTGCTGAATTATTCACTGGTTCATTTCTCATGACTTCCTACCAGTAAAAAGGAAGAATTAGCTGGTGAAGAAGAAATGATGGCAACCTAGGGAGAAAGCAATTTTGTCATCACAGAATTTTGATAACCATGAAACTGAAGACTGAGCATAATGATTAATGTAATCTAAACTCCAGGAAGACAGACTTAAGAGTTCATGTATAAGAAAGGTACTAGTTCGTGTCTCAGAGATAGACAAATGATTTGAGCAGTCTGGAATGCTCTCAGAAAAAGTATTTCTGGCTATGCAATTAAATGCAAAGAAGAAAAAGTGGCTCTTATTAAAAATTATTTTAGTTTCACCTGAGGTTTTGGAAATTAAACATTGGGAGAATATATTAAGATGGAAATAAGACCCAAAACCTGTATGAAGAGAATTAGAGACTATTACAGAACTGTAAGAATAATGTGAGCTGAGGCTTGATAATAATTTTTAAGGTTCAGAGCTTGCATTTGTTAAATGCATACGGAACACAGCTAACAGTGCGTGGCTGGCTCACCGCCTGGGCTGCTGTAGTGTTGATAAGTGCGTCGCAAGGATGCTGCCACCTTGTTGTTGCTGTGTTTTTCACAAAGGAAGAGAAGTTTTGAACTAAAATATCTGTGGCAAACATTTGCAAGGGGAAACGGAAAACTAAAACAAGACAAGCAATTGTCAAAGTGTACCTCATTGCTCTCTTTGAGCCACCTGCCTCAGAAGAAAATGCCATCCTGGGAGACTAAAAGTAACTGTAAATGGGACTGATTGACCAGCAAAAGAAATTCCGGAGTAATCATGAAGAACTGATGAAATACCAAAAACACTGGAAATCGGCAAATTTGGTTACTTTTCTTCCTGAAAGGAAAAAAAGACTGGGGTGAACATATAAGATTAACTAATATATTGAAAAAGAGCAGCTGACTACTATAAGCCAAATGGATTCTTTAGGAACACATTCATAACCTTTCTATTCAATATTTTACACCTTGCCAGGTTAAGAATTGGTAGTAATGATCCTGGAGAGAGAGACTGAGACCAAGATCTCAAGCTTTTTGAGCATATGTAGCTGAGATATTATGGAAGTAATTAAAAGATGGAATCAACGTCTAAAAATATGAGGTGGACTTTGAACTGACTTGAACTTACTTAAAAAACAGCAACAAATACAATGACTTGGAGGATGTGCTTACTGTTACCAAGGTGAACAGGTGAGAGGAGGGACAGATTGGGAGCTGGGGAATGGCATGTGTATGTTACTGTATTTAAAATAGATAACCAACAAGGACCTGCTGTAAAATACAAGATAAAATTAGAGATATGCCAGTGTAAAGGGGAAAAGGAACAAATTAATTAAGAAAATATCCCATGGCACAACTCTTCCAACTCTGTGAGTTGGATATTATATGTACTTCAAGTTGAGAAAAATGAGTGTTGCTGTTACTGGTGCTAAGTCGCTTCAGTCATGTCCGATTCTGTGTGACCCCATAGACGGCAGCCCATCCAGCTCCCCTGTCCCTGAGATTCTCCAGGCAAGGACACTGGAGTGGGTTGCCATTTCCTTCTCCAATGCATGAAAATGAAAAGTGAAAGTGAAGTTGCTCAGTCCTGTCTGACTCTTAGCAATCCCATGGACTGTAGCCTACTAGGCTCCTCCATCCATGGGATTCTCCAGGCAAGAGTACTGGAGTGGGGTGCCACTGCCTTCTCCAAAAAATGAGTGTTACTGGAAATTATTAGAGTATACCAGGTCATCCAGCTGGTAATGGAAGAACTGAGATTCAAATCTTCTTCTTGCTGACTTCAAAGCCTGGACTTTGAAGCTTGAACTAGCCCAACGGACTTCCAAAGATGAGACTGAATGGATTAAATAAAAAGGCATGCACTTTAGGACACACATCTAAAAGATCCAACTGAATAAAAAGACAGCATTTAATAGCCGCCCACTGTATGTGAAAATACAGAGGTTCATTCATTCATTTATTCATTTATTAAATAAATGCCTATTGAACATGTATCATTCAACAAGTTCTATTCTACATATGGTAAAATGGTGAACTAAATATACAAAATTCCTAGCATTTGATGTCTGCTTCTAGAGGGAAGAGGCAGTCAGCAAACATTATAATCACTAAAATATTTGATATGTTTAAAGTTGAATCATATGTTAAGGAGAAGCAGGGAATGCACATGAGTAGTTTTGACGTGGAAGTCAATTTCAGATAGGACACTAGGAAAGCCTTCGCAGGGAAGACTCTTGGTTAAAGGTAGGATGGAGCTGAGAAAGAAAACCAAATAGGTATCTATGGTATAAACCTCCAAAAAGAAAGACCAGCTAGTGCAGAACCCCTAATGTGGAAGTGTCTGAAGGATGTTGAGAAGTGAGTGTGCCTGAAACTGGGTTGAATGGAGAGAAAGGAGATGGAGAGTGGTAGAAAATGAGAGAAAGAGAGCATTGGTAGACTTTGCATAGGCAGTTAGGAATGAAGTGTCAGGTACCTTCCAGGGAAATTAATGCCACCAAAATTCTGTGTGGGAGGCCAGCTGGGATAACCTTCTTTCTAATAGGACCATGAGTGGAATATTCACACAAGTCTATGGAAAAGTTCAAATACAAGAGAACAAGCAAAATTGAAAAAATAAAATAAAATACAATGAAGAAAACTGCAAGTCCAAAGATCAGAAAAGGTATAGAAGAGAGCTTGGTCTATAGTAAGTGTTCAAGAGTTGTTTATTGAGTCAATGATTAAACAGACTTTTGTAACTTTCATGTGTGCTATTATTAAACCGCATCAGAAGAAGCCCAAAGTAAAGAATTTGCGGTATGCAAGTAATCTTACCCAAAGAGAGCTCTGGTCTTTGTCCTCAGCTTCTAGGAGGTGAGCTCTGTGTCTCAGGTTTATTTGGGGTCTTGGGCCACTCCAGATGGCCTATGTTAACAATACGACTTATGTTGGGGGGTTTGGGCCACTCAATATGAGCTCCCCCACAGCTACTGGAGACTAACACCAGCCTCCTGGGCAGTCAGTTGTATCTATGTGACCAAATCCAGTAACACTCTGGACACCAAGGCTCAAGTGAGCTGCCCTGGTTGTCAATATTCCATGCAAATCATGCAATGTTGCTGAAAGAAAATAGCACTGTCTAGAGTTGCCGGGAGAAATATCAATAACCTCAGATATGCAGATGACACCACCCTTATGGCAGAAAGTGAGGAGGAGCTAAAAAGCCTCCTGATGAAAGTAAAAGAGGAGAGTGAAAAAGCTGGCTTAAAGCTCAACATTCAGAAAATGAAGATCATGGCATCCGGTCCTATCACTCCATGGGAAATAGATGGAGAAACAGTGGAAATAGTGTCAGACTTTATTTTGGGGGCTCCAAAATCACTGCAGATGGTGACTGCAGCCATGATATTAAAAGACGCTTACTCCTTGGAAGAAAA
>SJYX01009305.1:3372-13672 GCA_006410675.1 Oreotragus oreotragus | reverse complement strand
TGTGTGTGTGTGTGTGTGTGTGTGTGTGTGTAGGCTTCATGTAGGCAGCACCATTTTTAATAACAGGATTAATTTACTGCCTGCCACAGTTTCCTTCTTTAAAGAACTCAGTAAAATGAGATTTCTTTTTTTTGCAAGCTTTCACTGTAGGCTTCAGAATATTCTATATTATTCTTGGCAGCATCCTCCCCAGACTGCTGTGTGCATTTGCATGAAAAGAAGTCGGTTCAGCTGCCGATGTAAAGTCTATTTCTTCCACCCTCAGCACACGATGCTGCCCGGCGTGGTCTCTCCTTTAACAACTAATATGGCTGAAAAATGATTAAAAAGCACTGTTTTTATGTTGATAAATTTACTTTGACATTCTGCCTGCTTCTTCCTGGGAACATCCTCTTCCCTGACATATATGGAGCCATCACTATTGCCTTCAAATGTTTCTGGTGCTGGAGAAGTAGACACACCTTTTATGGCATGAATTCAGCCCTCGACTATGTCTGGGCTTTATGCTTCTGATACCACAGTAACGAGGAACACCCACTGACCACAGTGTGAAACGCTTGCTCCCAAAACAACGTCCAACACAGTGAGGAACTGGACTAATGCCTCAAAATCAGCTTCTCCGCCAGATAGCCTGCTCGGGTCTAACTTGGACTCACAGCCTTTGATTTGCACTCAGTCCTTTCCTCATCACTGCAAATGCCAGTCCCACTCAAGTCTGCATAACTGAGGATGGGGTGAGCACCACACCCTCCTGACAGTGGACAAACCACAGGATACGCAGGCCATGACCCCAGCCTCATCCCATCCCCAGCTGCCTCTGCCTTCTGCTCTCTCTCTTGTGCATGCATGCTAAATCCCTTCAGTCATGTTTGACTCTTTGGACCCCATGGAAAGCAGCCAGCCAGGTTCCTCTGTCCATGGGATTTCCCAGACAAGAATACTAGAGCAGGTTGCCATTTCCTCCTCCACGGGATCTTCCTGACCCAGGGATTGAACCTGTGTCTCCTGAATCTCCTGCATCGCAGGCAGAGTCTTTACCTACTGAGTCTCCTGGGAGGCCCCTGCTCTCTCTTACTACCCTTCTCTTCAGTACCCATCACATTCTCTTGCCTCATAAAATTAAGGGAGTTTAACATCACTTCATGAGAAATAGATAGGGAAACAGTGGAAACAGTGTCAGACTTTATTTTTAGGGGCTCCAAAATCACTGCAGATAAAAAAAAAAATCTATGAAGGCTTTTAAATCCTGAGATAATATTCTCCCTTATAAAGAACTGAAAAACTGAAATATATATCTAAAATGGGCCTATTAAAAGAGATTTAGTAAATTAGGCATATTTGCTGAGAACTATTTATTCTGGTTCTTTAAATAATTTCCAAAAGCGGAAAAGGGCAGGAACTCTAAGATACTAGTAATATTCTATTAAGCTGTATAGTGGCATATAGCTGTTCACTTTGTTTTCAAAAACTAGATATGCATGTATACTCTTTTTGTGTGATATACTTTGAAACAAAAAAATTTAATAAAATACTTAAAAACTGTCAAGGATAGAATTTTGAAGGTAATATAGAAAATGACTGACATTAGTATCATTGTTTCAAAAAAGCAAGTTATGTAAAATGACTGATTCTACACTGCATCCTATGACACCCTCAAAAAATGTACTTATTACTTTGCCGACTAAGGTCTGTCTAGTCAAGGCTATGGTTTTTCCTGTGGTCATATATGGATGTGAGAGTTGGACTGTGAAGAAGGCTGAGCGCTGAAGAACTGATGCTTTTGAACTGTGGTGTTGGAGAAGACTCTTGAGAGTCCCTTGGACTGCAAGGAGATCCAACCAGTCCATTCTGAAGGAGATCAAACCTGGGATTTCTTTGGAAGGAATGATGCTAAAGCTGAAACTCCAGTACTTCGGCCACCTCATGTTAAGAGTTGATTCATTGGAAAAGACTCTGATGGTGGGACGGATTGGGGGCAGGAGGAGAAGGGGACGACTGAGGATGAGATGGCTGGATGGCATCACTGACTCGATGAACACGAGTCTGAGTGAACTCCGGGAGTTGGTGATGGACAGGGAGGCCTGGCGTGCTGTGATTCATGGGGTCGCCAAGAGTCGGACACGATTGAGTGACTGTACTGAACTGAACTGAGAGCTCCACTAGGAGAGGGAAACTGGAAGCTCATTTGTGGCCCCTGTGTTCTGTGTCCCTTCCCTGGTTTTAATCTATGTCTTTTCACTGTAACACACCATAACCATGAGTATGGCAGCTTTCAGTCATCTCTGTGAATGCCTCTCATGATTTATCAAAACTGCCAGTAATCTTGGAAATTCAAACTTGATTTCAGGATGGATCTTGCGGATTCCTGAATCTCACAGACATCAAGGTAATAATGGCCAGGACTGCAGGGCCAGGATGTCAGGGAAATATATGACAATGTTATTAGGAGTAATGTCAGAGCACAAAGAAATCTTAGCACTATTTCTCAGAAAACTAACAAGAGTGTGTGGCTTGCTTTAATGGACCAGTGCAGATACGTTTAATGATGCAGTCATTCCAATAAAAGAATGGGCAAACAAATAATCAACATCCCTTTTCTCAGAAACCTTTACCCAAACAGAGCAATCTGGAATGGGGTCCTCCTCTTAACAGTGGTGGATTTCCTGAGATGGCCTGAATGAAGAAATAATGGATAATGGCTTTTTCTTTTAACTTTGGATGAAGAAACCTTTGAGAGGGGTTCATTTGTTTGGGTCAAGATCAGTTGCAGGAAGAGTAGCCAGATGGTATCTATGACTCAGATGATCAATACCAGAAGTTCCCTCACAGCTGGTCCCTGTGGTCCCCCAAGATGGTTGATACATGCTTCATAGCATTCCAGAAAGAGTGCTACAGATTATGTTGGGTTAATTGCAACTTCACAGAAATGAAGAATCACTACACCTGAAACTAGGTGTCTGTATACTGTAAAACCAGGTCTTCCTGGGTGTAAAGATGGAGCTGTCTTAATTTTGCCAAGATAAGTGAGATACCACACATCATTTAGGAAGCAGAAAATAGACATTGTGCAAAGATTTTAAAAGTGGTTCTTTGAACAAGCAAGCTTTTATAAAGCAATGAAGAATCACTACACCTGAAACTAGGTGTCTGTATACTGTAAAACCAGGTCTTCCTGGGTGTAAAGATGGAGCTGTCTTAATTTTGCCAAGATAAGTGAGATACCACACATCATTTAGGAAGCAGAAAATAGACATTGTGCAAAGATTTTTAAAGCGGTTCTTTGAACAAGCAAGCTTTTATAAAGCGTCTTCAGGAAAATGTTTCAGCTAAACAAAGATGAATTTTCTTACAATCAAGCTCTGCATTGGCTAAACACATTACTTAATTCCATGAGTTGTTTTTTTTTTTTAACCATTACTGAAACCCTTTAAGCATGGGCTAAAAATATTTTTGTGTGGTAATTATGGAATGCATTCAAGCTGTATTAGTTTGGTTGAACTGCTGTGTCAAAGACACTCAAGAATATATAAAAAAGCAAACTCAGAAAACTTTTTTCTCCCTCACATAACCTTTAAAAGTATGTGTTCCTGGAGAAATGTCTCTTTTTTAGCTGGTCCTGCTTCAGAAAACAGTATGCATTCATCTTAATGTGTTGCCATTTCATAAAATATTGTAATTTGCTATATCCAGAATACACCAACTTAGAGAACCTGGAAGGGACACATCTGCCCTTTAAAAGTCTTGGTTTTTGTAGAGCAGGTATCATTTCAACTCAAATTCCAGATTTTAGAACTGGAATTTCTCAATCACTCAGTTCCATCTATCTGTAAAGAGCACTGGAAAATATAGCTAGTTGAGGCTCAGAAAGAAAGGAAAGCAAATGTTTTCCGGAGGAGCTAGCAACTGGTATTGATTAGCCACTGGAATGTCATCAATATTGCCTTCTATTCTATGAGCCCATTTCATGCTTAACCAAATAATTATGAGCACATTGAAGGCAGAGGATATCATTGGGTAGTGCACAAACTTACTAAGAATAAATCATAAAAAACTAGTATAATTTCATTCTTGTGGGTTATCTAAATTAGTTACCTTTTTTGGTAGGCACTTTGGAAAAGTGTTTCAAAATATTCTTTTCAAGAATATTCTATTCAAGATAAATGAAAAGTAAATCTCAAAGGAATTATATAAATTATTACTTATTCTAACAACCTTACCCAAAAGAGTCTAAACATATCAGTTATTCATCTGAAGGGAGTATCCATAATTGTGTACTCAAGGACTTAAACTTGGTCCTACACTCATGAAAATGTCTTTAAAAGCCTTAGATTAAGCACTCTTTTGTGACCCCAAGGACTTCCCAGGCAAGAATGCTTGAGTGGGTAGCTATTTCCTTCTCCAGAGGATCTTCCTGACCCAGGGATTAAACCCACATCCCCTGTATTGGCAGGTGGATTCTTTACCACAGAGAATCTGGGAAGTCCAGATCAAGGTGTAGAAATTTTATTTTTTAAACCATGACTGCCACCAAGTGGAGTCAAGTTTAATAAGGTAATAGAATCAGAATTGGTAAAGATAGGGACACTCAGCAACCTTTAATAAATGGTTTATTTAATAAAAGATCAATAGTTGTAGTGCAAGTTTGCTCCACAGCATGTGGGATCTTCCCAAATCAGGGACCAAACCCAGGTCTCCTGCACTGACAGACAGACTCTTTTGAGTTTCCCTGGTGGCTCAGATGGTAAAGAATCTGCCTGCAACGCAGGAGACCCAGGTTCTAGCCCTAGGTTGGGAAGATCTCCTGGAGAAGGGAATGGCAATCCACTCCAGCATTCTTGCCTGGAGAATTTAACAAGTAATAAATATGGAGGAACTTTGTGTGGATTAAAAAAATAACCAACCTTCTGTTTTTGGTATAAACACAGGAAGTCCACAGCAACTACTGATAAATAAGAACAAGCAACTTGACATCATGATGGATCCTGTGAAAAAACCTAAGAGCTTCAGTTGATTATAAATTTCAGAGTCATCAACTTACTGGACAAAGCTACAGAGGAGCCAAAGCAAGCTTATGATGCATAAGTATAAATAAACTGTTTTCACAAGGAAATAGATAGTTCTTCTGAATGGAACACTCTGATCAGGACATACTGGAAAAACTTTAATTTCTAGACAGCACATTTCAAGAAGGACATTGGCAAGTGCACTGTATCCTGAATGACAATAATCACAAAGGTTTTAAGAGAAACTACCTATAAATAATAACGGAATGAAAAGGTTTAGAGTAGAAATGGAAATAATTATCGAAATTTTTCTTATGAAAGAGAAGTTTGCACAAATCCTGCTCTAAACCCACTATAGGGTGAGTGTCATCTTGTATCAATGTAATATTGTTTCTGATTATTTTTGAATTATTATTATATTATTAATATAAAAGATGTTTTGTCTATTATTAATAGACAAGATGTTTGCACTTTACCTGGACTATCTGAGGTATTTCTAACAACACTCAGGAGATAGGTAATATTACCATTCCGATATTACATATGACATTCCTGGAGATACAGAAAACTTACGTAATACGCACATAGTCACACTGATAATAAGTGCTAGAACTTGCATTAGAGCCAAGAAGTATGACTACAGTATTCTGCTCTAACCACTATCACATTGCCATCCTGAGAAGAATGTTTTATAAATTATATACAAATCTCACATTATCAACCCCATAAGAGAATTAGCTATTCAAACTGGAAATAATCAAGAGGAATATAGGTCTCCAAACGACAGCTGTATAATACAGAAATTACACATTAATTGAAATTTTGGAATAAATTATTACCAATATATTTTCAACTTTTATGGCTTATTTTATGGTTTATTGTATTACACACATTATTTTGCCTTTTTCTAGTTAACTGGACAACAGTCCTTGAAAAAAGATGGGACTGAATCATAGTCATTAGCACAAAGGGATTTCACCAAATTATTGCAGATTTTAGTAGTTGCCACATTTGTATTCTTATCATCCCTTTTGGATGAAATACATGCCCATATTCTTTGACTTCTACATTTCAAACATCCTTTCAGGGCATTCTAAGTTGCAATAATTTCTATAAAATTTTCCTTGTGGTGACTGGCAATAGACCAGTAATCTAGTTGTTGTAAAGGTAATTTTTATATACGATTAACATTTAAATTAACTGAATGTACATAAAGCAGCTTAGCTTCCAAATGAGTGGGCCTCATCCAATTATTTGAAAGCCTTAAAAGTAATACCTGAGGGATCCTGAAGAAGGAATTCTGCCTACAGATTAGAATATAGAAATTCTGCCTGAGTTTCTTCCCTCAGACTTAGGACTCTTACCTGAATTTCCAGCCTTCCAGCTTTCCCTACAGACTTTGGACTTGCTAGTCCCTGCAGTAAATAATCTGAGACATATATATCTATATAAATGTATAGATATAGGTGTGTGTGTGTGTTTTATCGGTTCCATTTCCAGTTGGAGAGAGATAGTGGAGATAGGGAAGCCTACAGTATTCCCTGTGCACTGCAGGGAAGCCTGATGTGCCGCAGTCCACAGGGTCGTGAAGAGTCAGACAGGACTGAGCGACTGAACAGCAATCAGTTTGAGGGCACCGACTAATACACCAGGAGACAATTTCTCTTTTTCCCTTTTCTGTTCTCTATTCTCCTACTCTTTTGCTTGTATCAACTGTTCCTCTATCAAGATGAATTTGTTTTGTTTGGGTTCTTTTTAAAAATCTCTCATTTGATATATTTTACATGTCCAGGTAACACTTTAACAATGTAGGAGTTAGGGGTACCAACACTCTATGTAGTTAAAAATCCACACATAACCCTCTGTATTCATGGTTCTGCATTCTCAGATTCAGCCAGACAGCAGACCATGTAATACCATAATATATATTTATTGAATAAAATCTGCATACAAGTGGACCTGTGCAGTTCAAAACTCTGTTGTTCAAGGGTCAACAATATATTGAATTTTCTCCAAATCACACTCAAGTTTAGACTTTTACAGATACCTCCCTTGAAAGATCACACACCCACCCCCCCGGTCAGCCCCCAAAATGTGAAAGTGGCAGGGGTTCTAATGAAATCTGTGATTCAGATCTAACTCAACTTGACTTTAAAAGGAAACTCAAACTTTACATGTTCATCCAAACTCCCACATAGAGGAAAAACTTTTGACTCTCTGATAAATGAGTGAAACAAAGAAATATGCTTCAATATATGTGGTTATCTTATATACAATCTGGTGAATATAAGTAAAGTTGATTAGATATTTCCACTGGGGGAAGTGGGGGGGGGGGAACAGAACAAATAACATGGAATCAATAGAAATAATGGTGCTTTAAAGCATAAGCACAGATAACTCAATTATTAGAATTAGCAGATAAGGACTTTATAATAATTATAAATAATTTTTTAAGTTATAGGATAAAGTAGACTTAACAGTAGATAATGTATTTCAGAAGAAAAAATGGAAACTAAGAATAAAGCAAATGGAAATTCTAAAACTAAAAATTATTCTCTAAAAATTGTGTATACACTCATAAATGTGAGATTTAAAGTAAATTAGACACTGGAAACCCCAGAGGAGAACAAGACAACCTACTCCAGTAATCTTGCCTGGAGAATCCCCATGGCCAGAGGAGCCGGCTGTAGTCCATGTAGATGCAAAGAGTCAGATATGCTTTACTAACAGCACAGCACAGCACAGACACCAGACATTAAAGATTAACTTAAAGATAATGCACTAGATACTTCCAAATTAAAACAAAGAGAAGAAATATTCAAAGCAAAACAACAGGTAAATAAAGTGTTTGTTGTCATTGTTCAGTTTCTGTCTTGTCTGACTCTTTGTGATCCCATGGACAGCAGCACGCCAAGCTCCCCTGTCAATAACCTGTGGGATATTTTCAAGGAGCTAAACTTACATACAGTTGGAGTTTCAAAAGAAAAGTTGAAGAGAATATCTTTGAAGAAATAAGGATGATCTTGTTCTAAATTTTATAAAAAATGAACACTAAACCATAGTTTTATGAAGTTCAATCATCCTGAAATGGTAAAAATACAAAGAAAACCAAGCAAAAGCACATCAAAATCAAATTGCTAAAATACAAACTAACTTAAAATAGAAAAATAAAAGTTTTATTTAAATGCATTGCAGTTAAATAAGCAATGATGGCTGACTGAGAGATCACAAAATAATGGGGAAAAGTCTTTCAAGTGTATTGATACTATATAAGAGATGACAACATAAAAATAATGATGTTTTCATTAAAAAATTACTAAAATAAATCTAAAGAATAATATTAGGAGTTTCCTTTCAAAAAAAAATGATTTTTAAGGGTGAAGCTTTAGAATGCTCTCTGGAGTTTTACACATGTAGGCTGTTGGCAGAGTGACATTACTTGACAGGATGAGGATGGCCAAACAACAATTTAAGCTCCTCATCAACATCCCAAGACCTTTCTACTCTGGGAAGGGTGCTTCTGAAGACTGTCACTGTGGAAATCTGCCTAAAGCTGTAAGACCAATGGGGATTAATATCCAACATATGTAAATAGTGCATATAATTTAATATTAAAAAAGAAAAAAAACAACCTGATTTTTAAATGTGAAGAATTTAATAGACATTTTTTCAAAGAGGAGGTGCAGATAACCAACAAGCACATGAAAAGATGCTCAACATTGCTAATTATCAGAACAATGCAAATCAAAACCACAGTGAGACACCACCTTATACCTGTCAGAATGGTTATCAACAAAAGAACACAAATGACAAATGTTGGCAAAGATGTAGAGAAATGAGAATCCTTGTACACTTTCAATGGCAATATAAATTTGTTCATCCACTGTGGAAGCAGTATGGAGGTGTCCCCAAAAAACAAAAATAGAACTATCATTTGATCCAGCAATGCCACTCCTGAGGATACAACTGAAAAAAAAATAAAAAAAACCCACTAATTTGAAAAGATACATGCATCCCTACATTCATAACAGCACTAATTATGATCACTAAGATACACAAACCAACACAGATGAATGGATAAAGAAACTTCAACATGTGTGTGTATACCCATATATACACACAATGGAATACTACTAAGTTATAAAAAAGAACAAAATTTTGGCATTTGCAGCAACATGGATAGACTTTAAGAGTATTTTACAAGTGAAAGAAAAAGGTAAAAACTGTTATGATATCACTTATATTAATACACGGGAGTCTAAAAAATACATCATACTAGTGAATATAACAAAAAAGAAGCAGACTCACAAACATAGGGACAAAATTAGTGGTTACCAAAGAAGATGGGGGAATATAATTGTGTGGAGTGGGAAGAACTAACTGTTGGGTGTATTATAGACTCGGTTGCCTTGTACAACATAGGGAATACAGCCAATATATTGTAATAACTGTAAATGCAAAACTTTTCAAAATTGTATAAAAATAAAAAATAAAACTATTTAGGACTTGAATGATTAAGAAAAGCTCTCTGAAGAAAAAATTGCATAAGTTTCAGGAATAGGAATATGGAAAAAAATGATCAGGAAAAGTGAGGGTTCTAATCTGCATATAGAAGTACTGAAGAAAAGTTTGAAGATGACAAGAAATTTTTGCTGATCAAGAGTGAGAAGATGTAAATAAAAGTTTCAAATTCATCTCTCGGAAAATAGGAGACATGTTGAAGTATGGCAAAACCAATACAATCTTGTAAATTTTAAAATAAATAAATAAATAATAAAATAAAATATAAAAAAAATTTTAAGCAGGAGAATAATGTAATAATAGTGGTATGTTTCATGTGATGTTTCCTGTGAAATTCACTCAGTTGTGTCGGACTCTTTGCAACCCCATGAACTATACAGTCCATGTATACAGACTATACAGTCCATGGAATTCTCCAGGCCACAATACTGGTGTAGGTAGCCTTTCCCTTCTCCAGCGGATCTTCCCAACCCAGAGATCGAATCCCAAGACTCCCGCATTGCAGGTGGATTCTTTACTACCTGAGCCACAAGTGAAGCCCAAGAATACTGGAGTGGGTAGCCTATCCCTTCAGGGATCTTCCCAACCCAAGAATTGAACCAAGGTCTCCTGTATTGCAGGCGGATTCTTTACCATCTGAGCTGAAAGTGATAATATCTTAGGTAAAATAAGCTAGATATTCACCATGGAAATTAAGGAAAAAGTAGAAATCCTATGAAAGTATTGCTATAACAGTGAAAACATTGGCTCATAAGAGTTTGATCAGAACATTGATC
>SJYX01009304.1:348596-392717 GCA_006410675.1 Oreotragus oreotragus | reverse complement strand
TATAATACACATCTCCCATGTCCTGGCTATTGTAAATAGTGCTACAGTGAACACTGGGATACATGTGTCTTTTTCAATTATGGTTTCCTCGAGTATATGCTCAGTGATGGGATTGTTGGGTCATATGCTAGTTTTGTTCCATGTTTCCAAAGGAATCTCCATACTGTTCTCCATAGTGACTCTATCGATTTTCATTCCTGCCAACAGTGCAAGTGGGTACTCTTTTATCCACACCCTCTCCACCTTTTATTGTTTGTAGATCTTCTGATGAGGGCCATTCTGATTGGTGTGAAGTATACCTCACTGTAGTTTCGATTTGCATTTCTCTAATAATGAGTGATGTTGAGCATCTTTTTCAAGTGTTTATTAGCCATCTATATGTCTTTTGAGAAATATCTGTTTAGATCTTCTGCCCACTTTTTGATTTGGCTGTTTTTCTGGTATTGAGCTGTATGAGATGCTTATATATTTTGGTGATTAATTCTTTGTCAGTTATTTCATTTGCTGTTATTTTCTCCCATTCCGAGGGCTGTCTTTTCACCTTGTTCACAGTTTCCTTTGCTGTGCTAAAGCTTTTAAGTTTAGTTAGGTCCCACTTGTTTATTTTTGTTTTTACTTCCATTACTCTGAAAAGTGGGTCATAGAGAATCTTACTGTGATTTATGTCAAAGAGTATTCTGCCTATGTTTCCCTATAAGAGTTTTATAAGTTCTGATCTTACATTTAGGTCTTTAATTCATTTTGAGTTTATCTTTGTGTATGGTATTAGGGATCATTCTGGATAAGATTTTAATTTTTGGATTCTTGAGATTTTAATTGAATTATTTTATATTTATGATCTAATCTCTCTGAGTCAAAGTTTCTCTTTCTATAGAGTGAAGATTATAAATATACCTACTTTATGATAGAATGAGAATTTGATGCAGTGGGGTGTTTAACAGAAATATTTACTATCTGCTTCATTTATAAATGTACCTAACACAGTGACACATATGACATATACATAAAAATTATGAGATAGTATAGGATAATATCTACTTTCACTTTATTGACTGCACCAAAGCCTTTGACTGTGTAGATTGCAACAAACTGTGGAAAATTATTGAAGAGATGGGAATACCAGACCACCTGACCTGCCTTCTGATAAATCTGTATGTAGGTCAAGAAGCAAGAGTTAGAACTGGACATGAAATAAGACTGGTTCCAAATCGGGAAAAGACTATATCAAGGTTGTGTATTGTCACCCTGCTTATATGCATAGTACATCATGTGAAGTGCCAGGCTGGATGAAGCACAAGCTGGAATCAAGATTGCTGGGAGAAATATCAACAACCTCAGATATGCAGCTGACACCACCCTTATGGCAGAAAGCAAAGAAGAACTAAAGAGCCTCCTGATGAAAGTGAAAGAGGAGAGTGAAAAAGTTGGCTTAAAGCTCAACATTCAGAAAACGAAGATCATGGCATCCAGTCACATCACTTCATGGCAAATACATGGGGAAACAATGGAAACAGTAATAGACTTTATTTTAGGGGGCTCCAAAATCACTGCAGATTGTGATTGCAGCCATGAAATTGAAAGACGCTTGCTCCTTGGAAAAAAACCTATGACCAACGTAGACAAGCTTATTAAAAAGCAGATACATTTACTTTGCCAACAAAGGTCCATCTAGTCAAAGCTATGATTTTTCCAGTAGTCATTTATGGATGTGAGTGTTGGACTGTGAAGAAACCTGAGCACTGAAGAACTGATGCTTTTGAACTGTGGTGTTGGAGAAGATTCTTAAGGGTCTCTTGGACTGCAAGGAGATACAACCAGTCAATCCTAAAGGAAATCAATAGTGAATATTCTTTGGAAAGACTGGTGCTGAAGCTGAAACTCCAATACTTTGGCCACCTGATGTGAAGAACCGACTCATTGGAAAAGACCCTGATGCTGAGAAAGATTGAAGATGGGAGGAGAAGGGCACTGCTGAGGATGAGATGGTTGGATGGCATCACCAATGTGATGGACATGAGTTTGAGTAAGCTCCGGGAGTTGGTGATGGACTGGGAAACCTGGCATGCTGCAGTCCATGGGGTAACAAAGAGTTGGACACGACTGAGTGGTTTAACTGAAGTGATAGGATAATATATTAATTATTTAATAAATGTCAGCTTTAGTATATTACGCTTCTTCATTATGGATGTTGCTTTTTCACGCATGAACTCTGGGTGGCCATTGTATGCATTTGATTCATCTCTACCTCCTCCAGATGGAGCCCCTGCCCCCAAAGGAGACTTCACTAATGGGCAATTTTATATACCATGTGATAGGCGTTTTATGGGGAAGCATGGGTTTTAAGATCAGTTAATTTTGTAAAGTACAGAATGCAACCTTTAACAAACTTGTCACACTTAAAAATCTCTCCAGAAAGTTTCAAAGGACTAGATTTCTGAAGAATCAATTTTGGGAAATGCTGCAGCATGCTTAAATTCTTTTTCTAGTGACCTCCTAAGGTGCTTGCAATTCTCACCTCTTTATGATATATCATTCCTTGAAGGGGAACTGAAAAACCATACCTCCTCACATCAAAAGTTTTAGGCCTCAAAGCGTAATTATACAAGCAGTTGACAGGCTCCAATGTAGGATTAAAAAAAAGACTGAGATGATGGAAACACAGCATGTTATCCAGCGGTATAGCTCACGGTCAAGAGAGCAAATCCAGATGGAGGGACTATGGTATTTGAGGCACAGCCTGAGGGTACAGTGGGGAGGAAGTGGTAAGGGCAGGAACTCTGGAAGAAGAGTGCCTTGGACAGACCCTACGAGCTGCATAATAATAGGTCATGGACAGATGTGAAAGCTACCTCTTGTTCTCTTGCTAAGTTTTGTCTCTTTGCAACCCCTTGTACGATATCCCACCAGGCTCCTCTGTCCATAGGATTTTCCAAGCCAGGTTATTGGGGTGGGTTGCCATTTCCTTCTCCAGTGTATCTCCAGACCCACAGTTAGAACCCACATCTCCTGCACTGGCAGGCGGATTCGGTACCACCGAGCCACCAGTGAAGCCTGAGAGCTACCTGCCACATAGTATATTAGGTGGTATTCCCACTCCAATATCCTTGCCTGGAGAATCCCATGTATGGAAGAGCCTGGTGGGCTACAGTCCATGAGGTCGCAAAGAGCTGGACACGACTGAGCGAGCTCACTTCACTTCACTTCATTGGAAGGGTTAAACATCTATTCATGATCTTTTAAGAATTGTTTTTGCACAAAAGGGTATGTGTAGTTAGTTTTAACTACAGATGTTAGGTGGCAAGTGGAGAGAATAAAAGATGCCGATATGTCAACTAATGTTTCTCATCCCATGCTGCACATGCACAGGACCCCGGGCACTCTGTAAAAGAACCAAGGCCTGGCTCCAGTTCAAACCAATTAAATCAGGATCTACAAGGTTGAGGCCAGGAGGCTAGTAATTTTTTAAAGCTTCTTTAGAAATTCTAATGTGCATCTATGATTAGATCCATTGCCTTAGAGAAAAAAACATTGAAGAAATAGTGAAGATTCATAATCACCAGATTTATGAATCCCTAATAAAAGGCAGAGATAATTGTGAATTTTTTTGAATTTCATGAGTGTTTATCTGGTCTACCTTTCCTTTATTCTCTTACTAAATTGCCAAAGGGAAAATACTCTATGGATATGAACCCATCTCTGAGTCCCACACTTCACAATTTAGAATCATCTTTACTCTGATAAGAGATGATGGAGTGCAGATGAAATTTCTCTCCAGAGTTCTGTCATTCTGTTTTCATGAATTATCTTTTTTTTTAAATCCAGCTGATTATGAAATAGCATTTTTATTTTAAGATTTTTGTGTATGTTCTCGTTGTCTCTTNTATAATACACATCTCCCATGTCCTGGCTATTGTAAATAGTGCTACAGTGAACACTGGGATACATGTGTCTTTTTCAATTATGGTTTCCTCGAGTATATGCTCAGTGATGGGATTGTTGGGTCATATGCTAGTTTTGTTCCATGTTTCCAAAGGAATCTCCATACTGTTCTCCATAGTGACTCTATCGATTTTCATTCCTGCCAACAGTGCAAGTGGGTACTCTTTTATCCACACCCTCTCCACCTTTTATTGTTTGTAGATCTTCTGATGAGGGCCATTCTGATTGGTGTGAAGTATACCTCACTGTAGTTTCGATATGCATTTCTCTAATAATGAGTGATGTTGAGCATCTTTTTCAAGTGTTTATTAGCCATCTATATGTCTTTTGAGAAATATCTGTTTAGATCTTCTGCCCACTTTTTGATTTGGCTGTTTTTCTGGTATTGAGCTGCATGAGATGCTTATATATTTTGGTGATTAATTCTTTGTCAGTTATTTCATTTGCTGTTATTTTCTCCCATTCCGAGGGCTGTCTTTTCACCTTGTTCACAGTTTCCTTTGCTGTGCTAAAGCTTTTAAGTTTAGTTAGGTCCCACTTGTTTATTTTTGTTTTTACTTCCATTACTCTGAAAAGTGGGTCATAGAGAATCTTACTGTGATTTATGTCAAAGAGTATTCTGCCTATGTTTCCCTATAAGAGTTTTATAAGTTCTGATCTTACATTTAGGTCTTTAATTCATTTTGAGTTTATCTTTGTGTATGGTATTAGGGATCATTCTGGATAAGATTTTAATTTTTGGATTCTTGAGATTTTAATTGAATTATTTTATATTTATGATCTAATCTCTCTGAGTCAAAGTTTCTCTTTCTATAGAGTGAAGATTATAAATATACCTACTTTATGATAGAATGAGAATTTGATGCAGTGGGGTGTTTAACAGAAATATTTACTATCTGCTTCATTTATAAATGTACCTAACACAGTGACACATATGACATATACATAAAAATTATGAGATAGTATAGGATAATATCTACTTTCACTTTACTGACTGCACCAAAGCCTTTGACTGTGTAGATTGCAACAAACTGTGGAAAATTATTGAAGAGATGGGAATACCAGACCACCTGACCTGCCTTCTGATAAATCTGTATGTAGGTCAAGAAGCAAGAGTTAGAACTGGACATGAAATAAGACTGGTTCCAAATCGGGAAAAGACTATATCAAGGTTGTGTATTGTCACCCTGCTTAAATGCATAGTACATCATGTGAAGTGCCAGGCTGGATGAAGCACAAGCTGGAATCAAGATTGCTGGGAGAAATATCAACAACCTCAGATATGCAGCTGACACCACCCTTATGGCAGAAAGCAAAGAAGAACTAAAGAGCCTCCTGATGAAAGTGAAAGAGGAGAGTGAAAAAGTTGGCTTAAAGCTCAACATTCAGGAAACGAAGATCATGGCATCCAGTCACATCACTTCATGGCAAATACTTGGGGAAACAATGGAAACAGTAATAGACTTTATTTTAGGGGGCTCCAAAATCACTGCAGATTGTGATTGCAGCCATGAAATTGAAAGACGCTTGCTCCTTGGAAAAAAACCTATGACCAACGTAGACAAGCTTATTAAAAAGCAGATACATTTACTTTGCCAACAAAGGTCCATCTAGTCAAAGCTATGATTTTTCCAGTAGTCATTTATGGATGTGAGTGTTGGACTGTGAAGAAACCTGAGCACTGAAGAACTGATGCTTTTGAACTGTGGTGTTGGAGAAGATTCTTAAGGGTCTCTTGGACTGCAAGGAGATACAACCAGTCAATCCTAAAGGAAATCAATAGTGAATATTCTTTGGAAAGACTGGTGCTGAAGCTGAAACTCCAATACTTTGGCCACCTGATGTGAAGAACCGACTCATTGGAAAAGACCCTGATGCTGAGAAAGATTGAAGATGGGAGGAGAAGGGCACTGCTGAGGATGAGATGGTTGGATGGCATCACCAATGTGATGGACATGAGTTTGAGTAAGCTCCGGGAGTTGGTGATGGACTGGGAAACCTGGCATGCTGCAGTCCATGGGGTAACAAAGAGTTGGACACGACTGAGTGGTTTAACTGAAGTGATAGGATAATATATTAATTATTTAATAAATGTCAGCTTTAGTATATTACGCTTCTTCATTATGGATGTTGCTTTTTCACGCATGAACTCTGGGTGGCCATTGTATGCATTTGATTCATCTCTACCTCCTCCAGATGGAGCCCCTGCCCCCAAAGGAGACTTCACTAATGGGCAATTTTATATACCATGTGATAGGCGTTTTATGGGGAAGCATGGGTTTTAAGATCAGTTAATTTTGTAAAGTACAGAATGCAACCTTTAACAAACTTGTCACACTTAAAAATCTCTCCAGAAAGTTTCAAAGGACTAGATTTCTGAAGAATCAATTTTGGGAAATGCTGCAGCATGCTTAAATTCTTTTTCTAGTGACCTCCTAAGGTGCTTGCAATTCTCACCTCTTTATGATATATCATTCCTTGAAGGGGAACTGAAAAACCATACCTCCTCACATCAAAAGTTTTAGGCCTCAAAGCGTAATTATACAAGCAGTTGACAGGCTCCAATGTAGGATTAAAAAAAAGACTGAGATGATGGAAACACAACATGTTATCCAGCGGTATAGCTCATGGTCAAGAGAGCAAATCCAGATGGAGGGACTATGGTATTTGAGGCACAGCCTGAGGGTACAGTGGGGAAGAAGTGGAAAGGGCAGGAACTCTGGAAGAAGACTGCCTTGGACAGACCCTACGAGCTGCATAATAATAGGTCATGGACAGATGTGAAAGCTACCTCTTGTTCTCTTGCTAAGTTTTGTCTCTTTGCAACCCCTTGTACGATATCCCACCAGGCTCCTCTGTCCATAGGATTTTCCAAGCCAGGTTATTGGGGTGGGTTGCCATTTCCTTCTCCAGTGTATCTCCAGACCCACAGTTAGAACCCACATCTCCTGCACTGGCAGGCGGATTCGGTACCACTGAGCCACCAGTGAAGCCTGAGAGCTACCTGCCACATAGTATATTAGGTGGTATTCCCACTCCAGTATCCTTGCCTGGAGAATCCCATGGATGGAAGAGCCTGGTGGGCTACAGTCCATGAGGTTGCAAAGAGTCGGACACGACTGAGCGAGCTCACTTCACTTCACTTCATTGGAAGGGTTAAACATCTATTCATGATCTTTTAAGAATTGTTTTTGCACAAAAGGGTATGTGTAGTTAGTTTTAACTACAGATGTTAGGTGACAAGTGGAGAGAATAAAAGATGCCGATATGTCAACTAATGTTTCTCCTCCCATGCTGCACATGCACAGGACCCCGGGCACTCTGTAGAAGAACCAAGGCCTGGCTCCAGTTCAAACCAATTAAATCAGGATCTACAAGGTTGAGGCCAGGAGGCTAGTAATTTTTTAAAGCTTCTTTAGAAATTCTAATGTGCATCCATGATTAGATCCATTGCCTTAGAGAAAAAAACATTGAAGAAATAGTGAAGATTCATAATCACCAGATTTATGAATCCCTAATAAAAGGCAGAGATAATTGTGAATTTTTTTGAATTTCATGAGTGTTTATCTGGTCTACCTTTCCTTTATTCTCTTACTAAATTGCCAAAGGGAAAATACTCTATGGATATGAACCCATCTCTGAGTCCCACACTTCACAATTTAGAATCATCTTTACTCTGATAAGAGATGATGGAGTGCAGATGAAATTTCTCTCCAGAGTTCTGTCATTCTGTTTTCATGAATTATCTCTTTTTTTTAAATCCAGCTGATTATGAAATAGCATTTTTATTTTAAGATTTGTGTGTATGTTCTCTTTGTCTCTTTAGTTAATATTTAGGTTTCAACTGAGAGCACCTGGAAAAAATGATGAATTTGGGGATATTATTCAAGTGATGGTGACTTAAGGTAGGAGACACATCAAAAGGGAAAAGGAACATCTGTCAAGCATAGGACATGTTTTCAAAGTGTACTAGGGCTCTCACCTCACTGATTCCATGATGGTGATGTATTTTAATGAGATTTACATGACTGAATTTCTTTGCCACCTGGAATATTGATCCTTCTTTATAACTTCGTCTTCCTCCAATGAATTTTCTCCACTGAAATGGTTACTTTGTTTCTTAAACAATCCAAAGAGAAAGGAAAAAAAAAGAAAATCTGATAACTGAAGGCAATTTGTTAGTCTGTACCTTGGTAATAGTCCTATACCTATTGTCTAGATGAATTTTGATATACCAGGGAAGAAAAGAAAAAAGAAAAAAGCTTTTCAAAGTTTTTTTTTTTTTAAGCCAATTGTAGTTGTTATTATTTTTTTTCCGTTGTGTGAAACATAGTAAAGAGACATACCTATGAGAGATCTGTTACTCAGTTCTGAATAAGAGAAGCTTTTTTTTTTTCATTTGAAAAAGTCATGAGTGGGATTGACATGTAATGAATAGATACTGAGAATCTATGTATATATGTATGTATATATAATGAGAATCTACTGTATAGCACAGGGAGCTCTACTCAGTGCTCTGCGGTGACCTAAATAGTGAGGAAACCTAAAAAGAAGGGGATATGCATACACTATAACTGATTCACTTTGTTGTGCAGCAGCTAACAGCACTATAGAGCAGCTATACACTCCAATAAAAATTAATTAAAAAAAACCTTTATCTCCACAGAAATAAATAAATAAATCAAAGAGTCATGAAAACTTTTGAGGGGCAAAATGTAATTATCACAATATGTATCAATCCACATCACTGAAATTTTACACCATGCCATTTTATTCTTCTGACTTATTCCAACATGGTAAGTATTTTTCCTTGGAAAATGCTGGGAAAGTGGAAAGAATGTCAGTATAAATACTCTATTCATTAAGATTAGAAACATTTATAGTTGGTATTAGCAGGACAATAAAGTACAGAATGGCTCCTTTGGTAACTGCTAAATACCCATAATAACACAGAAGCTCTAGTGATTTGTTTTTACGCATTCGAATTATCTCCCCATCTTCATCATTTATACATATGACCTCTCAAGGCTGTATGAGGCAAAGTGGCATGTTCCATATTAAGATATTTCCAACCAAACTGATTTATTAGTCTTTGTTCAAACAATTAAAATAGCATTTCTCCCTGTGTTCCTCATTTTTATATTCTATCTTAGCACAAGCATCCATTTTATCAAACAGTATAAATCCACCTTTTAACTAGCTGTGATTGTAAGTAATAAACTCTTCTGTTTCTGTTAACAAAAAGACAAAAGGAGAGAGAAGCATATTGATCCTATTGTATTCTCATCTTTCATTATAAAGCACTAAAATTATGTACATTTATTCAGAAATATTTACTAAGACCTGTATTGTACTTGGTACTATTCAAAGTCTTGTTTCCAAAACAGTAAACAAAGTTGAACAAAAACACCTTCTCTCGTGAAACCTACATTCTAATACTGTCTTTTTAAATGGGAGATGATGAAGTTGAAGATAGCATGTCTCAAGTGAACTGTTAAACAGTATAAAGGTAGGATCCCACATCGTAGATAATAATAGTAGTGTTGGAGAAGGAAATGGCAACCCACTTCAGTGTTCTTGCCTGGAGAATCCTAGGTACAGGGGAGCCTGGTGGGCTGCCATCTCTGGGGGTTGCACAGAGTCGGACACGACTGAAGCGACTTAGCAGCAGCAGCTAGTAGTAGTCAATCCAAACTTATAGGCCATGGATTTCTCATTAAATAGAGCTTTTTATTCAATGGTCACAACCTGTTATGAATGTGATACTTTTAAATCCCCATTTTGTAGTTCTGAAAACCAAGAAAGTTTTAGTAACTTGCCCATGGGCACAAAATTAAAAAGGGACTCAAACTCATACAGACTGAACTTCAGATCTGTGCTCTTCACCCTTTCACTTGTGGCTCCCTTGTGTACAAGGACCCAAACTAAGGTACCAAACTAAGTGTTTTCATACGAACCTAGTATTTCATCAGCAGTTTTAGGTATTATTTATTTTAAATATTAACAGAAAAATTAATTCTTCTTAAAAATCTTATAACAGATAAGGGCATGGACAGTTAGACAAAAGGCCCACATCTTCAACCCTTCAGTGTCAAAGAATTGCCCCAGTACATTATCATTATTTTATAGAGTTCAATAACACAACACAAGAGCTTTGTTTTTACAAAGATTTTACACAACTCAGTGTCATATGAAATAAAGCTACTGTGTTTTTCCATTGTTTTTCTACTTATTATCCAAATATTGATTGAGACTCTGATCAAAATTTGATTAGTGTTTATATTTCCAGTTTATACCTTTCAATTAAGATTGTTTCATGGCCTGAATTGTGTTCTCTCTTCCTGCCATTGACTTACAGAATGAAATGAGGGGAAGTTTATAGAATAATTATGATTCATGTTATAAATGACCTCTGCTGGGCAGCCCTGGTGTTAGCCAGTTCTAGCATTTATCTCAAATTAAACCCCATTCCTTCCTTCCTAGTGGGAATTCCAAACATGCACCATATTTCTTTAGTACCCACTGTAATTCCTGGTATTGGTCTTCTCCCCAAATAGCATTAATTGAAATCATTTAACACCTAACACCTTCAATCACAGTAAATTTACTTTGAAAACATTTCTGTATTTTTTAAACATGTCATCTTGTGTCCTCCTTTCTTTGACACCACATTCTAACTTTTTTCTACTAGTTCCTCCAAATTCCTTGAATTATTTTTTTTTAATTCTTTTATTTTGCCTTTTCCCCCCTGATATTTAAACAGATACCAGTGGAGTTACATCTTTACAGTAAGGACAAGACTCAGAGTTTTGCTTCTTGAACACTTTCTCCAAAACCTTCTTGATCAGTCCCTTTAAGCTAGACTGATTTTGTGCATAACAAATATTTTTGTAAATTTAAAAAACAAACAAACTTGGAATTTTTCGTACTAACCACATGTCTCTGAACCGCCGCTGTGGAGAACCCTCAAGCATCATGGTACACAGTTTGAACACCACTGCATCAGACCATGCGTATAGTTTTAGTTGCTTGGTTACCTCCGACTCTTTAGGACCCATGATTGTAGCCCTCAGGGTCCTATGTCCATGTAATTCTCAAGGCAAGAATACCAGAGTGGGTAGCCATTCCCTTCTCCAGGGGATGTTCCTGACCCAGGGTTCAAACCCAGGTCTTCTGCATTGCATGCAGATTATTTACTGACTGAGACACCAAAGAATTATCAGACCATACCCATGAAATCTAATAACCTGGTTTTAAATCTTCATGGGAGATCACAGTGTGCAATGCTACACTGTGCAATGGCAAACTCTGGGGTTGACAGCAAGCCAAGCCAATTACTCTGGACAGACCACCCTAAAACAGTCTCATTGATAGAACTAACCTGTTTCTTTACCATGTGCCATTTGCCTTCCCTGGATTGGGAAGATCCCCTGGAGAAGGAAATAACAACCCACTCCAGTAGCCTTGCTTGGAAAATCTCATGGACAGAGGAACCTGGTGGATTGCAGTCCATGGGGTCGCAAAGAGTCGGGCACGACNTTCTTTACCATGTGCCATTTGCCTTCCTTGGATTGGGAAGATCCCCTGGAGAAGGAAATAACAACCCACTCCAGTAGCCTTGCTTGGAAAATCTCATGGACAGAGGAACCTGGTGGATTGCAGTCCATGGGGTCGCAAAGAGTCGGGCACGACTGAGCGACTAACACACATTTGCCTTTTAGAACTAAAATTCTATATGGTTCTTCTCTGTAAGATTATTTCAAAATCAAGTCCCCTCAAAAATAACTGGTCTGGAATTGGTACATACAAACACAGGAAGGAGAGGAACCATTTGGTTCATAAATTTGCTTCTTGATCTTTTTTCTGAATTTTCCTGAAAACTTAATTGCTGTATTCCCCTGCATTTGTATGGATCACTTCAGTTAATGAACCGGATTTTCATCACAGACAAGGAAATCAAGGTGAAGCCAGTAAATGTTGCAGAAAGAACTTAAACCTAGGGTTCTCTGTGTTTATTCAGCTCTGTGGTTTTGCCTCCACAAGAAAGAATTGTTTTATTGGCATTTGCCCACTTCCACAGTGATGTTTCTCTTGCTTGTCTCACTTTTATCAAATACTGTTATACATCACTGATGATTTCAAAATGACACGTAAGTCATGAGAAAAGGTAAAATTTATCATTCTTGTGTTCTCAAAGAAGGGAAAGTTATATGATATATATTTTAGAAAGTAGCTAAAAATTTAGCTTTTCAGGAAGAAAGTTCTGTACCTTGAAAGTCACAGCTATGAATCTCTTTATTGTCTAATAGCATGTAAATGAATTATATATTTCTGTATTGATAATTAATGAGTTGTCATTTATTATTAGCCTACTATTCATGAAGATAGACATCAACCACCAAGCCTGGCAGTAACTCCAGAATTAAGTGTTAACATTTCTGATTCACAGATGGAGCTTGTATTTTTCTTGATGTTTTTCTGCAAACTTCTCTCTCTCTTTTTTTCCTTTAGTTTATTCTCTAGCTTCTCCTAAGCTCTTTACTGTTTCCCTGAGACACTAAACTTTTTGGAATCTGATTTCTCTCTGCTGAAATATTCCTTTTCCTGATTTAACTGCCCTTCCAAACTGCCTTCTCTTTATTTCTAGTATCACAAAACAAGAGTATCTGTTCCACTATGATTTAATAATACACTCGGCTACACCGCACCATCTGGCTTCCCACAGTTCTACTCAGCTGCTCTCTTGGAAATAACTGGTAGCCTTCTAATTGATATCTTCATGACTTTAGTTTATAAAATTTTTGAGCACCACTTTCTATTTTTTTAATACTTGTACTCATCTAATTTTTCCTGTTTCTGTAAATATAGATGCCTTTGTAGCTTCCTCCTCCAATTGCTTAAGTGTTGAGTTCATCGTTTATTTGAATATCAACCTTGTTTATCTTTACCACACACTTTGCCCTTGAAAGTATTATCTACCTTCAGAGTTTAACTTTTATTTTTAAATCCATGACCCTCAAGACCATACCATCAAGTCTGATTCTTAGCTGATGCCTATAATCTCAATGTAACCATGCTGGCAGCTCCACAATCACAACCTGGACATGACATAATTATCTCCATTTCTAAACCTTCTTGTTTCCTTTTACTCAGTTTTGAGTCACATCAGATTTATTCTCTGATTCACTTCTTAAACTCCGCCACTTCTCTCTTAACCATGTCATTTGTTTCAATCTCTCTTCTCTTCCAAATGCTACTGAACTGCATGCCAGCACTATTATAATAGCTTCCTAATTGGTGTATTGACTTCCAGTCTCTTGTGTGTTCAACCTATGATTTATATCACCATCACATTTCTCCTCTTAAACAAGGAGCAGAGATAACAATTTCTTTTATCAAAAACCTACGCTCTTCTTTTCTACATATATAACTGAGTCACTGTTCACCTGAAGCTAGCACAATGTTGTTAATCAGATGTACTGCAATATAAAGTTAAAAGTTTTTTTAAAAGCCTACACTCTCTCCTATTACATAGAGAATTGAATCAGGCTATTTAGTCTTCCTTTTAAAATTCTATCTTACCAGATCACCAAAATCTTCCCTACCCACCTAACTTCAGTCATCAGAGTCTTCAATTACTAGTCCTAAAATTGTACCAACTTTCCTACCTCACTGATTTCAGCTATATTCTTTTTTAAAATATGATTTTATTCCCTTAGCCTTTCTCATCATTATCTATCTCACCTTCCTCACTTTCTAAGACCTAGTTAAATCTCTTTCTGACTGTCTTCCTTTTAAAATTCTATCTTACCAGATCACCAAAATCTTCCCTACCCACCTAACTTCAGTCATCAGAGTCTTCAATTACTAGTCCTAAAATTGTACCAACTTTCCTACCTCACTGATTTCAGCTATATTCTTTTTTAAAATATGATTTTATTCCCTTAGCCTTTCTCATCATTATCTATCTCACCTTCCTCACTTTCTAAGACCTAGTTAAATCTCTTTCTGACATTCACATATTTCATCCCTGTCCTAGTGGATTTTGTGTTGAGTGAAATTGAATAAAATAATTTTTTTTTTCTTGTGTACATTTTGAACAGTGGGGGAAAAATATTTTGTCTGTCGGAGTGACAAAGATCAACTCTAGTAATTAGTTGTCATTGGAGTAGTTGTGATTTTAAAAGCACTTTAAGGAAGACTATAGTTAATATCCACCTGGAACCTTAAAATACTACAGTTAATTTGTTTAGTTGCTCGGTCATGTCTGACTCTTTGTGACCCCGTGGACCATAGCTCACCAGGCTCCTCTGTCTATGGGATTCCTCAAGCAAGAATACTGGAGTAAGATGGCATTTCCTTCTCCAGAGGATCTTCCTGACCCAGGGATCAAATCTGAGTCTGCTTGCATTGGCAGACAGATTCTTTACCAGTGAGCCACCTGGGAAGCCACGAAAATGAATAGTTCATCACAAATGTATTTCTCAAATGTTTCAATCTTGAAATACTGATGAGGAAATTTCAGAAAATGAAACTTAAAGATACACACAAGACACACACACACACACATTTCTGTCTATATCCTTAATATAATTGAGATGAACAATAAGATTGCCTGATTACACAATCTAATTTATATGTTAAAAAGAAGGTTGTTTTGCACATTTTAGAGCTGAGTTTGAAGTTTGAAAATCATAGGAAATATGCATATATTCTATATGTAATAGAATATACTCTGACAGAGTGAAGTTTTGTCTTGCCATGAAAACTCAGTCTCAAGTTTCAGCAGCTAATTCTGCTATATTCATGTTCCACATTAAACACAGAAATACATGCATATTCTCATTACTAAAATAGTAAATAGATATCACAAATTATAATTAAGTAAAAATAATAAGCACAATTGGAAAATTCTTCACTGGCCATCCTTTCTCCCCTCACCATTAGGTAGTTAAAACTGATAATACCAAATAAATGACTCCTTCCCCTAAATTTTAAGTCCATGGATAAAGAGTCTCCATTTGCCACTTGACTTACTTCTTTCTGCCATGCATTCCTTTAATGCATGTATAATAGCATCATCTTTTTACTTAGCAGAGCAAGAGAGAGAAAGGGAACAACAATGAGAAATTTGTTGTTAAAAGTAAAGTCGTTTTGAAAGAGGAAAACTAACCAACTAAATTAGAAATGCCTATGTAAAACAGAAGCATCTATTAGATAGTCTTACTCTAATATTATTAGATGGTATTATATACAGTTATACAATGGCATTCTCAAGCAATTCTTCCATCATGCCTATCTATAGCTCATCATCTTCATACAATTTGTCACATGACCATTTTACACATAACACTTGTCACAGTGGGACTGGACAGGAACTGAAAGTTGAGTTCCATTTCTCATTTGCTTTCCACAGAGACCACAACCCACTGATTTTGTGAAGCAGATTCTCTTTATTGTCTGAATTGAAAAAGACCCTGATTCTGGGAAAGATTGAGGGCAGGAGGAGAAGGGGATGCCAGAGGATGAGATGGTTGGATGACATCACCAACTTGAGGGACATGAGTTTGAGCAAGCTCTGGGAGTTGGTGATGGACAGGGAAACCTGGCATGCTGCAGTCCATGGGGTCACAAAGATCTGGACACAACTAAGCAACCGAACTGAACTGGTAAGTAACGTAAGGGTTAGCTGACATGGAACAGCTCTCTGTGTGATGCCCTCACTCAGTATAAAGTTGAAAGAGGTAGAAAATGATCACTGTATAAGCCATATTTTCTGCAAATTAAGTTAAAACATTTATTAGTACTTTAATGCCAGATTCATGTTTCTATTTGTCTTTGCACTTCTAGACTCATTTATAGGAAGTTTAGTAGTTTCAAACACTGTCACTTTCAAGGCACATTTCAGAACCCTCCTAAGCCATTTCTCCTCTTCCTGTCTTTATTTGTTCTATTTCTCTTTACAGAGATCTTTCATTTTCTAATGGAGCCATAACTCATATCTCCAGTGGGGAGCTGGGAGTTGAGGATGGGTAAAGTGAAGCTAAGAGACTTAGGAACTCATTCCTCACAGTCTAGTTTATACAATTAAAACCACTTCTTCCATCAGTCGTAATGTCATTAGGGCTCTATACCCAGGGTTAGATCTTTTGTTTTCTACCACAGAGTCATCAGAATTCCCTCCCAGTTGTGTGCATTACATTCTAGCTTTCTTCCATCCCAATCCCCTGAGACTGTGTTGAATTTTGTCTGAGCTCTGTGCTGTCACTGTTTTATGATCCAGTTCCTGGCTAACAGCAGAGGACCACCCTTTTTGTTCTCAGCTGAGACCCATCTCTACCTTTCCTCAGTGATTCAATTCCATCCATCTTCATGAATCCCATAAAACTCACAGAGGTTCCCCTTGTTTACCTGCCTCTCTAAAACCACAGGCCCCCTTCTTTCTTTATTTTTTTAGATATTCCTCATTGATGAATGTTTTTTGCTATTACCCTAGTCTGAATAGAATAAATTCCTTAGTTGTCCAGTGCAGCATTTTACCTTTTACAACTGCAGCAAAGTTAAGAAAAAAACAAAAAAGGAAGAAGGTTGTCTAAAACAAACATGCAGCCAAAACAATCTGTCTATTTCTTCCATGGAATTTATGAGGCTGCTCTAATGGTATAAAGTAATATTTCACTGACTGAAACCTATAGAAATATGAAAACATATATTTTTGTGACATTAGATGTTAAAAGATAAGTAGATGAGAAAGAAAACAAACTTAAGGAATTTAACATATTAAAATAGTGTATATAGTTTGGAAGATATATGCCCTTCCCCCCCAAAAAAAATTAATAAGCCCCAGCAAGTTTAAATGCACACTGAACAGGAAAATTAGGCGAAAATCTTGCTAACTATATGGGGTTTATGACTTCTTATCAAACTGCTTTATAGGTTTCTGAAGTGCATCATTAATATAAATGTATATTGGATATTTTTTGAAATCTAATGTGGAAGAGATGATTCTATATTTAAATTATATATCATTAATATTTGACATAAGGTAAGTGGTTAATTAGATTGAAACAACAAAATACTGTAGAAATCCATTAAGTTCAGTGAAAGTCAAGAGTTGTGTAAGGTTCTTATCTCCAGTCTTAAAAAAGTATATCTAATTTGTCATGTGAGAATAACCACCTGAAAACAAGTTGTGTTTGGAAATGGTCTCAGTGGAATTATAAAATTACTAACAAAATTAAATCTCATATATCATTTTAGAACCTGATTGATATAATGAAAAGAGCCAGTGATTAAAGATATCTAGAAACTCCAATAGATTTGATACTAACAGTAAGTAATAATTTTTAGCTGAATTGTTCGTTATAAATTGTTATTGGCCACCCATTATGTCCCAGTTCACTTTATAAAATCCTAGGGACACCAAGAAAAATAAATAAATCCTTATTCTTCAGGGATTATTTTAAACATCTGAGACAATATTGGTGAAAAGATAAATAACAGAGAAGAGTAAGATAGAGCAATTACCAAATGATTGGTAATAGAAAGCATTTGAGAAAATGGAGTGACACATGATTTAGTATCTGTTCAGAGCTAGCCAAAGTGTTGGCATTGAATGGTCAATATAAGGTATCTAGGCACATCATATTTAAATCCTAGGAAGACAATCCAGAGAAAAGGAGCTTAAATGCTTCTTGACTAAAAAGTAATTTGACTCAGATAAACTAAGAGGAAGCACCAGAGGACAGTATCCTAAATAGTAAGAACAGAAATAGCAAAGGTATTGAGGAACAATATCTGTAACTTGAAAATTTAGAGATTCTTAAGTACATCTATGTCCTTCATTGTATTTTAAGGATAGATGTACACCTATTTCACACACAGGAAAACTGAATCAGATTCACCAAGGGGTGCTTGGGTTTGAGATGAACTTTGCAGAGAGGGCATGTAGTTTGAAAATTTTCCCTAAAAATTGTTCTAGTTCTTTACTCTTGAAATTCACAAATTTGGTAAACCATTTGAAGGAATTTTCATGTTCAGTTGCAAAGTCATGTCTGACTCTTTGCAATCTCATGGACTATAGCATGCCAGGCTTCTCTGTCCTCCACTATCTCCCAGAGTTTGCTCAGATTCATGTCGACTGAGTAAGTGTTGCTATCTCGCCATCTTATACACTGCCGTCCCCTTCTTCCTTTGCCTTCAATCTCTCCCAGCATCAGGGTCTTTTCCAATTAATTGGCTCAGCACATCAGATGGCGAAAGTATTGGAGCTTCAGTATCAGTCCTTCCAGTGAATATTCAGGATTGACTTTCTTTGGAATTGACTGGTTTGATCTCCTTGCTGTCCAAGGGACTTTCAAGAGTCTTCTCNTTTAAGGAATCTCCACACTGTTCTCCATAGTGGCTGTACTAGTTTGCATTCCCACCAGCAGTGTAAGAGGGTTCCCTTTTCTCCACACCCTCTCCAGCATTTATTGCTTGTAGACTTTTGGATCGCAGCCATTCTGACTGGTGTGACATGGCACCTCATTGTGGTCTTGATTTGCATTTCTCTGATAATGAGTGATGTTGAGCATCTTTTCATGTGTTTGTTAGCGATCTGTATGTCTTCTTTGGAGAAATGTCTATTTAGATTGTTGGCCCATTTTTTGATTGGGTCATTTATTTTTCTGTACTTGAGCTGCATAAATTGCTTGTATATTTTTGAGGTTAGTTGTTTGTCAGTTGCTTCATTTGTTGTTATTTTCTCCCATTACAAAGGCTGTCTTTTCACCTTGCTTATAATTTCCTTTGTTGTGCAGAAGCTTTTAATTTTAATTAGATCCCATTTGTTTATTTTTGCTTTTATTTCAGTATTCTGGGAGGTGATTTATGTCAGAGAGTGATTTGCCTATGTTCTCCTCTAGGAGTTTTATAGGAGTTTACATTTTTAATTTTAATAGCTATGTTTTAAATTTAATATATATTAGAAAAAACAAAGCTAATATATCACACATATTATTACACAGAACAAGACAAAGTTTTAAAAATAACTAAGTTGATTTACAAAACGATGCAGGTCAAAGGTTAACAGAATGTTGCCCAGAGAATGCACTGGTCATAGCAAACACCCTCTTCCAACAACAAAAGAGAAGACTCTACACATGGACATCACCAGATGGCCAATACTAAAATCAGATTGATTATATTCTTTGCAGCCAAAGATGGAGATGCTCTATACTGTCAGCAAAAACAAGACAGGGAGCAGAATGTGGCTCAGGTCATGAAATCCTCATTGCCAAATTCAGACTTAAATTGAAGAAAGTAGGGAAAACCACTAAACCATTCAGGTCTGACCTAAATCAAATTCCTTACAATTATACAGATGAAGTGACAAATAAATTTAAGGGATTAGATCTGACAGACAGAGTACCTGAAGAACTATGGATAGAGATTTGTGACATTACACAGAAGGCAATGATCAAGACCATCCTCAAGAAAAGGAAATGCAAAAAGGCAAAATGGTTGTCTGACTAGGCCTTACAATTAGCTGAGAAAAGAAGAGAAGCTAAAAGCAAAGGAGAAAAGGAAAGATATACCTATTTGAATGCAGAGTTCCAAAGGATAGCAAGGAGAGAGAAGAAAGCTTTCCTCAGTGGTCAGTGCAAAGAAATAGAGGAAAGCAATACAATGGGAAAGACTAGAAATCCCTTCAAGAAAATTGGAGATACCAAGGGATAATTTCATGCAAAGATGGGTACAATAAAGGGCAGAAAAGATATGGACCTAAAAGAAGCAGAAGATATTAAGAAGAGGTGGCAAGAATACACAGAACTATACAAAAAAGATCTTCATGACCCAGATAATCACCATGGTGTGATCACTCACCTAGAGCCAGACATCCTGGAATGAGAAGTCAAGTGGGCCTTAGAAAGCATCACTATGAACAAAGCTAGTGAAGGAGATGGAATTCCAGTTGAGCTATTTCAAATCCTAAAAGATGATGCTGTGAAAGTGCCACACTCAATATGCCAGCCGATTTGGAAAACTCAGCAGTGGCCACAAGACTGGAAAAGGTCAGTTTTCATTCCAATCCCAAAGAAGGGCAACGCCAAAGAATGCTTGAACTACTGCACAATTGCACTCATCTCACATGCTAGCAAAGTAATGCTCAAAATTCTCCAAGCCAGGCTTCAACAATATGTCAACCGTGAACTTCCAGATCTTCAAGCTGGATTTAGAAAAGGCAGAGGAGCCACAGATCATATAGCCCACACCTGCTGGATCATTGAAAAAGCAAGAGAGTTCCAGAAAACCATCTACTTTTGCTTTATTGACTACACCAAAGCCTTTGACTGTGTGCTTCACAAGAAACTGGAAAATTCTTAAAGAAATGGGAATACCAGGCCACCTGAACTGCCTCCTGAGAAATCTGTATGCAGGTCAAAAAGCAACAGTTAGAACTGGACATGGAACAACAGACTGGTTGGAACAACAAATAGGAAAAGGAGTATGTCAAGGTTGTGTATTGTCACCCTGCTTATTTAACTTATACATAGAGTACATCATGCGAAATGCTGGGCTGGATGAGGGCACAAGCTGAAATCAAGATTGCTGGGAGACATATCAATAACCTCAGATATGCAAATGACACCACCCTCTTGATGAAAGTGAAATGGGAGAGTGAAAAAGTTGACTTAAAACTCAACATTCAGAAAACTAAGATCATGGCATCTAGTCCCATCACTTCATGACAAACAGATGAGCAAATAATGGAAAAAGTGACAGATTTTATTTTTCTGGGCTCCAAAATCACTGCAGATGGTGACTGCAGCCATGAAATTAAAAGACACTCGTTCCTTGGAAGAAAAGCTATGGCCAACCTAAGCAGCATGTTAAAAAGCAGAGACATTACTTTGCCATCAAAGTTCCATCTAGTCAAAGTTATGGTTTTTCCAGTAGTCGTGTTGGATATAAGAACTGGACTGTAAAGAAAGCTGAGTGCTGAAGAATTTATGCTTTTGAACTGTGGTGTTGAAGAAGACTCTTGAGAGTTCCTTGAACTGCAAGGAGACCCAACTTTAGGATGGGCTGCAGTCTATCCTGAAGGAAATCAGTCCTGAATATTCATTGGAAGGATGATGCTGAAGCTGAAACTTTGGCCACCTGATACGAAGAACCAAATCATTGGAAAAGACCCTGCTGCTGAGCAAGATTGAAGACAGGAGGAGAAGGGGACAACAGAGGATGAGATGGTTGGATGGTATCACTGACACAATGGAAATGAGTTTGAGAAGGCCCTGGGAGCTGGTGATGGACAGGGTTATCACAAAGAGTCAGACATATCTGAGAGACTAAAGTGAACTGAAGTCGATTCATTAAAAAATACTTATGGATATACCTAAACCATGAAAGATGTATCTTAACCATTGAGAAACACTGACTCAGAATTTCTGGAAAATTGTCAGGTTCTAGGTTTTCCCTTCTTTACTAATGAGTTGTTGCTCGATAGTAATACTTTCCTGGCTTATTGATTTCCTGCCCCCCCCCTTTTTTTGAGACAGCAAGCTATTACATGCCATAGTTGGAACTCACATAACCAGTTCAGTTCAGTTCAGTTCAATTCAGTTCAGTCGCTCAGTCGTGTCGACTCTTTGCGACCCCAGAGAGTGCAGCAAGCCAGGCCTCCCTGTACATCACCAACTCCTGGAGTTTACTCAGACTCATGTTCATTGAGTTGGTGATGCCATCCAACCATCTCATCCTTTGTTGTCCCATTCTCTTCCCACCGTCAGTCTTGCCCAGCATCAGGGTCTTTTCAAATGAGTTAGTTCTTTGCATCAGATGGCCAAAGTATTGGAGTTTCAGCTTCAAAACATCAGTCCTTCCAATGAATATTCAGAACTGATTTCCTTTAGGATGTATTGATTGGTTCTCCTTGCTGTCCAAGGGACTCTCAAGAGTCTTCTCCAACACCACAGTTCAAAAGCATCAATTCTTCATCGCTCAGCTTTCTTTATAGTTCAACTCTCCATAGCCTTGACTAGATGGACCTTTGTTGGCAAAATAATGTCTCTGCACATTATATATGCTGTCTAGGTTGGTCATACATTTTCTTCCAAGGAACAAGTGTCTTAATTTCAAAGCTGCAGTCACCATCTGCAGTGATTTTGGAGCCCAAACAATAAACTCTGTCACTGTTTCTACTGTTTCCCCATCTATTTGCTATGAAATGATGGGACCAGATGCCATGATCTTAGTTTTCTGAATGTTGAGTTTTAAGCAAGTTTTTTCACTCTCCTCTTTCACTTTCATCAAGAGGCTCTTTAGTTCTTCTTAGCTTTCTGCCATAAGTGTGGTGTCATCTGCATATTTGCATATCACATAACCAACTTTCCCCTATATCTCACTTCAGCAGCAAGCCTAATTCATGATTTTTTTTCTATTTAATAAGAGCTTACCAAGCCAGCTTAGCAACATCTCCATGGACTAAAGACCTAATTTCTAGAGATGCTCTTGCTTTTCAGAGTTTCCCAGAGCAGGTAGCATAGGGGTGGTTCTCCATACCATGCTCTGCCCAAGAGAACCCTATACCTGAGACAGGGTCATCACTGTCTCCTGTCCCCTTGCCTCCTCTGCCACAACCTCACCCTCAGATTCTTCAAATGACTGAGAGGCACATACAGTGATCTCCTGCCTCCACCTCCAAGTTTAGTAACCACCACCATTTTCTTTGTCTCTGCATCTTCATCTACCTACCACCACCGTTCACCTTATGTGTTTTATGTTAGAGTCAGAAATAGTGCATTAATGCTTTCTGTAAAGTTACAATGCATGTGAATGTTTCCCCATCTATTTGCTATGAAATGATGGGACCAGATGCCATGATCTTAGTTTTCTGAATGTTGAGTTTTAAGCAAGTTTTTTCACTCTCCTCTTTCACTTTCATCAAGAGGCTCTTTAGTTCTTCTTAGCTTTCTGCCATAAGTGTGGTGTCATCTGCATATTTGCATATCACATAACCAACTTTCCCCTATATCTCACTTCAGCAGCAAGCCTAATTCATGATTTTTTTTCTATTTAATAAGAGCTTACCAAGCCAGCTTAGCAACATCTCCATGGACTAAAGACCTAATTTCTAGAGATGCTCTTGCTTTTCAGAGTTTCCCAGAGCAGGTAGCATAGGGGTGGTTCTCCATACCATGCTCTGCCCAAGAGAACCCTATACCTGAGACAGGGTCATCACTGTCTCCTGTCCCCTTGCCTCCTCTGCCACAACCTCACCCTCAGATTCTTCAAATGACTGAGAGGCACATACAGTGATCTCCTGCCTCCACCTCCAAGTTTAGTAACCACCACCATTTTCTTTGTCTCTGCATCTTCATCTACCTACCACCACCGTTCACCTTATGTGTTTTATGTTAGAGTCAGAAATAGTGCATTAATGCTTTCTGTAAAGTTACAATGCATGTGACTCATATAAATAAATTGCCATTGGGAATGATTCTGGAGACATCTTTTAAGAGATAGTTTATTATGTTCTTTCATCAACGGGAAAATGAACTGTTTCCATTTCAGGACTTCAAGTCCTATTTAGAAACGTGTGTCTCTTTAATCTTAAAATCAAATCAACTATCCCCTATGAGCCAGATTAAGATCCATGGGCACATGTCCTGGTCTTAGATGCCTCACAGACGTCCTCATTTAAGACCTTTGAATTTACCGCCTGCTCTGGAGATATGGTTCTCATCAATTCCCATTTATTAGTAGGTGCTTAAAAGGAGGCACTTTCTGACATGCAATAAAAAGCAAACCTAATGAGCAAATGGCAGTGAACTTGAGGGGCACTTTAGGAGAAGGTCTATCAGTATTCATAACTCTGACACACTATAAAAGACACTTTAGTGCAACGAAAATGTGTCAGAAAAGATATTGAGCTAACTGAAGGGAGAATTTTCTGGTAAAACACATAAGAGCACCCATTTCAAGTGATCTGTAGTATTAATATATTTTCGCCTTTACTGACAACTCATTTCCCAAGTGTCAGATGAATGGTACTGGAGACGGCCCTGATATTAACTTCCAAATGAGGTTCTGTAACAATGAAAGGTACGTAAGTATTCCTCCCTAGCATCTTCTCTATAATTAATGCCCTTGGCCTTGCTTAGGAGCTGATGCCTTTCAAAAATTAGAAAAATTATCTTTGGGAAAAATTCTTATGATTCTATCAATGGCACATTATAGTTTATTTTTTCACACAACTCATCTTTCACATGATGCGGACAGAAGTTAGGATGTTTCAGATTCTTAAGGCAACTTAATGTTTCAAAGAACCATAGATAACATCACATTAAAATTTTTTAGTCAATATTGTTTTCCTCAAAATAAATTTTGAAAGCCAACTCAATAGAAACAAAGCCCCAAACCTAAATAACATCAAGGGACAAACTATGCATCTCACATCATGGAAGGAAAAAATGTAATATAATCATATTTTCACTTAATATAATGGTAGGCATGGTCAATAAATGTAACAATTCCTTAAATCATACTGATATGCTGTTTATATAAAATAATGGGATTTCTTTTCCTCTTTTTTATCTTCTTTTTAAATAATGAAATTCCCTAGTTCCTTCCACTTCTTAACCTAGAGGCATAAATTCTGGCCTCTCTGTCTTTACCAAAAAAAAAATGTATGTTTTCTCCTTGCCAACTTGGTATCCTACTAATTGCAAGAACTTGTCTATTTTTTCCTTATATTCAATCTTCTGGAAAGTCCATGTGATCATCAATAAATGTGAAGAAAGGAATATATGTAGTAGGTATAAACACATATGGATAAGTAAGTGTGGCAACTGATATGTATGTATAGTGTATGTGTATATATATAAAAAACTACATAGGTTGGTGGTGACTGGTGCTCAGTTGTGTCCAATTTTTTATCATCCCACGGATGGTAGACCACCAGGCCCATCTGTCCATGGCATTTTCCAGGCAAGAAATAAGTATATATGTATATATTATGAATAGCATATGTTCATATAAAAAATATAAAAACACATTCATTTCCTTCCTTTCTTCATTCTTTTTTTTTTTTTTTACCGATACTATACTAAAGCAAGAGTATAAGAAAATTCACATTAATTACTTTCCACTAAACATATCCATAAAAGAATATTTGGCTGAACCTGGGACTCACTAAAATTCTATAGTTCTCAAATGAAAGTTAAACTGAATTGTTTATAATCCAGTTTATATTTCTAGTAAAGTAAAATACTAACAAGGATAACAGAAACACTGCAAGACAGATGTCTTCAAAGACGGCAAACATATCTGTGATAATATTGCCATAAACTCAGAGTTTTATTATAAGAAATAGATTACATTTCCTTTTCCATATAGAATAAACGACAGCATAAGCTGGGCCTTCTTTATTTAGTGAAAATAATTGAAATAGAGTGCAGTGTATCTCATATTTTCCCACATGCAAAGAAACCCAATCATAAGGGGTTGGGGTGGGTAAAATGGAAGTATTTTGAGTTTGGTTTCTGGATATTTTATCCCTTTCAAACACAATTTGTTTACCAAATCTAAAAGGAATAATACCATTTAAAACAAAACAAAACCCTTTCACATCTTAGATGAAAACTTATCTTTCTTTGGATCGTACTTTCCAATGCCCCAAAGTGCTAGCATAAATTGAAATTTAAACAAACTACAGAGTTGTCAGAAATAATCACACACCCAGCCAGCCCTTCCATTTCTGTTTCTGTCCTACACAGAGAAGCTACAGTGCTGCATGGGACAGCCCTTTAAATCTTTATTGTATTTTGCCTCTGGGGTTTGCTCATCACTGCAAGTCTAAAAGTGTCTGTTACGGTCAGAAATAACTTTAAAAAATTATTGCACCACTGAGCCAATGAGGAGTTCAAATGACTCAAAAATTGTAAACCTGTAAAATGTAAGGTAGAGTAAGCACTTCAGCATTTGGAATAAACTCACTACTTTACTATGTCATCCTCAGTGTTCTTGTTTTATGGAGACTAGAAATACTAAGTTGAAGTAAGAGAATCTATAAAGCCCCTAGAGGTACTTGAGAATGGTCTTTCCTTTCTTGCCACAAAGATGAATAGCAAAGTCCGGACTCTGCAGCTGAAAGCTGCACTTGAAATCTGCTGCTCTCTTCACAGAAAGCTTTCCATGTGCCTGGGTGGAGAATGGCTGGGTGAAAAACCTTCTGAACTGAGAATCAGAAATCTGTATTTCTTAGAAACCTGTATTTTGGGGCCTAACCACACGCAAGGTACTTTCTGATATCACAACACAGTTCACAAGTTTTGCTTCTCAGTTTCTTCCTGGCAACTGTGAGAAGAATTTTCATGATTTTTTTTTTTCATATTTCTGATGCTGTTGGGTCATTTGCTTGTTCTGTTTTTAGGTTAGTATCTGTAAGATGTGTAAGTTCAGTTCAGTCCAGTTGCTCAGTCGTGTCTGACTCTCTGCAACCCTATGGACTGCGGCATGCCAGGCTTCCCTGTCCATCACCAACTCCCGGAGCTTGCTCAGACTCATACCCGTCAAGTCGGTGATGCCATCCAACCATCTCATCCTCTGTTGTAAAGTTTGCTTTAAAAATGAGGCTACAGAATATGGGAGCAGATGGCTTTGTCTGCAGGTAAAACTTATTAAAATAATTTATACGTGTTTCAAAATCAATACATACCTTCATTTGGTTAGTCATACTATTTGGAAGTTGTGATCAATCCTGATAAATAAAAATGAATGTGATATTGAGAACTAAACATAATAAAATATGTGCCACCTTTCTACTTTTTTAAAATTAATTTTTTTATTAATCACAAGAAAAGTTTTGACATTTGCTTTGATGGTATCATTTTCTTAACTTGGCTTTGACTTAGCTATCACAAATTCTGCTTATATTTGGACAAGATTGAGAAATGTATGTGTATATGTGTGTATATAAATATATATATATGTTTATACACAGATTTTTAGTATATATATATAGATAGATACAAGTACTTATAGTATATATATACATACATATACACATTTTATATATGTGTGTATGCATTTATGTATATATGTGTGTATAAATACATTCATACAGAGAGAGCAATAGTGGGCACAGGCCTTGGGAAGTATTTCTTGGAACAATTGGCATTTAGCCTATAAGCGTAAAACTTATTAGAATGTATAAATTATTTGTCACCAGGGGAAATCTCTGGCACACTAGAAGCACATCTTACTTTCAAGTTTACATGATTAAACTTAAGCTGCCATTTGGTTGGTATTTGTGCAAGAAGATATAATTGCACAACATTGGAGATTGCTTATAGGAGCTGACAGGCAACTATGTTATTATCCAGTTCAGAAACCATGAGATTTATGTCTTCAGAGTTTAATGACAAGGCCATGACACCCTGTTTACATTAACAGATCCCAAAGTACAGCTTCATTCTTTCTGGAGTTGTTTCTCCACTGATCTCCAGTAGCATACTGGGCATTTACTGACCTGGGGAGTTCATCTTTCTGTGTCCTATCTTTTTGCCTTTTTATGCTGTTCATGGGGTTCTCAAGGCAAGAGTACTGAAGTGGTTTGCAATTCCCTTCTCCAGTGGACTACATTTTGTCTGAACTCTCCACCTTGACCTGTCTGTCTTGAGTGGCCCTACATGGCATGGCTCATTGTTTCATTGAGTTAGACAAGGCTGTAGTCCATGTGATTAGATTGGTTAGTTTTCTGTGATTGCAGTTTTCAAACTGCCTGCCCTCTGATGGAGAAGGATAAGAAGCTTATGAAAGCTTCCTGATGGGATAGACTGAATGAGGGGGAAACTGGGTCTTGTTCTGATGGGTGGGGCCATGCTCAGTAAAAGCCAAAGCAAAAACAACACCCAGCGGTAGATGTGACTAGTGATGGAAGCAAGGTCTGATGCTATAAGGAGCAATATTGCTTAGGAACCAGGAATATTAGGTCCATGAATCAAGGCAAATTGGAAGAGGTCAAACAGGAGATGGCAAGAGTGAACATCAACATTTTAGGAATCAGAGAACTAAAATGGACTGGAGTGGGTGAATTTAACTCAGATGACCATTATATCTACTACTGTGGGCAGGAAACCCTCAGAAGAAATGGAGTAGCCATCATAGTCAACAAAAGAGTCCAAAATGCAGTGCTTGGATGCAATCTCAAAAACGACAGAATGATCTCTCTTCATTTCAAAGGCAAACCATTCAATATTATGGTAATCCAAGTCTATGCCCTGACCAGTAATGCTGAAGAAGCTGAAGTTGAACGGTTCTATAAAGACCTACAAGACCTAGAACTAACACCCAAAAAAGATGTCCTTTTAATTATAGGGGACTTGAATGCAAAAGTAAGAAGTCAAGAAATACCCGGAGTAATGGGCAAATTTGACCTTGGAATACGGAATGAAGCGGGCAAAGGCTAACAGAGTGTTGCACAGAGAATGCACGGGTCATAGTAAACACCCTCTTCCAATAACACAAGAGAAGACTCTACACATGGACATCCCCAGATGGTTGATACTGAAATCAGATAGATTATATTCTTTGTGTGTGTATGTGTTTAAATTAATTTAATTGGAGGCTAATTACTTTACAATATTGTAGTGGTTTTTGCCATACATTGAAATGAATCAGCCATGGGTGTACATGTGTTTCCCATCCTGAACCCCCCTCTCCCCTCCCTCCTCATCACATCCCTCAAGGTCATCCCATTGCACCAGCCCTGAGCACCCTGTCTCATGCATCAAACCTGGACTGGCAATCTGTTTCACATATGATAATATAGATGTTTCAATGCTATTCTCTCAAATCATCCCACCCTCACCTTCTTGCACAGAGTCCAAAAGTCTGTTCTTTACATCTGTGTCTCTTTTGCTGTCTCGCATATAAGGTCATTATTACCATCTTTCTAAATTCCATGTATATGCATTAATATACTGTATTGCTGTTTTTCTTTCTGATTTACTTCATGGTGTGTAATAGGCTGCAGTTTCATCCACCTCATTAGAACTAATTCAAATGCATTCTTTTTAATAGCTGAGTAATACTCCATTGTGTATATGTACCACAGCTTTCTTATCCATTCGTCTGCCAATGGACATCTAGGTTGCTTCCATGTCCTGGCTATTGTAAACAGTGCTGCAATGAACACTGGGGTACACATGTATCTTTCAATTCTGGTTTCATCAGTGTGTATGCCCAGCAGTGGGACTGCTGGGTTGTATGGGAGTTCTATTTCCAGGTTTTTAAGGATTCTCCACACTGTTCTCCATAGTGGCTATACTAGTGTGCATTCCCACCAACAGTGTAAGAGGGTTCCCTTTTCTCCATACCCTCTCTAGCATTTATTGTTTGTAGACTTTTTGATACCAGCCATTCTGACCAGTGTGAGATGGTACCTCATTGTGGTTTTGATTTGCATTTTTCTGATAATGAGTGATCTTTCGATTACGTTTGATCGTTTGAGCATCTTTTCATGTGTTTGTTAGCCATCTGTGTGTCTTCTTTGAAGAAATGTCTGTTTAGTTCTTTGGCCCATTTTTTGATTGGGTCATTTATTTTTCTGGAATTGAGCTGCAGGAGTTGCTTGTATATTTTTGAGATTAATTATTTGTCAGTTGCTTCGTTTACTATTATTTTCTCCCATTCTGAAGGCTGTCTTTTCACCTTGATTATAGTTTCCTTCGTGCAAAAGTTTCTAAGTCTGATTAGGTCCCATTTGTTTATTTTTGCTTTTATTTCCATTACTCTGGGAGATGGGTCATAGAGGATCTTGCTGTGATTTATGTCACAGAGTGTTTCGCCTATGTTTTCCTCTAGGAGTTTTATAGTTTCTGGTCTTACGTTTAGATCTTTAATCCATTTCGAGTTTATTTTTGTGTATGGTGTTAGAAAGTGTTCTAATTTCATTCTTTTACAGCTGGTTGACCAGTTTTCCCAGCACCACTTGTTAAAGAGATTGTCTTTAATCCAGTGTATATTCTTGCCTCCTTTGTCGAAGATAAGGCATCCATGGATGCGTGGATTTATCTCTGGGCTNACCAGTTTTCCCAGCACCACTTGTTAAAGAGATTGTCTTTAATCCAGTGTATATTCTTGCCTCCTTTGTCGAAGATAAGGCATCCATGGATGCGTGGATTTATCTCTGGGCTTTCTATTTTATTTCATTGATCTATATTTCTGTCTTTGTGCCAGTACCATACTGTATTGATGACTGTATATTTGTAGTAGAGCCTGAAGTCAGGAAGGTTGATTCCTCCAGTTCCATTCTTCTTTTTCAAGATTGCTTTGGCTATTCGAGGTTTTTTGTATTTCCATACAAATTGTGAAATTATTTATTCTAGTTCTGTGAAAGGAGAAGGCAATGGCACCCCATTCCAGTACTCTTGCCTGGAAAATCCCATGGACAGAGGAGCCTGGTGGGCTGCAGTCCATGGGATCAGTAAGAGTTGGACACGACTGAGCGACTTCACTTTCACTTTTCACTTTCATGCACTGGAGAAGGAAATGGCAACCCACTCCAGTGTTCTTGTCTGGAGAATACCAGGGAAGGGGGAGCCTAGTGGACTGCCTTTTATGGGGTTGCACAGAGTGGAGCACGACCTAGCAACTTAGCAGCAGCAGCAGCAATTCTGTGAAAAGTACTGTTGGTAGCTTGATAGGGATTGCATTGAATCTATAGATTGTTTTGGGTAGTATAATCATTTTTACTATATTGATTCTTTCAATCCATGAACACGTTGCACTTCTCCATCTATTTGTGTCATCTTTGATTTCTTTCATCAGTGTTTTATAGTTTTCTATATATAGCNGTGAAAAGTACTGTTGGTAGCTTGATAGGGATTGCATTGAATCTATACATTGTTTTGGGTAGTATAATCATTTTTACTATATTGATTCTTTCAATCCATGAACACGTTGCACTTCTCCATCTATTTGTGTCATCTTTGATTTCTTTCATCAGTGTTTTATAGTTTTCTATATATAGCTTTTTGTTTGTTTAGGTAGATTTATTCCTAAGTATTTTATTCTTTTCATTGCAATGGTGAATGGAATTGTTTCCTTAATTTCCCTTTCTGTTTTATCATTTTTAGTGTATAGGAATGCAAGGGATTTCTATGTGTTAATTTTGTATCCTGCAACTTTACTGTATTCATTGATTAGCTCTAGTAATTTTCTGGTAGAGTCTTTAGGGTTTTCTATGTAAAGGATCATGTCATCTGCAAACAGTGAGAGTTTTACTTCTTCTTTTCCAATCTGGATTCTTTTTATTTCTTTTTCTTCTCAGGTTGCTGTGTCCAAAACTTCCAAAACTATGTTGAATAGTAGTGGTGAGAGTAGGCACCACTGTCTTGTTCCTGACTTTAGGGGAAATGCTTTCAATTTTTCACCATTGGGGATAATGTTTGCTGTGGGTTTGTCATATGTAGCTTTTATTATGTTGAGTATGTTCCTTATATGCCTGCTTTCTGGAGGGTTTTTTTTTTTATCATAAATGGATGTTGAATTTTGTCAAATGCTTTTGCTGCATCTATTGAGATAATCATGTGGCTTTTATCTTTCAATTTGTTAATGTGGTATCACATTGATTGATTTGCAAATATTGAAGAATCCTTGCATCCCTGGGATAAAGCCCACTTGGTCTTGATGTATGATCTTTTTAATATGTCATTGGATTCCGTTTGCTAGAATTTTGCTAAGGATTTTTGCATCTTTGTTCATCAGTGATATTGCCCTGTAGTTTTCTTTTTTTGTGGCATCTTTGTCTGGTTTTAGTATTAAAGTGATGGTGGCCTCATAGAATGAATTTGGAAGTTTACCTTCTGCAATTTTCTGGAAGAGTTTGAGTAATAGGTGTTAGATCTCTAAATTTTTGGTAGAATTCAGCTATGAAGCCATCTGGTCCTGGGCTTTTGTTTGTTGGAAGATTTTTTGTTACAGTTTTGAATTCTGTGCTTGTGATGGGTCTGTTAAGATTTTATATTTTTTCCTGGTTCAGTTTTGGAAAATCATACTTTTCTAAGAATTTGTCCCTTTCTTCCAAGTTGTCCATTTTATTGGCATATAATTGCTGATAGTAGTCTCTGTAGTCTCTTATGATCCTTTGTATTTCTGTGTTGTCTGTTGTGATTTCTCCATTTTCATTTCTAATTTTGTTGATTTGATTCTTTTCCCTTTTTTTCGTAATGAATCTGGCTAATGGTTTGTCTATTCCATTTATCTTCTCAAAGAACCAGCTTCTAGCTTTGTTGATTTTTGCTATGGTCTCCTTTGTTTATTTTTCACTTATTTCTGCCCTAATTTTTATGATTCCTTTCCTTCTACTAACCCTGGGGTTCTTCATTTCTTCTTTTTCTAGTTGCTTTAGGTGTAGAGTTAGGTTATTTATTTGATTTTTCTTATTTCTTGAGGTTAAGCTTGTATTGCTATGAACCTTTCTCTTAGCACTGCTTTTACTGAATCCCATAGGTTTTGGGTATTTGTGTTTTCATTTTCATTCGTTTCTATGCATATTTTTATTTCTATTTTGATTTCTTCTGTGATTTGTTGGTTATTCAAAAGCATACTGTTTAGCCTCCATATGTTTGTATTTTTAATAGTTTTTCCCCTGTAGTTGACATATAATATTACTGCATTGTGATCAGAAAAGATGCCTGAAATGATTTCTTTTTTTTTAAATTTACCAAGGTGAGATTTATTGCCTAAGATGTGATCTATCCTGGAGAAGGCTCTGTGTGCACTTGAGAAAAAAGTGAAATTCATTGTTTTGTGATGAATTGTGCTATAGATATCAATTAAGTCTAACTGGTCCATTGATCATTTAAGGTTTGTGTTTCCTTGCTAATTTTCTGTTTAGTTGATCTATCCATAGGTGGAGTGAGGTTTTAAAGTCTCCCGTTGTTCTTTTGTTACTGTTAATTCCCCTTTCATACTTGTTAGCATTTGTCTTACATATTGCAGTGCTCCTATGTTGGGTGCATATATATTTATAATTGCTATATTTTCTTCTTGGATTGATCCTTTGATTATTATGTAGTGTCCTTCTTTGTCTCTTTTCATGGGCTTTATTTCAAAGTCTTTTTTATCTGATATGAGTATTACTACTCCTGCTTTTTTTGGGTCTCCATTTGTGTGAAATATCTTTTCCCAGCTCTTCATTTTCAGTCTGTATGTGTCCACCTACAATATATGGGTCTCTTGTAGAAAGCATATATAGGGGTCTTGTTTTTGTATCCATTCAGCAAGCCTTTCTCTTTTGGTTGGGGCATTCAACCCATTTACATTTAAGGTAATTATTGATAAGTATGATCCCATTACCATTTACTTTGTTGTTTTGGGTTCAAGTTTATAAACCCTTTCTGTATTTCCTGTCTAGAAAGGATCTTTTACCATTTGTTGAAGAGCTGATTTGGTGATGTTGAATTCTCCCAGCTTTTGCTTGTCTGTAAAGCTTTTGATTTCTCCTTCATATTTGAATGGGATCCTTGCTGGGTACAGTTGTAGTTTTTTCTCTTTCATCACTTTAAGTATGTTCTGCCATTCCCTTCTGGCGTGAAGAGTTTCTATTGAAAGATCAGCTGTTAACCTTATGGGAATCCCTTTGTGTGTTATTTATTATTTTTCCCTTGCTGCTTTTAATATTTATTCTTTGTGTTTGATCTTTGTTAATTTGATTAATATGTGTCTTGGGGTGTTTTGCTTTGGGTTTATCCTGTTTTGGACTCTCTGGGTTTCTTAGACTTGGGTGATTATTATTTTAGGGAAGTTTTCAACTATTATCTCCTCAAGTATTTTCTCACAGCCTTTATTTTTGTCTTCTTTTTCTGGGACTCTATAATTCAAATGTTGGGACATTTAACATTGTCTCAGATGCCTCTGAGGTGTCCTCATTTCATTTAATTCTTTTTTTCTTTTTTCCTCTCTGCTTTATTTATTTCTACCATTCTATCTTCTACCTTACCTATCCTATCTTCTGCCTTAGTTATTCTACTGTTGGTTCCCTCCAGAGTGCTTTTGATCTCTGTTATTGCATTATTCATTATTGATTGACTCTTTTTTATTTCTCCTAGGTCCTTCTTAAACTTTTCTTGCATCTTCTCAATCCTTGTCTCCAGACTATTTATCTGTAACTCCATTTTGATTTCAAGATTTTGGATCATTTTTACTATCATTATTCTGAATTCTTTTTCAGGTAGACTCCCTATCTCCTCTTTTGTTTGGTTTGGTGGGCATTTACCATGTTCTTTTACCTGCTGAATATTTCTCTGCCTTTCATCATGTTTAGATTACTGTGTTTGGTGCAGCCTTTCTGTATGCTGGAAGTTTGTGGTTCCTCTTTATTGTGGAGGTTCCGCCCTGTGGTTGGGATTGGATAAGTGGCTTGTCAAGGTTTCCTGGTTAGGGAAGCTTTCTGTATCAGTATTCTGGTTGGTGGAGCTGGATCTCATCTCTCTAGAGTGCAATGAAGTGTCCAGTAGTAAGATTTGAGATGTCTATGGGTTTGGTGTGACTTTTGGCCACCTGTATTTTAATGCTCAGGTTTATGTTTCTGCATTGTTGGAGAATTAGCTTGGTATGTCTTGCTCTGAAACTTGTTGGCTCTTGGGCGGAGCTTGGTTTCCATGTAGGTATGAAGACTTTTGGATGAGCTCTTGTCGATTAATGTTCCATGGAGTCAGGAGTTTTCTGGTGTTCTCAAGTTTTTGATTGAAGCCTCCTGCCTCTGGCTTTCAGTCTTATTCTTACAATAGCCTTGAGAATTCTCCATCCATACAGCACCGATGATAAAACATCTAGGTTAATGGTGAAAATATTCTCCACAGTGAGGGACACCCAGAGAGGTTCACAGAATTACATGGAGAAGAGAAGAGGGAAAAAGGAGATAGAGGTGACCAGGAGGAGAAGAGGGGAAATCAAAAGGGGAGAGAGCAATCTAGCCAGTAATCAATTCCCTATGTGCTCTCCACAGTCTGGAACACTTAGAGAGGTTCATGGAGTTACCTAGAGACGAGAAGAGGGAAAAAGAAGATAGAGGTGACCAGGAGGAGAAGAGGGGGAGTCAAAAGGAAAGAGAGCAATCTAGCCAGTAATCAGTTCCCTAAGTGTTCTCCACAGCCCAGAACACCCAAAGAGATTCACAGAGTTAGGTAGAGAAGAGAAGGGGGAGGGAGGAGATAGAGGTGACCTGGGGGAGAAAAAGGAGAGTCAAAAGGGAAGAGAGCAATCAAGCCAGAAATCACACCCCTAAGTAAAAATGGTTCTGAAGATTAGATTCTTAAAGGTGCAAAATTGATTACAAATACCAAAAAGCAAAGATTAAAAATCAAGAGTAAAATTTCAGTTCAGTTCATTTCAGTCACTCAGTTGTGTCTGACTCTTTGCGATCCCATGAACTGCAGCATGCCAGGCCTCCCTGTCCATTCACCCAAACCCATGTCCATTGAGTCAGTGATACCATCCAACCACCTCATCCTCTGTAATCCCTTTCTCCTCCTGCCATCAGTCTTTCCCAGAATCAGGGTCTTTTCAAATGAATCAGTTCTTTGCATCAGGTGGCCAAAGTATTGGAGTTTCAGCTTCAACATCAGTCCTACCAATGAACACCCAGGACTGATGTCCTTTAGGATGGAGTGGTTGGATCTCCTTGTAGCCTAAGTGATTGTCAAGGGTCTTCCCCAACACCACAGTTCAAAAGCATCAATTCTTTGGTGCTCAGTTTTCTTTATAGTCCAACTCTCACATCCATACATGACCACTGGAAAAACCATAGCCTTGACTAGACAGCTTTTGTTGACAAAATAATGTCTCTGCTTTTTAATATGCTGTTTAGGTTGGTCATAACTTTCTTTCCAAGGAGTAAGTGTCTTTTAATTTCATGGCTGCAATCACCATCTGCAGTGATTTTACAATCTAGCCAGTAATCAGTTCCCTAAGTGTTCTCCACAGCCCAGAACACCCAAAGAGATTCACAGAGTTAGGCAGAGAAGAGAAGGGGGAGGGAGGAGATAGAGGTGACCTGGGGGAGAAAAAGGAGAGTCAAAAGGGAAGAGAGCAATCAAGCCAGAAATCACACCCCTAAGTAAAAATGGTACTGAAGATTAGATTCTTAAAGGTGCAAAATTGATTACAAATACCAAAAAGCAAAGATTAAAAATCAAGAGTAAAATTTCAGTTCAGTTCATTTCAGTCACTCAGTTGTGTCTGACTCTTTGCGATCCCATGAACTGCAGCATGCCAGGCCTCCCTGTCCATTCACCCAAACCCATGTCCATTGAGTCAGTGATACCATCCAACCACCTCATCCTCTGTAATCCCTTTCTCCTCCTGCCATCAGTCTTTCCCAGAATCAGGGTCTTTTCAAATGAATCAGTTCTTTGCATCAGGTGGCCAAAGTATTGGAGTTTCAGCTTCAACATCAGTCCTACCAATGAACACCCAGGACTGATGTCCTTTAGGATGGAGTGGTTGGATCTCCTTGTAGCCTAAGTGATTGTCAAGGGTCTTCCCCAACACCACAGTTCAAAAGCATCAATTCTTTGGTGCTCAGTTTTCTTTATAGTCCAACTCTCACATCCATACATGACCACTGGAAAAACCATAGCCTTGACTAGACAGCTTTTGTTGACAAAATAATGTCTCTGCTTTTTAATATGCTGTTTAGGTTGGTCATAACTTTCTTTCCAAGGAGTAAGTGTCTTTTAATTTCATGGCTGCAATCACCATCTGCAGTGATTTTGTAGCCCAGAAAAATAAAGTTAGCTACTGTTTCCACTGTTTCCCCATCTATTTGCCATGAAGTGATAGGATTGGATGCCATGATCTCAGTTTTCTGCATGTTGAGCTTTAAGCCAACTTTTTCACTCTCCTCTTTCACTTTCATCAAGAGTAAAAGTTAGACTCTCAAAAATACAATGTTAAAAAAACAAAATCACAAAAATTATAAAAAATATGTATATCAAATTTGCTTTAAAAATAGGATTTTGGGGGATAAGGTAATAGTAGGTTATAAAAGTGAAAATTAAAGGAGTAATAAAGAACTTAAAAATAAAAAATTTAAATTAAAAAATGATAATAGTAAAATATATCTAGGAATTTTTCTGGAGCTGCTGAGGGCAGTATTCAGGCAGTCAGTTCAGTTTCAGATACTTGTTCTAGCTTATACTTCTTCTCAAGGTCTATAGGCCCCTTCCAAAGTAGTCAATGCTAACTATAGGGTTTGAATCTGTTGCACCTGTCACTTCCAAAATGGTTCCCTCTTTGTTTATTTTGGCTTCCTCTGTTTGCAAGTCTCTTCAGTGTCTAATTTCTGCCCTGACACGATGGGGTGAAGGTGGTCACTTAATTAAGCTCACTTTTTCAGTTGTGTTGTGAGGATGGAGGAACACTGCAAACAAATATCACTGGCATGTGTGGGGAGTGCTCACAGTGTCTGGGCCATACAGGGCCCCAGCTCATGGCATATGTGCTTTCCTGGGCTACACTGCTCAGGCTTCAAGTTGCTCTGCAATCCCCCTGCCAACAGTCCAGGATCTCAGGAAGACTTTAGCAACTGGGGGCCTGCTCACAGTTTGCTGGAGGATGCTGTCTCTGGGGTCGAGATTGCCTCTCGCCTTCCAGCTCTGGCTGTAGCCCGCCTGCCTCTCTGCCTCCAGCGAGAGGATGGGTGAGTCTGCAGCAGGCTAGCTCTCCTTCTGTGATTGCTCAATCCTTTGTTCTGTGAGCAGGCCAGGCAGTGCCTTAGAGCTTTTCGTGGGAAAGTTTTCTCTCTCTCTCTCTCTCTCTTTTTTTTTTTTTTTCCTTTTGTCCTCTCTGGCTATCCTACAGTTTGGGTTGCCATCTCATGTTAGCTCCCTCAGATTCTCCTCAGGGCATTCAGGCCCAGTCCATACCCTAAGCATGCAACCCACGTGTCCCCGTTTAGCCCCTGCTCGCTGCTGGCGTAAGCGAGTGTCTGGGCTATTTCTGCGCTGGTAGTTGCAGTTAGGGGTGTATTCTGTGTTTGTTTGTTTGTTTTTTCTCCCAGTTATGTTGTCCTCTGAGATTCCAGAACTCCCCACAGACCTGAGGATGAGAGGGTTTCCTAGTGTTTGGAAACTTCTCCTTCACGACTCCCTCCCTAGGATGGGTCTCTGTCCCTAATTCTTTTGTCTCTCTTTTTGTCTTTTATATTTTGTCCTACCTCCTTTTGAAGAGAATGGGCTGTCTTTCTGGGTGCCTGGTGTCCTCTGCCTTCATTCAGAAGTTGTTTTGTGGAATTTGCTCAGCATTCAAATGATCTTTTGATGAATTTGTGGAGGAGAAAGTGGTCTCCCTGTCCTATTCCTCTGCCATTTTAGGACCGCCCAGATTGATTATTTTTTTTGCAGCAAAGGTGAAGATGCTCTATACAGTCAACAAAAACAAGACCAGAAGCTGACTGTGGCTTAGATCATGAATTCCTACTCCTTATTGCCAAATTCAGATTTAAATTGAAGAAAGTAGGGGAAATCACTAGACTATTCAGGTATGTATGACCTAAATAAAATCCCTTACAATGACACAGTGGGAGTGACAAATAGATTCAAGGGATTAGATATGATAGACTGAGTGCCTGATGAACTATGGAAAGAGGTTCATGACATTGTACAGAAGGCAGTGATCAAGACCATTCCCAAGAAAAAGAAATGCAAAAAGGCGAAATGGCTCTCTGAGGAAACGTTACAAATAGCTGTGAAAAGAACAGAAGCAAAAAGCAAAGGAGAAAAGGAAAAATATACCCATTTGAATGTAGAGTTCCAAAGAATAGCAAGGAGAGATAAGAAAGCCTTTTTCAGTGATCAAGCAAAGAAATAGAAGAAAACAACAGAATGAGAAAACCTGGAGATCCCTTCAAGAAAATTAGAGATACCAAGGGAATATTTCATGCAAAGATGGGCTCATTAAAGGACAGAAATGGTATGGACCTAACAGAAGCAGAAGATATTAAGAAGAGGTGGCAAGAATACACAGAAGAACTGTACAAAAAAGATCTTCATGCCCTAGATAATCACAATGGTGTGCTCACTCACCTAGAGACAGAAATTCCGGAATGTGAAATCAAGTGGGCCTTAGGAAGCATCACTACAAACAAAGCTAGTGGAGGTGATGGAATTCCAGCCAAGCTATTTCAAATCCTAAAAGATGATGCTGTTCAAGTGCTGCTTTCAATATGCCAGCAAATCTGGAAAGCTCAGCAGTGGCCACAGGATTGGAAAAGGTTGGTTTTCATTCCAATCCTTAAGAAAGACAATGCCAAATATTGCTCAAACTACCACACAATTTCACTCATCTCACAAGCTAGTAAAGTAATGCTCAAAATTCTCCAAGCCAGGCTTCAACAGTACATGAACTGTGAACTTCCAGATGTTCAAGCTGGATTTAAAAAAGGCAGAGGAACCAGAAATCAAATTGTCAACATCTGCTGGATCATGAAAGAAGCAAGAAAGTTCCAGAAAAACATCTATTTCTGCTTTATTGACTATGCCAAAGTCTTTGACTGTATAGATCACAATAAACTGTGGAAAATTCTTCAAGAGATGGGAATACCAGACCACCTGACCTGCCTCTTGAGAAACCTATATGCAAGTCAGGAAGCAATAGTTAGAACTAGATATGGAACAACAAACTGGTTCCAAATAGGAAAAGGAGTACATCAAGGCTGTATATTGTCACTCTGTTTATTTAACTTCTATGCAGAGTACATCATGAGAAACACTGGGCTGGATGAAGCACAAGCTGCAGGAGAAATATCAATAACCTCAGATATGCAGATGACACCACCCTTATGGCAGAAAATGAAGAACTAAAAAGCCTCTTGATGAAAGTGAAAGAGATGAGTGAAAATGTTGACTTAAAGCTCAACACTCAGAAAACAAAGATCATGGCACCCAGTTCATCACTTCATGGCAAATAGACAGAGAAACAGTGGAAACAGTGGCTGACTTTATTTTTGGGGGCGCCAAAATCACTGCAGATGGTGATTGCAGCCATGAAATTAAACAATGCTTACTCCTTGAAAGAAAAGTTATGACCAACCTAGACAGCACATTAAAATGCAGAGACATTTGCCAACAAAGGTCCATCTAGTTAAGGCTATGGCAACCCACTCCAGTATTCTCACCCAGAGAATCCCATGGACAGAGGAGCTGGTGGGCTACAGTCCACAGGGTCACAAAGAGTCGGACACAACCGGGCAACTTCATAGATGATTTTTCCAGTAGTCATGTGTGGATCTCAGAGTTGGACTATAAAGAAAGCTGAACACGGAAGACTTAATGCTTTGATGCTTTTGAACTACGGTATTGGAGAGGACTGTTGAGAGTCCCTTGGACTGCAAAGAGATCCAATCAGTCCATCCTAAAGGAGATCAGTCCTTAATATTCATTTGAAGGAATGACTTTGGCCAACTGATGCAAAGAACTGACTCATTTGAAAAGACCCTGATGCTGGGAAAGATCAAAGGAGGGAGGAGAAGGGGATGACAGAGGATGGGATGGTTGGATGCCATCACTAACTCAATGGACATGAGTTTGAGTAAGCTTTGAAAGAAGAAAGTGAAGCTGCTCAGTCGTGTCCAACTCTTTGCAACCCCGTGGACTGTAGCCCACCAGGCTCCTCCATCCATGGGATTCTCCAGGCAAGAATACTGGAGTGGGTTGCCATTTCCTTCTCCAGGGAATCTTCCCGACCCAGGGATCGAACCCAGGTCTCCCGCATTGCAGGCAGATGGTTTAACCTCTGAGTCAACAGGGAAGCCTTTAGGAGTTGGTAAAGGACAGGAAGGCCTGGTGGGCTGCAGTCCATTGGGTTGCAAATCACTGGACACAACTGAGCTACTGAACTGAACTCAACTGAAGTACAGCTTGTCTACCTTTGGCCATTTCCTACCACTAGGATTCCTCATGCTCTTCTCCTTACTTTAGGCCCGAAACTATAATCCTTATGCAACAAAAGTTCTATGGAGGTTTTTAATTTTATCTTTTAGAAAGGCATACGTTTTAAGTTTATTTTTTAATTTATATTGGAGTATAGTTGATTTACAGTGTTGTTAGTTTCAGGTATACAGCTAAGTAATTCAATTTGGATATACATATGTCCACTCTTTTTCAGATTTTTTTCCGGCATAGATTATTGCAGAATATTGAGTAGAGTTCTCTGTACTATACAGTAGGTCCTTGTTGAATATCTATTTTATATATACCTGATGAGAAGAACTGACTCATTGGAATAACCCTGATGCTGGGAAAGATCGAAGGCAGGAAAAGAGGGTGAGATGGTTGGATGGCATCACCAAGTCAATGGACATGAGTTTGAGCAGACTCTGGGAGTTGGTAACTGACAGGGAAGCCCGGCGTGCAGCAGTCCATGGGGTTGCGAAGAGCTGAACATGACTGAGTGACTGAACTGACTGAGTGTGTGTATGTTAATNGATGCTGGGAAAGATCGAAGGCAGGAAAAGAGGGTGAGATGGTTGGATGGCATCACCAAGTCAATGGACATGAGTTTGAGCAGACTCTGGGAGTTGGTAACTGACAGGGAAGCCCGGCGTGCAGCAGTCCATGGGGTTGCGAAGAGCTGAACATGACTGAGTGACTGAACTGACTGAGTGTGTGTATGTTAATCCTAAACTCTTAATTTATCGCTTTATCCCATGTTTGCTTTCTGAATCTATTTTTGTTTTATAAATAAATTTATTTGCATCTTTTTTTAAAGATTAGATTACATATATAAGTGATATCATATAACATCTGTCTCTGACTTACTTGACTTAGTATTATAATCTCTAAATCCATCCATGTTGCAGCAAATGGCCTTATTTTATTCTTTTTTATGGCTGAGTAATATTCCATTGTGTTTATATACCACATTTTCTTTACACATTTTTTTATTGATAGACATTTAGGTTGCTTCCATGTTTTGGCTACTGTAAATAGTGCTTCAGTGAATATTTGTGGTATATGTATCTTTTTGAATTATAGTTTTCTCTGCATATATACCCAGCAGTGGGATTGCTAGATCATATGGTAGTTCTATTTTTAGTATTTTAAGGATCTCTATACTGTTCTCCATAATGGTTATACCAATTCACATTCCTACCGTCAGTGTAGGAGGATTCCCCTTTCTCCATACCCTCCCTAGCATTTATTGTTTGTAGACTTTTTGATGATGGCCATTCTGACTGGTATGAGGTAATACTTCATTGTGGTGTTGATTTGGATTTATTTAATAATTAGTGATACTGAGCATCTATCATTTAGGTCTTCTGTGTAATANATACCAATTCACATTCCTACCGTCAGTGTAGGAGGATTCCCCTTTCTCCATACCCTCCCTAGCATTTATTGTTTGTAGACTTTTTGATGATGGCCATTCTGACTGGTATGAGGTAATACTTCATTGTGGTGTTGATTTGGATTTATTTAATAATTAGTGATACTGAGCATCTATCATTTAGGTCTTCTGTGTAATATATATATATATATATATATTACAGTCATGTATATAGTCAAGGGCTTAGAAGAACCATGCCTGGACATTCAGAATTTTACAACTGTCAAAAAATAGTAACTGTTTTCTTAAATTTTCTTCAACATCAATAAAGCTTCATTAACTATTTTTTATTCAATGCATACTGTATGTCAGACACTGTCTGAGAAAGTTTAGAAAGCATTATCTCATTAACTACTAAAACTGTAAAATAAAGACAATTATAATTTTCCTTTCATAAATTGGAAATTTGAAGTCACACAATAAATCTTTGTAAAACCAAGGCTCAAATCCAGATTTGCCTACTTCCAAAGCACATATTCTTCTAAAGAAACACTTTTTAACTTTGTATTTTGATATAACTTTAGACCTAAAAGTTACAAAAGCGTATAAAATCTTTTGTATATCCTCTTGCCAGCTTCTTCTGAAGTTATCTCATGTAAGTGTAGATTGTCTGCTACAACCAGAAAATTAATGTTCACACAATATTATTCATTAATCTATAGATTTTTTTTTCAAATTTTCCCCATTTCCCAACTAATATCTTTTTTCTTGTTCACAATCCAAACAGAATCCTACCTTACTTTTGGTGTCATACCTCCTTAGTTTTCTCCAGTATGCAACAATCCCCAGTTCTTTGTCTTTTAATACCCCAACACTTTTAAAAAGAATATTGATCATTTTGTGGGTAAAGTGTTCTACTGTTTGGGTTTGTCTGATGTTTTCTCTTAGTTAAGGTTATGAATTTTTGACAAGAATGTACCAGAATGATGTGTCCTCAGTGTGTTATATTAGAGGGTACTCGAAATCAATACTATGTATTACAAAGTAGAAATTTACTTTCCTACATAATCTTTCTCTTTTAATTGTGTGACAATATTAATGAAGATAATCCAGCATCGCAGATCTGACAGGTGAGAAAATCTAAACAGTTCAAAACATGCCATATTATATCATTTAATAGAAATCTCATTGGCTTCCAAGGGGCCATGATTCATTGAAGATTCTTTAAATCCTTTACCCAGTTAGCATTGAGTCTGTGCATGGAGGAATGCTGATAAATATTCTATAATCAGCTTTCTGGGAGAGAGAAAGCTCTTATTTGTAGCATTTGCTAATTCTGTGGTATAAATACTCCCACCATAACCCATTTCAAGCTACTAGTGTTAAGTCTCTGAACTCAGAGCTGGGAGGAGATACACACAAAATCAATTTTCAGAGTCTGGTGCAAGCAGACTCTAGCACACCATTGGAATAATATATTTTTAAAGATGCATTTTCTTGATTCTATGATGCAGTTAGTAGAACAAGGGAACGCATACAGAAAGACAGGGCAAAATTTAAAATATTCAAAGGATAGAATTACCTACCATAAAAGACAAATCTAGTGATTGCAGCCTTAAAATTAAAAAATACTTACTCCTTGGAAGAAAAGTTATGACCAACCTAGATAGCATATTCAAAAGCAGAGACATTACTTTGCCAACAAAGGTCTGTCTAGTCAAGGCTATGATTTTTCCAGTAGTTGTGTATGGATGACTGTGAAGAAAGCTGAGCACTGAAGAACTGATGCTTTTGAACTGTGGTGTTGGAGAAGGCTCTTGAGAGTCCCTTGGACTGCAAGGAGTTCCAACCAGTCAATCCTAA
>SJYX01009304.1:262624-316187 GCA_006410675.1 Oreotragus oreotragus | reverse complement strand
AAAAAAAAAAAAAAAAGAAAAGGTTCTGGAATAAGAGTTATTGAAAGAGGGAAGTGAATTCCTGAAAAGGTTTGTTTCATAGAAGTGAAGCAATGAGGATAAAGGATTGGAGTTCTCCGTGAGGACAGTGTCACAGTGGGAAAGCTCCAGAAGAATACAAAGTGTAATAAGAGAAGAAGATCTTTAAAAGAATGGTTTTGCTTCTGGTATAGTTGTTGATGATGATCTCTGTTAGGAATATATTACATTTCTCTAAACTGCTACAAATTCTTTTCTGTGCTCTGATAGGGATATGCAAGGATAGCATACGTTTTATTTTATCTTAGAAAAAGTTTCCTTTACTTTTTACTTCTTTATCAAAGGCACTCCTTTGAACCAGGCTTGAAAGATCACATTACCTGTTGCAGGAAAGCATCATAACTCTATGTTTTTCTAAGATTCTAGGAGCTGTACCTGTGTTCTTCTGCACTACCCTGGGACTTCAGGGACAAATTAAGTTGAGGAGATTCTGGTACTGAAAACAAATGGCATTGCTTCCTTCCAAGAGTTTAAAATGTCCAAATTCAACAATATGCCAGTTGTTATCTTATATTCTTTGTATGCCAAACTCGGACATCTGTTTAACAATGTCACGGTGCTGTTATTTTCTTCTGGGCCTTTGTATAAATCTTTGCCTGAAATGGCTTCCTTCTATTATCTCATATTCTTCCTTCAAAAACAGTTCAAACATTATCTTCTGTCTGATATCCAACTTGACCATTCCAAACCTTCCACTTAGTTGGTCAGTTCACCATCCTCTGTGCCCAAATGGAATTTCATACTTTATTTTTTTGTAATACTCTGTTATAATAATTTATTTACATGACTGTTTACTTGACTGTGAGTTTTTGAAGGCAGGAAACATGTTTATTCATCTCTGTATTCCTAATGCTTAGCCGAATTCCTGGCATATTTTAGGTGTTAAGCAAATATTTGTTTTAAAAAAAATTAAGAAATGAACTGATGAATTCCATTTACCTTTTTATAAAGCATTCAGCCGTCACTAGCAACCATCACAATACTAAATGGCATACACAGCTATAAGCTTGTTTACTGACTCTTCCATTGCTGACTGTCAGAAGAAAAGTGTCACCAAACACGTTTTCATAATGAAGCAGATCTATAATCTGGAATTGTATTAATATAATTCCTGTGCTGTATGGCCTGAGCATGATTTTAGGAGATGGAGAGAAGGACAAGAAACTGCTGTACTTCCCAATTAATGAGAGGACTGAGGAGCAAGGATTAAGATGTAGAATGGCAGTCAGATTAAAAGGGCTGATGAGATTCTAAATACATCCCTCAAACCACAGGAGAGCCTGGGGGGAGCAATCTTGGGAGGAATGCAGGCCACTGAGGGGAAGAAAAGAACCAGGCTTTCCACCACTAAAATAACAAGAGATAAAATGAAACCTACTTATCAGATTTTAGAATTTTATCTGGACATAGAAAACCTTCAAATTATTTATTTATCATAGTGATAGCAAACCCTATCTACTTCCACTCCAAAGGGAACTCTTAAATAATCAAATAAAATTTTGTGGTTTCCTTCCCAAGTTATTCAAAGACAAAGAAGTGGGGGAAAAAGACATGCAGGGTTTTGAGATTCTCTTTTTCTAATAACATATTTCAGTGGAATATCAAGAGCTATTAGTTGTTTGATTTTAATAGAAAAAAAACACTCAGTTTTTACTACTAACTACATTTCTATGTATCAAATCTATATATATATATTTTAGTTTACATAAGCCTAAATACAAATATTTCCTTCTATCTTTATGTTGTAGAAAAATAGACATTTTTTAAATGAGAAAATCCCTCCAATAGATCAATTTTCACTCAAAGTAGGATTTAAATGTTTATATACTCTAATTTACAATAAAAACGTATTTTTAATTATTTTAACCACTTACAGTAGCAACATCATAGACACTCGAATAACTTGCTTTTAATAACGCCAGTTTGCAGTCACACCAGCTTTATTTTGACTTTAAAAATATAGTTCCTTTTTAATACAATAGCTTATATTATTAAGTCTGTTAACAGTTTCAGGAGAATGATAGGGTTAATGATGGATATTTTTCCACATAGGGAAACTGAGAGAGAGAACTTATCAGAGACCTTTGCCAAAACTTGCCTAGTAAATAACTAGTTTGGGTTTACAAGGCACAAAGGTATTCTCTAAATTTAAGNCAAATCTATATATATATATTTTAGTTTACATAAGCCTAAATACAAATATTTCCTTCTATCTTTATGTTGTAGAAAAATAGACATTTTTTAAATGAGAAAATCCCTCCAATAGATCAATTTTCACTCAAAGTAGGATTTAAATGTTTATATACTCTAATTTACAATAAAAACGTATTTTTAGTTATTTTACCACTTACAGTAGCAACATCATAGACACTCGAATAACTTGCTTTTAATAACGCCAGTTTGCAGTCACACCAGCTTTATTTTGACTTTAAAAATATAGTTCCTTTTTAATACAATAGCTTATATTATTAAGTCTGTTAACAGTTTCAGGAGAATGATAGGGTTAATGATGGATATTTTTCCACATAGGGAAACTGAGAGAGAGAACTTATCAGAGACCTTTGCCAAAACTTGCCTAGTAAATAACTAGTTTGGGTTTACAAGGCACAAAGGTATTCTCTAAATTTAAGGGATTCTAGGTTTGCAGATGCGGAGAAGGCAATGGCACCCCACTCCAGTACTTTTGCCTGGAAAATCCCATGGGCGGAGGAGCCTGGTAGGCTGCAGTCCATGGGGTCGCAAAGAGTTGGACACGACTGAGCAAATTCACTTTCACTTTCATGCCTTGGAGAAGGAAATGGCAACCCACTCCAGTGTTCTTGCCCGGAGAATCCCAGGGACAGGGGAGCCTGGTGGGCTGCCGTCTATGGGGTCACAGAGTCAGCACGACTGAAGCGACTTAGCAGCAGCAGCAGGTTTGCAGATGAGGGAGAGGGGCCAGCTGGGAAGCTTCAGAACATCTAAAAATGACTTTAGATTTAAACAAGAAGCTGAGAATAAATATAAAATAAAGACAAAAGTTAGTAGGAAGTTAGGATGACAGGAAGGAATTAAAAAAAACACACACACAGAAGAAAGACTGCAGTGGAAAGTACCGTACATGGTTGGAATTCTAAGTTTCCAATAATTACTCCCAAACTCCAGCAAGCCTCTGCTCAAATGGCCTCATTTTAGATAACAGGCAAATAGAAAGCCTCCAAATGACAATCAAATAAATATATTCATAATCCACTTTATCTGGATTGCCAAACAATAGTAACAATGTCTACCTATATAGACAGAGGGCAGGCATTAAAAATTACGTGACATGGGAGGTGACATGAACAATAGCCAGATATTCCAGGCTGAAAGGCAGAAAGTAAACCTCAGATTTGGGCCCGGGCATTGGGAGAAGGAAAAGTAAGGCCAAAAGCAAGTACCTTGAGTCATTCCTCCCAAGTCCCACATTTCTAAGCAAAATAGAAATCAATTTCCTAAGTTTCAAGTTGTTTCTTAGAGATCATTGATTTCCTTCAAACAAACATTTGGAAATTGCTGACTTTTTAAATTTTCCATGCATTCACTTATGCTGTTTTTATCTTTTCTTTATGAATATTTTCTATCAATTACCAGGGAAGTGACCTGTGTTCATTAAATAATTAAGGCCTCCCCTAGATATTTTCTTGAATCAAATCTGTTCATCACCTGAGAGATTTCCACATTTATGTGGATGACCCATTCAGCACCCTTCCTTAACTTCTACCGTGATGATCTTGATCGTTACTCCCCTTCAGTCACCCAGTTCAGGGCCAGTGTACCCTAGCTGTTGAAATAGTAACATATATGTGTTCAGTTTCATTCCGTTCAGTCGCTGAGTCATGTCCGACTCTTTGTGACCCCATGGACTGCAGCCTGCCAGGTTTGGCTGTCCATCACCAACTCCCAGAGTTTACTCAAATTCATGTCCGTTGAGTCAGTGATGCCATCCAGCCATCTCATCCTCTGTCATCCCCTTCTCCTCCCACCTTCAATTTTTCCCAGCATCAGGGTCTTTTTACATGAGTCAGTTCTTCGCATCAGGTGGCCAAAGTATTGGAGTTTCAGCTTCAGCATCAGTCCTTCCAATGAATATTCAGGACTGATCTCCTTTAGGATGGACTAGTTGGATCTCCTTGCAGTCCAAGGGACTCTCAAGGGTCTTCTCCAACACCACAGTTCAAAAGCATCAATTCTTTGGTGCTCAGCCTTCTTTATAGTCCAACTCTCACATCCATACATGACTACTGGAAAAACCATAGCTTTGACTAGACAGATCTTTATGGCAAAATAATGTCTCTGCGTTTTAATATGTTGTCTAGGTTGGTCATACTTTTCTTCCAAGGGAGAAGTATCTTTCAATTTCATGGCTGCAGTCACCATCTGCAGTGATTTTGATGCCCATAAAAATAAAGTCTGTCACTGTTTCCAATGTTTCCCCATCTATTACCATGAAGTGATGGGATCAAATGCCATGATCTTCGTTTTCTGAATGTTGAGCTTTAAGCTAACTTTTCCACTCTCCTCTTTCACTTTCATCAAGAGGCTCTTTAGTTTTTCGTTTTCTGCCATAAGGGTGGTGTCATCTGCATATCTGAGGTTATGATATTTCTCCCAGAAATCTTGATTCCTGCTTGTGCTTCATCCAGCCCAGCATTTCTCATAATGTACTCTGCATATAAGTTAATGGCACCCCACTCCAGTACTCTTGCCTGGAAAATCCCATGGATGGAGGAGCCTGGTAGGCTGCAGTCCATGGGGTCGCTGAGTCCGACACAACTGAGCGACTTTAGTTTCACTTTTCACTTTCATGCATTGGAGACGGAAATGGCAACCCATTCCAGTGTTCTTGCCTGGAGAATCCCAGGGATGGGGGAGTTTGGTGGGCTGCCGTCTGTGGGGTCACACAGGGTCAGAGACGACTGAAGTGACTTAGCAGCAGCAGCAGCTGCATGTAAGTTAAATAAGCACAGTGACAATATTGTCAATATAGCCTTGACGTACTCCTTTCCCGATTTGGAAGCACTCTGTTGTTCCATGTTTAGTTCTAGCTGTTGCTTTCTGACCTGCATACAGATTTCTCAAGAGGCAGGTCAGATGGTCTGGTATTCTTCTCTCTTTAAAATCTTCCACAGTTTGTTGTGATCCACACAGTCAAAGGCTTTGGCATAGTCAATAAAGCAGAAGTAGATGTTTTTCTGGAATTCTCTTGCTTTTTTGATGATCCAGTGGTTGTTGGCAATTTGATCTCTGGCTCCTCTGCCTAAAACAGCTTGAAAATCTGGAAGTCCCCCATGTTTCATGTACTATTTAAAGCCTGGATTGGAGAATTTTGAGCATGTGAGACGAGTGCAATTGTGCAGTAGTTTGAGTATTCTTTGGCATCACCTTTCTTTGGGGTTGGAATGAAAACTGACCTTTTCCAGTCCTGTGGCCACTGCTGAGTTTTCCAAATTTGCTGGCATATTGAGTGCAGCACTTTCACAGCATCATCTTTCAGGATCTGAAATAGCTCAGCTGGAATTCCATCTCCTCCACTAGCTTTGTTCATAGTGATGCTTCCTAAAGCCCACTTGCCTTCACATTCCAGCATGTCTGGCTCTAGGTGAGTGATCACACCATCATGACTATCTGGGTTGTGAAGATCTTTTTTGTACAGTTCTTCTGTGTATTCTTGCCATCTCTTCTTAATATCTTCTGCTTCTGATAGGTCATACAATTTCTGTCCTTTATTGTGCCCATCTTTGCATGAAAAGTTCCCTTGATATCTCTAATTTTCTTGAAGAGATCTCTAATCTTCCCCATTCTATTGTTTTCTTCTATTTCTTTGCACTGATCACTGAGGAAGGCTTTCTTACATCTCCTTGTGTACTAGATGCTAAACACTGCCTGCCTAAATGCTTCCTACCCATCTGCCATGCCCTTCTGTTACTGTGGGACCTCTCCAGAACACTCCACAGCCTAGCAATAAAGGGAAGATCCTTGATTCTGAGGAACAGGAGGACACCGCTCCACTTTCAGGGGCAGCCTGACCTATCTATACTCGTCATGAAATGGTTCAAATGTTAGCCCTGTCCGTGGCCACACACACAGTTTTATCACTATCTGAGACTCCTTCACCTCTGAAATGATATACCCCTAATTTATACTCTGGCCCATCATTTTTCTTATTTTTTTGCTTTTCTTGGCCTGTTCTTCCACTGAGTGAGCCTGCCTCTCCTTTGAGTATTCACTTTAGTCTCAGATTAACAGCTTCTCTCCACCTCCACTTGCTTCACTTTTAAATTTGGTCTACAGTACTATAACACCATTGTCTCCAACACCTTCTTTTTACGGCCTTGTGTGTCTATCACATCTTCTCTGTAAAATGCAAATTAAGTCTACAGTCCATCTTCTTTGATCTTATAACCACCCACACTTTCAAGAGAGCCAGGGAAAACCAAATTCTAAGCTCACTGACCATTGTGTGACTCCATGCTGCCTGCTGGCTCTGACAGTCCTTGGCCAACTTCCTTGTTCCTTGTTTTTTAGTATAAATTTTTACCTCTCCACTCTCGTGCCTACCCCACCTCTTGGGATAGACTCTTCACTTTCACCAGAGATTTTCCTTAAATTTTATAGAAAAATTTGATATTCTCTGGCAGGGATATAATCATCTTTATATATTGCTACCTCAGGCTTCTAGAATATTGGCCATTTGTTTAAGTCTTTCTTTTGAGGGAGCAGGGAAGTTGTTTCTCTTTATCATCCAAGACTATTCAGAAAATGAAGATCATGGCATCCGGTCCCATCACTTCATGGCAAATAGATGGGGAAACAGTGGAAACAGTGTCAGACTTTATTTTGGGGGGCTCCAAAATCACTGCAGATGGTGACTGCAGCCATGAAATTAAAAGACACTTACTCCTTCGAAGAAAAGTTATGACCAACCTAGATAGCATATTGAAAAGCAGAGACATTACTTTGCCAACAAAGGTCCATCTAGTCAAGGCTATGGTTTTTCCAGTGTCATATATGGGTGTGAGAACTGGACTATAAAGAAAGCTGAGCACCAAAGAATTGATGCTTTTGAACTGTGGTGTTGGAGAAGACTCTTGAGAGTTCCTTGGACTGCAAGGAGATCCAACCAGTCCATTCTGAAGGAGATCAGCCCTGGGATTTCTTTGGAAGGAATGATGCTAAAGCTGAAGCTCCAGTACTTCCTCATGCGAAGAGTTGACTCATTGGAAAAGACTCTGATGCTGGGAGGGATTGGGGGCAGGAGGAAAAGGGGACGACAGAGGATGAGATGGCTGGAAGGCATCACCAACTTGATGGACATGAGTTTGAGTGAACTCCAGGAGTTGGTGATGGACAAGGAGGCCTGGAGTGCTGCGATTCATGGGGTTGCAAAGAGTCAGACACAACTGAGCGACTGAACTGAACTGAACTGACTGAGGCCCCCCATTAGAACTTTTTTTTTTCCTATTTCATCCTTCACTATCACCTATTATACTGTCCTCCATCAATGACTCTTTTTTTCCTCTGCACTGAATCATTTCTCTAAGCTTGAAAATGTGCTCATGTCAATTAAGGAAGGGTGCTGAATGGGTTATCCACATATATGTGGAAATCTTCCAGGATGATGAACAGATTAAAAAAAAAAAAAGCTCAAATTTTTTCTAATGAAGACTCTCCTGTTTCTCCTTTTACCCAATTTAGTTATTCTCTCAGCTCCTGCTCACTTTTCCACATCCTAGAAAAAGAGACTTTTGCCCAGGTCACTGAAGTCATTCTAGTTAAGGTCACCAATGTGACCTTCAAATACAATGGACAGTTTTTGACTTTTACTTTACCTAACTTTTCTGAATCATGTGATACTGTTGACAGCTTCCTCTGCCTTAAGTTACTGTACATTCTTAATCTAAAATATCTTCAGCTTTCTTTCTGCATAACTATTCCTCAGCTTTATTGTGTTCATCTGTCAACTAAAGTATTTATATTCTTTTGTATTCTTGGGCTCCAAAATCACCGCAGATGGTGACTGCAACCATGAAATTAAAAGACACTTACTCCTTGGAAGAAAAGTTATGACCAACCTGGATAGTATATTCAAAAGCAGAGACATTACTTTGCCGACTAAGGTCCGCCTAGTCAGGCTATGGTTTTTCCTGTGGTCATGTATGGATGTGAAAGTTGGACTGTGAAGAAAGCTGAGCGCCGAAGAATCGATGCTTGTGAACTGTGGTGTTGGAGAAGACTCTTGAGAGTCCCTTGGGGTCGCAAAGAGTCGGACACGACTGAGCGACTGAACTGAACTGGATCTTATTAGTTCTTACTACTTCAAATGTTTCTCTCTCCGAATAATCTTATCTATTAAAAAAAGTTTTCACAACCATCTGTATGACATTTTTATCTGTTTATGGAATATCTCCATCTAGCTAGTGATGATGACATTAAAATTAATAATACTTATTAATGTTATTAACATTAATTAATCACTTTCAGGTGCTGTGGTAAGGTATTCCTATATTAACTAATTTACTTAACAAAATTCCTAATTTTGCCCCACTCTGACATCAGAATGATAGGGCAACTTGTTCACATCACATAGAAATTCAGTGGCAAAATAAGATTTCAAACCCAGCTTATCTGACCCCAAAGCTCACGCTTTTAACCACTTTACTAAACCTGATGTATCCAAAATTTAATGCATATTCTTTAATTACTCATCTCCCTATATAATTCATTTCAACAAACATAGTCATCTAGAGCTAAACCCAAAAGAGAAAATTAGAAGTCATGCTAGATTCCTCCCTTCTCCAAGCTGTAAGACACCGGTCCATACTAAATTTTTGTTACCTCTTCCCTGCATTCTTATCTAATGGTATTTAGTTCAGTGGTTTTATTATTTCCCTGCTACCCCACTGAAGGCTTCCCTTGTGGCTCAGCTTTTAAAGAATCCACCTGCAATGTGAGAGACCTGGATTTGTTCCCTGGGTTGGGAAGATCCCCTGGAGAAGGGAAAGGCTGCCCACGCCAGTATTCTGGCCTGGAGAGTTCCATGGACTGTACAGTCCATGGGGTTGCAAAGAGTCAGACACGACTTGAGTGACTTTCACTTGCCCCACTGCAAAAGCTTCATGATTGGATTATTCACATCCTTCTAGTCTTCATGTCCTCCAATTTATCTTTCTCTGGGAGATATTTATCTTCTTATACCATATATCTGATTGCATCACTCTTCTGATAAAATGACTCCTAGTGCATTTACTGCCGCAGTTTCTCAGAGTTTTGCATATCCCCTTGCATCAGAATCACCTGGAGAGTCTGTTAGGAAGAAAAGTCTCAGGAATCACCCCAGGATTTCTGAGTTGGAACTGATGGTGGAAGGACCTAGAGACTCTGTGTTTTTAACAAGCTCATCACATGATTCTTCTTCACCTAAAATCTGAGCGGGCCTTTCCTCCACATCAGGTGCAGACACTTGAGAATTGCTGCTAAGTGCCACCCGATGCTGGCTTTTCGCCTTTTGGGGTCTCAGCTCTTTCTGCTCCTCCGCTTATTCTCTGCACTCCAGGTACGCCAAAATTTTTCAGGCCCCCTCCTAATAGCAAGCTTTCTTCAGTGTTGGTAACCTCATATGTGTTGTGTCTTCTACCTAAATGCTCTTTTCAAGTTGCGTTGTGTGTGTTCATGTGAATGTGTGTATGTTTATGTTGTGTTCCTTGAGTCCTCGTTAGACTGAATGTTTCTCCCAGGATGGTGTGAGCTATTTAGTCATAAGAACTTTGCATCTTGAAATCATTAAAAGAAAATTCCAAGTTTAGATTCTGTGCAACACTGCATTATAGTCTGGGAAAACAGAATTAATGTGAATTTCATATGTGCTCAATAGGTAGATATTTGAATATTTTAGTAATTTCTCTGTGGTCCATGGCTGACCATTTGATTGGCAATTCATATAAGCTTTTTAGAGGGAAACTTCATGTTTGTTGGTATGGGCACAGCAAATAAGCATACTAATAGAAATGGAATTCAAAAAAGCTATTTTGGCCCTCTACAGAAAGCTCTAATTGGAGAAAAGTTGGAAGGAGTAATTGCATTGAAATCTCTCTATGATCTGTTTATATCACTATTTCCCACCCTCTGTAACATGAATAATCCAAGAGAGGGAGGGATATGAATAATTGTGTTTATGTGTGAGATGTTGAACTAAGTATTACTCTTCACAATTTGACTGTGTGTAATCCTCCTTTTATAGATGAGAAGACTGTGCTCAGAGATATCAAGGGACTTGAAAGAATCATGAAGCTAAGAGGAGAGAAACTTGGAATTTGCAGGTACCTTTTGTTCCCTTTCTATTATACCTATGTTGTTTTATTTCAGAGTACATGTGTATAATTTTGCCTAAGAAAAAATTGGTTCCATTTTTAAAAAATTTTTTCTGTGAAAAGTGGAAATATTCTATTGGGTTTTTCTAATTAAAAAAAAAAAAAACCACGTAAATTAGATTATTTCTCCAAGTCCTAGAAAACAACATTCTTTAGGCCTTCAGTAAACACAGAGTAGAGTAATACACTGCCCATTATTGAGTGAGTGAGCCATTTGATGCTGACTGCCAGATTGGTTACCTGACAGGTGGCAACACAGGTGGAAATGAAATTCGGGGGCTACAATCAAGGATTTCCCCAACCCTTTCCATTCCCCCTCCTTCCCAGCACCCTTTCTTGTCCTGTGCCCCATCTCCAGGAAACAGGGACAGCTGGTTATCCATCTCACTTCCCTAACAGTTGCAGGCTGACTGTTACCAAGCTGTGCCTTTGCTACAACAGTGTATTTTCTTTATAAGACTGATGAGGAGGAGAAAAAAGTACTGTGCATTGTTTCTCTTAAGATTCATCACGCTGTGTGTGTGTCTCCCCCAAATCAGAGGAAACTATTAGGGGAGAGCCAGATCTCTTTAATGAGCCTAGAAGTAATGCAAAATTTATGTGCTTTCACCTGTGCCGGGTGAAGCCTGGTGCACAAACAAAAAGAGGAAGGTGGGAAAAGCCGGTTATTTACACTTTCGCTGAAGCAGGTACCCTGGCCGCTACTGGGCATCCTGACCCACTTGTTCATTTTTTAGGAAGAAGTGGATACTTTCAGTGGGGAAAAACTCAAGCATCAGATTTGTTCCTTGGAGCATTAATAAAAGGGCTCAGTTAGCTTCATCTCATTATTTTACTATGAGTATTGACTTTGGCCTAGAGTCATGTATAGATAAAATGGTGCAAGGGCTTGTCCTAAGTGATTACTCAGAATTACAAATCATTTCACGTGTAACTGAATACTGCAGTCTAGCTGGCACCCTGCCCCTTGCTTCTCCCCCCTCCCCTTTCTCTAATAGGAGCGCAAATCCAGCTTTGTCTGAAGAGGCAATTAATCTTATTCACTGAAAGCTGAATTTTAATTCACCAGCATGTGGAGGACATATTTGCCTATCACACAAAATTAGTTTAACAGAATTCAGGAAAAAAAAATATATTGGAAGTCTTGGCATTCTAGGGGAGGCAAAGTATCTTGTAGGTGCATTCCTTTATTAGCCAGCTACATACTAAGGGTAAGCTCTTTTTGTAAAGATAACTCTATTAGGGTAAACTGGGTTTATTTTGTATTTGAGAGTGGCTGATAACATTTTATTTTGTATAAAGAAATCCACAAGATATGTGTGTTTTGGAAGAAAATGGACATAAGGTAAGAAAGATAAATTTTAGTTTTATAGAGATTCTAAAAGGCTATTATTTTTAAGGGCACAGTTTAGAGATGATCAGAAAAAAAGGGGACACATAAAAATCCTAGACAGTCCACATACATCCAAATCAAATCACAGGGTTAAGTAGTGAGGTACAACGCAGACCATGCCTGGGAGACTTGTGTGAGATCTGTAGGCAAATGCTGGGTTTCTGCAGTGCTTCTGCTCTGCTGTGTTTTAACAGTTTTCCCCTGAGTAAGACCCCAGTCTTTTGTCTGAGGCTTGTTTTCCATGTAGACAAAGTGTTTGGAAGACACAAAACAAAAAAGACTTTCTGCAGCAGTTTCTTAATTCAAGAGATTTGGAGATTAGGACAAGAAAATGATTTAATGCATGTTCATGCTTAGATACCAAATTCCCATAAGGTCAGAAAACACATGGGCTTGGTTTTGTACTTCTGTTTAACACAGCACTCCTCAAAGACTACTTGAACGTACAGGCAGATATCAAAACATGTAGCAGTTTCTCCCCAGTGCAAAGAGGGAATTTAATAATTGTAAAAAGTACAAATGATCTTCTATGCCAAATAATTAATACGGCATAAATCTTCAAGAGTTTAAAAGGTGCTGTTGGTTTTTCTGTGGCTCCTTCTCCATTCTCCACTTATGACTGTCTCATACCCCTGGAATTAACCTCCAAATATGATTGCTTCCATTACCTCTTCCAAGGGTGCACTGTTGAATACTTTATAATGAGATGAGGACTCAAGGAACAATGGAAATCTTCCAAAATTGTCCTAAAGTTCTAAGAGTATTTTTTTAAAACTCTTGGTGGGCATGAAGTAGGAGTGGGCCAAGTACAGGGAAGCTATCAAGATAAGTTTGCCTAATGGTCACCAAATGCCATAGCATAGGTCTTTAAGCACAAGGCTGTAAAGTCACAAAGCTTTATTGCCTTGTCAAGACATTTGTAGTGCTAAACCAGGCAGTTATTCTTAAAGGAAACATTTAAAATCCAAGGTTTTTACATTATTATCAGAAAATATTGCTTTAAGTGGTATCAGTGTCATAAAGGTAGACTTTTGGAGTCCACATGTAAACATTGCATTATCTACATAATGTTTAGAATTTAAATTATGCAAAATTGGAATTTGAAGAAATCCCAGAAACACATATTTGCAAATAAACACTTGCAAATATTCTAAGACTTGAAGGATGCACTGAAGGTTTGGCAGTGTTTATCCATTATGTGATTTTTGTTTGTTTGTTTTTGGTAAACTCTGCCTCTGTGCTAGGTGCTTAAGCTTATTTTGAGAGGAAAGTCCCTCTTCTGCAATTCTTTTGTCTATTTTGTGGTCAGATCTTTAACTATATTACCTGGGGGGGAAAAATCAAAGATGAAATGAAATCAATGAAAAGGCAGAGCTTTCAATATATCTTGTTGCTTCTCAAAGTTAAAAAAAAAAAAAAAGTTCTGTTTCCATTTCTCTTCACAGACATAACAAGAAACACACACCCTTTAGGGGAGGTTCTGGGTGATGCTCAACCTGGCTCTCTCACCTCAGCTTGGCAGGGCTCATTAGTAGTGTCTTTCTAGTACAAAGGTGAAGAAGCCCTCCATCCACATTCCTTTTCAATAGAGGGCTTTTCTCTCCCATCTCTTTCAAAAAGACACAAGAGTCTGTTCACAATTCTTAATGAAGCTCCAAATAAGTAGATATATTTCCATGCAGAATTATTCCTTCAAAGCATATAATTCTGTCTGGATGGTCCAGAGCATTCCCAAAGTCTGTCTATTGGCACCTTGTCTGTCAAGGTAAATTTAATGGAAGTTTTAATGAATACAGAATAAGTTTACTGCAGTCAAGGCTAGCTATGTTCCAGGTATAACATTGTTAGGCAATTTCTATTACACCCACTGGCAGATGGGAAACAGAGGCCTTAATAGTTTTTAATACATGTGTTATATAATTTGCTCGAGGTAGAGAAGAGCATAAGATTTGAATAAGGACCTTTGACTGCAGAGCCTATGCTTTAAGTTACTTTGCTGTTTTGCCTTTTTATAAGCTATAGAGAATACACAATTTCCGTGGTTTAAGAAATTAAAGTGTCAAAATGAAAATCAGAAAGCAAACTAAAGTGAAGAGAGGAATTTCTTTCTGTCTTAAAATCCTAGATCCCATCTCTGTTATAGCAGTAAGTAAAGATTTTTAGATAATTGCTTAAGCCTCTTGCCCAGCAGCCCTAGGAGCTTAAAGGCCTCAGATAAGGATCAGATGCTATAGTAATGAAACCAGATTCCTAGGTGCAGAGTAAGGAGCATTTTTACGATTCATTTTGAGGAATGTTAGGACGTTTTAGGTTGCAATTCGTCAGAAAACTCAAAATATCCCAAACAGGATGGAATTTAAAAAAAAATGTTATATGCTAAATCAGAAGGTATGGAATCTCAGGATTGGGTAATATAGCAGTTTATTTGTGTTACCAAGAATCCTGATCCTATTCCTTTTCCCACTCTGCTATCCTCAGCATAGCTGTTATCCTTGTTGGTCTCAAGATGGGCACTTAATCCCAGGTATCATATCTCCATATACCAGCACTAGAGCAAAAAATGCAACCGTCTGTGTCTTGTGTATTTTTGTTGAACCTTTCCTAGAAATGTCTTTAAACTATTTCCCTGCACATATGACATATATCATCATCTACAACTTGGCTGCATGTCTACTCCAAAGCCAAATACTAGTAAAGGGAATGAAATATATATATATATACACACACATTTTAATATGAGAAGATGAGGATGGGGTAGAAGAATTATTTTCCTAGAAAAATAAGTGGCTTTATGCCAAAGTCCAAGTAATGATGCATTCCCAGGATACTAGTGGTTAAAAAATAGTTCAGAGAGAGGAAAAAGATAGAGGGAGTTTCAGTGTGTACTGGATATTTCATTTGAGAGGCTTAATATCCTCAAGTGTATCCTAAGTCCTGTTCCCCTTGCATCTGTGGAGAGAGGATGAATAGGCAACATGCTAAAGTTTGCCATCTATTCCTTCTGTCTTCTTAGTAAATATTGAGTGAATGCCTCCATGTGCTATGTGCTGTTTAGGTGCTGGAATGAGGAACAGTGGGAGTGAGGATAGAAAATAGCAAACAAGTTGGAAAGGTGGATAAGACTCCATGTGAACTTCTGGTCCTTTGTTCTGTGGCAAATCAGGCAGGCTTCGCTGAGATCAGTGAACTGCAGTGCATTAATATATAGTATTACTTTTTTGGGAGATCCAACTGGAAGCAGATGGAAGGGGATCATGCTCTCTGCTACAGTACCATGTTGTTATCATTTCTATAATTGACTCCTCTAAGGAGGAGCTTCCTAGTGGAAAAGATCCTCATAATCTTTATTCTCTACCTTTCCTTAAGGATCTTCAAGCCATAAAAGAATTACAAAGACAACTCCCTTTTTAAGTAAATGTGGTCGTGATCAGTTGTTTGGTTCCTTAAGACATATAGGAATTCAGTCCTTCCACCAAAGGAAGGCAAGTTCTGCCAGATTATCTAAGCAGAACCATATTTCTATTTGAAAGAAGACAACTTTAAAATAAAATATATATATATAAACTTCTGACTTATGGTAAAGTCTAAAACCTGGCTTTTATTCAACTTATTCCCTGAACCATTTTCAAGTAAAAATGCTCACATTTATCTAAAGAATTATTTAACAAAATGTATTTTAAAAATAAACATGTCATAGTACCTAAATATAACTTCAGAAGTATGAATTTTTTGTTTGTTTCTTGTGGTATCTTTATTTGTTGGGATAAGTAAGTATCCTACAAAGGTGATTATTTTGAATACTCCTCTGTGCAGTTAAATAACAACAAAAAATGATTGACGTACATTGCTCTTTAAGCTAATGCTTCATATAAAGCAGGTTCCTTTTCCCTCTGTATCAGTGCCTGGTTAATGATCCAACTGACAGTGGTTAGAATAAACCTTGTTGGATGCCCAGCATTTGAGGAAATGAAATATGGAGAAATGGGATATCTATTATACTATCAGTAATTTTTTTTTTTTAACAAGCAAAAGGAGAGTGTAGAGGGGGAGTGGGAGATGAATAAGAGGAAAGGTAAAGGAGATGAAGAAGATAAAGAAATAGGAATAGAAAAAAATGGGAGAAATATATATCTGATATCTCAATTGATTATTATAAAAAGTACAAGGATAACTACAGAAGTCTAGATATTTGAATAAAGAGATAATATACAAGGTGCCTTTTGAGGATTAGAATTGCTGACAGAAGAATTTATAATGATGTTATTCTTATTGTGAAATTGCATTGCTTCTACTTATTTCATAAAATATATGCCTTTAGGGACTCTGGTTAACATAGTTTGGTTGATTATTGTGTTGTTTTAACATCCTGTGGTGAAAGCAGTCTGGCAAACTAACCACATTACAGGACAGATTCTAAGGAAATTTACCAAAAGAAAGAAATCTGTCTGCTTCAACTGTTTGTACTTGGTAGCTCTATTGAGAATATGATTTGGAGACAATTTTAAGAGCTTTAATGCTCTGAAATATATTGAACATTCAACTACATGATGCTTGATAGTTGTTATTGTCAACTTGTAAATATTCATGAAGCTCTGGTTTCTATTTTATACATGCTGGCTGAAAAGGTTAATAATATATAAATCACTCTTCCGAGGCACTTATAGTCTAGCATGCCAAATACATATTTAGGCTTCTATAAGAGGAAACAAAAATCATAAGTTATGCTGCTATGATTATTATGGATCCAGTAGGTCTTATAGATTGTTTTTCTATCACCGTAACAATTTGAATATGGCATCAGTTCAGTTCGGTCACTCAGTCGTGTCCAACTCTTTGCGACCCCATGAATTGCAGCACGCCAGGCCTCCCTGTCCATCACCAACTCCCAGAGTTCACTCAGATTCACATCCATGGAGTCAGTGATGCCATCCAGCCATCTCATCCTCTGTCATCCCCTTCTCCTCCTGCCCTCAATCCCTCCCAACATCAGAGTCTTTTCCAGTGAGTCAACTCTCTGCATGAGGTGGAAAAAGTACTGGAGTTTCAGCTTTAGCATCATTCCTTCCAAAGAAATCCCAGGGCTGATCTCCTTCAGAATGGACTGGTTGGATCTCCTTGCCGTCCAAGGGACTCTCAAGAGTCTTCTCCAACACCACAGTTCAAAAGCATCGATTCTTCGGCGCTCAGCCTTCTTCACAGTCCAACTCTCATATCCATACATGACCACTGGAAAAACCATAGCCTTGACAAGATGGACCTTAGTTGGCAAAGTAATGTCTCTGCTTTTGAATATGCTATCTAGGTTGGTCATAACTTTTCTTCCAAGGAGTAAGCGTCTTTTAATTTCATGGCTGCAGTCACCATCTGCAGTGGTTTTGGAGCCCCCCAAAATAAAGTCTGACACTGTTTCCACTGTTTCCCCATCTATTTCCCATGAAGTGATGGGACCAGATGCCATGATCTTCATTTTCTGAATGTTAAGCTTTAAGCCAACTTTTTCACTCTCCTCTTTCACTTTCATCAAGAGGCTTTGTAGTTCCTCTTCACTTCTGCCGTAAGGGTGGTGTCATCTGCATATCCGAGGTTATTGATATTTCTCTCGGCAATCTTGATTCCAGCTTGTGTTTATTCCAGTCCAGCGTTTCTCCCAGTCCAGCGTTTCTCATGATGTATATTACTTACTAATTTAACCCTGAAGAATTTTTTTAGTTTCTTGACATTGGTCTGAAATATCCTGACCTGAGACTGTCATAACAATAATTTAGGAGTGAACTATGGGCAGGGGAGTACAAAAGAGATTTTGCTTTAGTAATTTAATTTGACAAAATTGTTTGAGCCTTACACATTATTAATCCTAGATCAGATATCTGCTACCCTAGCCCAGAGAGACATAAAGATGTTGGCAAGAGGTATCTTGAGGTACTCTTGGATGGAAGTGTGTGGCCTAGATGGTCTGTTAGATCATGAAGATAAAGTTCTTCACTGACCAAGAGGTTGTTGCCTCTTTAGAGCAGGCCCAAGTTCTAATTCATCAGAACTTTGATTCCTAGAAGGAGTGGGGGGAAAAAAAAGTTTTAAAATTAAGAGTTATTAAAGATGACCTGTTTATTGCTCTTCTGGGTAGAGAATGCATATTTATAAGTTGCTTGTAAGTATGTTTTTAAACATTTTAGAAAAAAACTAACAAAGAGCAGGTCCCTGTTAATGAATCTGCACCTTGTTTTTCTGAACACTGGCATTCTTTTATTTCAGTGCTACTTTAGATTTTATTTTTTTAATATAAATTTATTTATATTAATTGGAGGTTAATTACTTTACAATATTGTATTGGTTTTGCCATACATCAACATGAATCTGCCACAGGTATACATGTTTTCCCCATTCTGAACCCCTTCTTTCCTCCCTCCCCATACCATCCCTCTAGGTCATCCCAGTGCACCAGCCCCAAGCATCCAGTATCATGCATCGAACCTGGACTGGTGATTTCTTTCATATATGATATTATACATGTTTCAATCCCATTCTTCCAAATTATCCCACCCTCTCCCTCTCCCACAGAGTCCAAAAGACTGTTCTATACATCTGTGTCTCTTTTGCTGTCTCACATACAGGGTTATCGCTACTTTGGATTTTAAAATAAAAATAATATGCATAAGGAGCATTAATTATGTGCCCAGTAGTCATATAGTTCTAATGAAGATATAAATTGTTCACTAAATGTAGAGGGAGAAATCCAAATAAGCAAATTTCATATAACACCAGAAAATGAAAATGTTCTCATATTTTTTTTAAAGATTAGTAAGATGCAAAGCACCCTAAATTCCTGTCTATTTTTTTTCCTGGATCTTTGCCTTTCTCCTCCAAAGAACAGGATCCAATGTGATTTCAGCCATGAATACATTTCCTCTTGCTTTTGTAAGGTTGAAGACAAAACACAGATTAATATAGTAGATACATTAGAAAATACAGCTAACAGGTTAATTTTGTGGGTCTATTTTTGTATAAGTAAGAGTGTATTTTCAGGCGCTGCTGGTCTTTAAGAATATTTACTGAGGCTAAGTCCCTGTTAAAAGTTTCATTCATAACTATGAAGTTCAAATATAGCATACCTTGGTCATGATACATAGTAACTATCATGTAAGTATATATTGGATTAATTGTCTAAGTTATAAGAAACAAAATATAGCTCAATTCAAATGAACAATTATCTATTTGAAAAGATATGGAAGTTTTCATGTGAGTGGCTGTTCCTCAATTATGTAGATGAGTCCAAATTTGTCCTGTGACACAACCACTAGACAAAAACACGCTAATTTTTATTTAACAATCTAAGTTATTTAGCTCCACCTGCCTGAGTTATAACTCAATGAAAGGTAATTTTGAAGGTGTTTTTCTGTTAGTTTTATGTTTGAAGTAAATACTATGAACCTTTTATAAATGTAATGATTTTTTCTCTTAAAAACTCACTAATATCTAACTATACTAATAAATGCATAATGTATATTATTAGGTCTGAACTCTTGGTCATGGGTATCTGTGCATTTTAGAGATGGTCTGTGCACAAGTGTCATAAATGACCATTTTATAGATAGATAATGTTCTTAATCCATAACTCTTTATTGCTGATGGTTATTGCATTAGATGATGACCCGTAGCTATTAAGAGTCAGTTTTTAATATCACAACCATTTAGAAAGGTTAATGGACTCGGTTTTGAGATTTAACCTTTGAATGCTTCAGGTTAAGAGGTTATATTTGTGCACTAAAATGCCAGAAAATATCTACTTATTTTCATTTCACCGTGTACTTTTAGTAGTGTGGTTATGTACAGTTACTGTTATTTACCAAGCAAACTGAAAGTGTGTGACACATAAGTTTCTAGAGCAGTGAGATTCTTTCAAAATATACGTTTCATATTTGGATTTATTTTTCATTTAGACACAAAAATTGATATGTGAACAGATGTAACCTAAATCAGTTGAGGAATATTTATGCAGGTTGTTCAAGAAAAAAAAAAAAGACCAAGATTATAATTCACAGTTTTCTTGGCTAGTCTGAAAAATTCACATGCATATAATGGGGAAACTGGTCATTTAGGAAAATCATGAATCCTTTCTGGATGATACCTAGCTATAGCCCAGAATTTTCAGAGGAATAAAATAGTGTCTATAAGGATTCAGAGAATTTCACTTTAAAAATCTAAATAGGGTTCCATGGTGGTCATTTATCATTTATTTTGCTATCCATTACCCATTTTCTTCTTAATATCACCCTACTCCCTTTTATTCCATTATTTGTTCATTGTGAGTAAGCTTTGTGGGATGAAATTACAGGCATTTCCCTTCTATTATGGAAGACAGAAGCTGAATATATAAATCTAGTAATGGCTCCCAGTGAATTACACTTTTTTTGTACCCATTCCGTTGTGTCTCCCCTCCACACTGACTCTAGGCATGACCATATGGCCTTATGTTTTGGCCAATAGGATATAAGTAAATATGATGCAGAGGCTTGGAAAGCACTCATCCATTAGGTTACTGTCTCTTGTTTGCTCCTTTTAAAACCTGTCCACAATGTGAAAAAGGCCTATGAGTTATGAAGAGAGACCCCTGAACCAGTGGCTTCTTTGCAAAATTATGATCAAACATGGAAGGGAGGTTGTCTAGAACCAGACAATTCTCAGCTTATCTGCCTGTCCCCCTTTTCTGTTACCTATCTTCTCATGGGCTCTCTCTGAGCTTAACATTTTGCCGAGAAATTACATTCTACTAATTTACCTAAAATTAGTTGCTAATGTAACCAAGAACCTGAAATAACATAGAGACTTTGAAAATGCAAAGGATTACTTGAACATACAACCGCCATGAACACCCTTACACAGATTCACTTAGAAGTTATGAGTGAAACACATGTATGCTAGTTTGGGTTATAAATATTCCCTACCAGAGAGTGAGTGATGGAACCTTTGATGAGACAGACAGTGCCATTAACTCAGCCGCTTCTAGACTCAGGAATCTGAGTCTCCATTTTTCGTTTACCTTTTAAATACGTTATATGGATCTCAGTCTAGAAGTTACTCAAAGAATAACCACAGTATTTGAAAACTTTGTGTCCTAAGCAGTATTCTTTCTTCCGGTTTCATTTCTATAATTGTTACAGAATATTGTACTCGTTTAAGATGTACTGTGCATTCCCTCTTTATTTCTGTATTCTCTCGTATTTTCTGTGTCTCTGTTTTTCCCTTTGTCCCATGTTTCTGCATCCTCTTCCCCGTATCATCAGGGAATTCTTTTACTGCAAACAGCACCATCAAGTGCCTCCTGATGTTGTTCTGACATTTGTGCTGTGCTATTGCTTTCCTTTCATGTTTACTCTGAGCTCATTGTCTCCTTTATGCTATTGGACACTTGGTGTAAAATTCACATACAACATGTGAATTATCCTAAAGATACAATACATTTTTTCCCATCCATAGCTCTTCTCAAATGCTGAATTGTGTAATTATTGATGCGTGTTTCCATCTTTACCATTTTAGGGACAGTAGCTCATTGTCATTTTATTGCATCAGTTCTAACCTGGGGTTAATGGATAGCTAAACTGTGGCATGTGTGGATGTAGGCAATTTATAGTGAGAAGGTGCTGGTTCTTAAAGCTGGCTATCACTGCTGCTGCTGCTAAGTCACTTCAGTCGTGTCCGACTCTGTGTGACCCCATAGACGGCAGCCCACCAGGCTCCCCCATCCCTGGGACTCTCCAGGCAAGAATACTGGAGTGGGTTGCCATTTCCTTCTCCAATGCATGAAAGAGAAAAGTGAAAGTGAAGTCGCTCATTCTGTCCGACTGTTAGCGACCCCATGGACTGCAGCCCACCAGGCTCCTCCGTCCATTGGATTTTCCAGGCAAGAGCACTGGGGTGGGGTGCCATTGCCTTCCCCTGGCTATCACTACAAAGAGGCAAAGAATCATGGTGCTACTGCCAGGCACACTGCTTTACAGATTGCTGTTGTCAGTCACTAGGTTGTATCTGACTCTTTGTGACCCCATGGACTGCAGCATGCCAGGCTTCCCTGTCCTTTACCATCTCCTAGAGTTTTCTCAACTCACGTCCCTTGAGATGGTGATGCCATCCAACCATGTCATCCACTCTCACCCCTTTCTCCTCCTGCCCTCTATCTTTCCCAGCATGAGGGTCTTTTCCAATGAGTCAGCTCTTCACATCAGGTGGCCAAACTATTGGAGCTTCAGCATCAGTCCTTCCACTAAATATTCAGGGTTGACTTTCTTTAGGATTGACTGGTTTGATCTCCTTGCTGTCCAAGGGACTCTCAAGAGTCTTCTCCAGCACCACAGTTTGAAAGCATCAATTCTTTGGTGTTCAGCCTTCTGTATGGTCCAAATCTCAATCCATACACACTACTGGAAAAACCATAGCTTTAAGTAAATGGACCTTTGTTGGCAAAGTCATGTTTCTGTTTTCTAATATGCTGTCTAGGTTTGTCATAGCTTTTCTTCCCAAGGAGAAAGCATCTTTTAATTTTGTGGTGGCAGTCACCATCTGCAGTGATTNCTCCTCCAAAAACAATCCCCATACAAAAGTGCCAATAAACTAACTCAGCCGCATACAATGATATTGTGAAGAAAACCTCAGGAGAAAACCATTTAAATTTCATGGCATAAATCTGAGCTCTTGGCCAACCTTCCGTTAGCAAGTAGCAAGCACAAGTCTCATGCTAATTCTCCACCAAACCTAGAGTTTTATGAAAGCTACATTTTATCTGTTTGGTTATTTGCAGTCACTCGAGAGTTGGAAGAGGAATATTAGCACCACTCACATTTTATTGTGGAAGTCACAGTACTTGGTTGACCCCCTTTTCAGGTCCTATTGAATTTCCTATACAAAGGAAATGAAAATGTTTTATATTTAATACAGCAGCACATAACGAAAGCCTTAGTTATTACACAGAGAGCTGTAATTTTCTGCCTTTGTTTCAGCTATTACTGTGGAGCTGAAATTTCCAAGCACATTTTTTATGATTTGTTTATTGCTGACTTTAGAGATGACAGTGAGGAGAATGCCACCTTTATGCTACCTATGCTACAGTTGAGGGCTTTCTGTTTGTACTTATTTATCCCACAAAAGAATGGTCCAGCTTTTTATTGATGTCCCAGTTTTTTTTTTTGCAGACGGATTGATTTTAAAAAGTTAAAAAAGTGATCTTGCAGAAACCATGGAGATGTGTATAAGAGACAGTCCTAATAGTAACTAACATTTTCCTTTTATTCTGTATCTTTCTAGTCTTTTTTTTTTCCTATGACTAGATATACATGAATATATGATGTATACGTGACTGGAATCATACTCTTGAGTAAGGAGTATGAAATACAAATTTCTTGACAAACATAAAGGCTTATAAAACTTCAAATATTTTTTCATAATTAAAAATATGACAAAAATCTATCAAATCACTATTGTTTGGGTGGGAGTACAATTAATTCTTAGGTACAAATAGCTCTCACTGTTTTAATGGGAGCTTGTCAAAAAAATTAACTATGGCATATGTAAACTAGAGATTTCAGATGGCACTGCAAACAATGTCCCGAGATCAATGTTGATATTTATTTTCCAAATAACTTTGCTTGCTTCAGTCCTCACCTGGCATTTTTTTTTCTCATGAAATTCAGCAATTACATATAACTGTTTGAAATAAGCAAAAATAAAGCTCACAGCATTTTACCTTTTTAAGCATAGTTTTATTCATTTTTTTCATCAACCCTTAAAAATGTGACCTCTGAAAGATAACAAGACATGGTTTCAGAGCACACCATAGCCTCTCTCGGTCTCCCACGCTCAGTGCTAACTCTTTTGTTTGTACAATATTCTTTTATTCTGAGCAATATAACACTTTAGTTCTTGTAATAAATGCCTTCATGTGAAGCAGTTCAGCTAAGAGAATGTTATTAGACTGTGCTCCCAGGCAGTGCACCTCCGCACGATCAATACAAAGCTGGGCCTCAGCTCATTCCCTCTTTGCTTAAATTCCCTGCAAATGTGCAAGAGAAGCAGCGGAGGGTGTCATCAATCACAGGCCCCTGTGACATATGCTGAAACCTGACCAGGGCCGAGATGTTTTAATAAGGCATCCATTAAAACCCTCAAATAAATTGCAATTTGAAAACAGAACATAATACCAGCCAAGTTTTCCTCATCCATCTTGTGACATGTCATGTAATGTAATTGCGTTGTTAATTTATCCAAGAACTTTCTCAGTACACTGTTTTGTTGGCACCGCTTAATTTCCCCGTAGACCATGTGTGTGTGTGTGTATGTAGACGTGCACACGGGTGCATGTGAGACAGAGAAAGCAGAGTGAGCAACTGGAGGAGAAAAAAAAAAAGAATCCATGTTTATTTCTGTATGTTTGTATGTCTGTTGGTTCCTTGGAGGAAATAAGTCATGTTTCTGCTTAGCATGGCATTAACCAGAGAGCTAGTCAGAACTTTGAAATCTTTGACGTTTTGTCAATGGCCCCTGAGCATCCTGTTACTGCCTCACCACACCAGCTCTGGCCTACAGCAGGACCAGTTCCCTCCCTGCTCAACTTGCCATGAGTTTATGCCCTTCCAAAGTGGGATCACTCAGAGTGCCTGTGGATCCCATCAATACATATTGACGAAAGTGTTTACGGGCCACTTAGGATCACCGCACAAGACACTCAGAACAGTACTGATTTGGGTTCCCTAGCTCTTGGGTTATAAGTGAAAAGTTTTGACATGTGTAAGAAAAGTAAAAAAGTTATCAATCGAAAGGAGAGAATGAAAAAGTACATCTCTAGAATATATCAAAGTGATTGCATTATGTATTATATACATGTGTGTATGAATATATATGCATGTGTTTTTTAAGAGTTTAAAGGAAAGATGCAGGCAGGCAGGGGATCAGATAGATTTGTCTTCTAAGTATAAATCTAAAAATAACTAATGCAATTCTTCATGTAGGGCTGCATCAGCAGATTCTTCACCTTTATTTATTCTTCTTGGTTTTCTTAATCTGTTCTTTTATTTCTATAAGAGAAGCCAGTGGAAGGCAGAGAGAGAATCTACCTCACACATTCTATCTAGATCTAGGATGTCACAGTAATCATGTCGACAATCAAATATTAGTTTAGAAGTGTCAAATGTCTTTTCTAGGCCTACTGTTTCGAAGTGATAAGTTGCTGAACTAATGACAGAGGAGACAAGACAGTGTGACAAAAGGGGGAAAAATACACCATGGATCTACTTGTGTAGCTTTTGTTTTATGAATATTAGTGAGTAAAATAGTTGAGACCCAGTTGTTATTTTTTAATGACAACTAAATGTAAAGCATGCTAGGTAAAACAACAGCCACCTCCTCTCAATAGATCTTTATGTCTGAAGTTGCATTTTAAGTTGGCTCTAAGAATGTGGTGGCATTCTAATATGCAGCCTGCACACAGACCATTCTCCAAGGCTCCGTCTTGTGACCATGCAAAGTATTAGATGATCATGGAATATGAAAGATGCCAGGGAAAGCCACATTAATTTCTGCCTTCTGCTAATGGATGACCTTTGTGATTTGGATCAGGAGCTGAAATTCACTTAGTCAGAAAGGCAGGAGAGTAGGGAAAACACCTAAAATCATTTTCTCTCCCTATAGAGGAGACGCCTGCCTGCCACCTGCCCAATAAATGTCAAGTGGGTTGTTTTTTTTTTTTTTAAATAAGCAGCCTGATTTAAAAGCATGGAATGCTTCGTTGAGACGTTCAGGGCAATAGGAGTGAGTGCTTAAAATTATAAAATAAAAAAATTAAGCATTTATATGTAACATAGAAGAAAGAAAAACATTAAAAATTAGACATGAGGATGGTTAGTTCTTTCCTAGGGACTTCGTTAACACCTCAGGGTTCTATGTAGATTCTTAAAGCTTTATTGAAATTTGAGCTGATTTATTGCTTAGGAGAAATCATGTTTGGTTTCTTATAGTTGAAAATATTTTGAAGTTTAGCTGAAATTTGTTTGGAATTGGGAGTGTAATACCCCAAGCAACATTCAAGGGATCAAAACCAACAGGAACTGGAATATACAAAAACACAGTTTCTTTAGCTCCACGTGAGTCGAGGTTGCCAACTTTCACATGCTTCTAATGTTAGCTCAAGCTTTCTGGCAGTCCCATTGTAAGCTCCATTTCACAGGCATCCTCTGCTATTTTGGCATTTTAATGTTGGCCTTACTGCTTTTTATTTCCTTGTCCAGGAATATCGTCATTTTCAAAACAGCATAATTATTATTGGATGTGTATATTTTTTAAGTTCCAGCGTGAGACGAATTCTGTCTTGCATTTAGTTACTACCCTTGAAATGCACAGAAGGAATAAAACAGTAAAGACACCAAGGACATGGACCTTTAATTCTTTTGTGTATTGCAAGGGCAAGAATGAAATGTCAGTTCCCAAGGTGATTATACAGTGCATGTTGGCAAGAATGGAATAACTGTGTCCTACCCAGGGTGTGAGAAATGTATACATGGGGAGATAAAATTGTAAGGGGGCAGACAATATAGGGTAAGCACGTGTACAGCACAAAAGAACTCAATTGGGTGGATGACACAGGTCTTTGGCCTTTGTGGAAATCAATGAACTGCTGTTTAGGTGTCTTTTTTCAAAGCACAGGGATGTTGAAAGGATAAAGCCTTGACTCTCTGATCCATTGAGGCTTGCTCAGTTAACCTTAGGATATTTTTAAGAAAGTTGATTTGTTTCTCTTTTTGATTTCCTTTTTCTCTTGGCTTCCTTGAACTGATTTACAATTCCTGCATCTATTGCTGCCTTTAGCTATGAGCTCCATTATTCAGCTACCCTTTTTGTAATTAAATTCTGCTTGAATTGCTTATAGGCCTAACCCTCCTTAACTTCTATCTGTGACCTCTTGTTTCTAAGTTAGTTAGTGACATTGTATTGGACACACCATGAATAACCTTTCCTGGCTGCTAAAATACCCATGTCTGAATTCAATTTGAGGTTTCTTTGTACAAAATTCCCTGCAAACTTGCATACAAATTCAAAGCCTGATCCATAAAAATCTTCTAGCAATATCATTCTAATTTCAGAAGCCTAGTGAGATGAAGCCATGTGTTATGTTATAAACACCCCAACAAAAGAACTGTGATCTTACCATGTTATTTTTTTCCCCAACGTAATTTTGTAAATGTTGTTGATTCTGCCTCACCATTTGGAGACTCTTGCATGTGTTACTCTTCCAAATTCCCTGCTTTAAAATTCCCTAGAGCCCTATAAGTGCTGGATTTCTGAAAGAAATAGGTTACCTTCACCCCTACCCCCCACACTCCCCACTCCTCCAAAAACAATCCCCATACAAAAGTGCCAATAAACTAACTCAGCCGCATACAATGATATTGTGAAGAAAACCTCAGGAGAAAACCATTTAAATTTCATGGCATAAATCTGAGCTCTTGGCCAACCTTCCGTTAGCAAGTAGCAAGCACAAGTCTCATGCTAATTCTCCACCAAACCTAGAGTTTTATGAAAGCTACATTTTATCTGTTTGGTTATTTGCAGTCACTCGAGAGTTGGAAGAGGAATATTAGCACCACTCACATTTTATTGTGGAAGTCACAGTACTTGGTTGACCCCCTTTTCAGGTCCTATTGAATTTCCTATACAAAGGAAATGAAAATGTTTTATATTTAATACAGCAGCACATAACGAAAGCCTTAGTTATTACACAGAGAGCTGTAATTTTCTGCCTTTGTTTCAGCTATTACTGTGGAGCTGAAATTTCCAAGCACATTTTTTATGATTTGTTTATTGCTGACTTTAGAGATGACAGTGAGGAGAATGCCACCTTTATGCTACCTATGCTACAGTTGAGGGCTTTCTGTTTGTACTTATTTATCCCACAAAAGAATGGTCCAGCTTTTTATTGATGTCCCAGTTTTTTTTTTTGCAGACGGATTGATTTTAAAAAGTTAAAAAAGTGATCTTGCAGAAACCATGGATTGAACAGAGAGCGTATTCCTGATTTTACTTCTATGTGGCTCTGAGACTGTTCAGGGGCAAGAACTCCAGTTAGACTATTGGCACGGTGCTAAGCACTTCACCTTTATTACTCAGTTATTACAATAATGACAGTGCAGTAACAGGCGGGCTTCCCTGGTGGCTCAGATGGTAAAAAATCTGCCTCCTATACAGGAGACCTGGGTTTGATCCCTGGATTGTAAAGATCTCCTGGAGAAGGGAATGGCAACCACTCCTGTATTCTCACCGGAATCCCCATGGATAGTGGATCCTGGTGGGCTGTAGTCCCTGGGGTCACAAAGAGACACAACTGAGTGACTAAGCACATTCTTATAATTATCAACCTCTTTCTGTAGATGAGGAAACTGAGGTTTAGGGAGGTTTTCTAACTTGTCTAACATTGTCAACTGGGAATGGAACCTGATCTGTCTGATTCCAGAGCCTGTTCCTCCCTTTTATTTTTTTTTTTTTTTGATACTAATAGTCTATTTTAAAAATTTACTTTCTTTCCTGATTCTTTAACATTTAAAATTATTTTATTTTAGAAAGATTATACAACAAACACACACATACCCTTCAGCTAGATTCATCAATGCTGATAATCTGTTTTTCCTTCCCTTCATACCACACACAGACATATATTTACATACATACATGCATTTAAGTATATTCATACACACATTTTTGTATTAATTCACATGGCTAAATCATCTGAAAGTAAGTTACAGTCACTATGACACTTCAGAAAATAAAAACATTCTCCCATTTAATCACAATGGCATTCTGCATCATAAAAAATAAACATTTATTCAATAACATCATCCAGTAGTCTACATGCAAATTTTCCAGATTGCCCTCCAAATGACTTTTTTTTTTTTAATTTACTTGGCTGCATCAGATCTTTGTTGTGGCATGTGAGATCTTTGTGGCATCACGTGGGATCTTTTGTTGCAGTGCACGGCTTAGCTGGTTATGGCACTTGAGCTTCAGAGCCCATGGGTTCAGTAGAGTAGTTTTGGCACATGGGCTAAGTTGCCCAGTGGGATGTGAGATCTTAGTTCTCTGATCAGGGATCAAACTCACATCCCCTGCATTGTAAGGTGGGTTCTTAACCACTGGACCACCAGGGAGGTCCCCCAAATGACTTTTTGACCCTATTATTTTTGACCCAGGGTCCCATCAAGGAAGAGCTTGCCCTCTTAACTACTCTGTCTACAGCCTCTCCAGAATACGGAATGTGGAGTGAAATCTTTACAGATTAAAAGAATTAAGTACAAAAGCTTGTGCCAAAGTGCAGCCATTATGTTGATCTATATATTATCATAGTAGGTCTATATGTTCTAAAGGTCCTTTCTACTCTGATATTCATGAGTCATGTAATTTTGTGACACTACTATCCAAAGAGTGGAATATTGGAAGAGTTTGGTGATTTCCTAAGCTATTCTACAGTTATTTATTCTTAGAATTAGTTACAGCTTCCATGTTCAGCCTCTTGTCATTACTTAAATGATTCTAAACCAGCCTCAGCAAGACTGTTCTTAAATAGGTAACTCCTGATACTCCAGGATTCAAAACGTCATTACTGAGGGATAATAAAAGGAAAAAAAATGAGTAAGAAACCAGAAATGGAGGAGAAATAGGGAGAGAATGTAAAGAGAGGGAAGAAAAAGTAATCAGAATCAGGTTGATTAAATTTATAATTACAACAGCAATAAATGGGCAAAACATTGAGTGCTTAGCATGCTTGGCAGAATGAGTGTTTTTAATGTAGTGTTTCATTTAATCCTTAAAAATAATGTTCCAAAATAGGTAACTATTACCCTTTCACCATTTTATGGAAGAATTATTGAGTCTCACAAAGGTGAAGTGTCTTGTCCAAGGTCACCTAGATAATAAAACACAGCTGTGCTCAAACCCAAGCTGAAGAAAGAGTGGGGGAGGTGGAGGTAAGGAACGGGCAGGGATGAGTGGGCATCTTCCCCTCCTGCTGTGCCCTCTCTCCCACAACTTCTTAGTCATCATGTCCTGTCGCTGTTCGAGAATCTCATTTTTTCTCTGTGTCTTCTACCATGCTTTAATTCAAGTCAATGCCATCTCTTTACCAGATGCCTGCAATAACTCTTAATAGACTCCCTGCCACCCATCTTCTTCCTTTAGTCTCTAATACACGATGCTTTTTTTCCAGTAATCTTTCTCAACATGTCACTCCTTTGTTTGAAATTCTTTGACTGTTCATCACTTAGGCTAGTGATTGTTAACCCTGCCAGCACATGAAAATCCTAGAGAAAGCTTTAGGAAATGCTGGTGGCCAGGCCCCTACTTCAGAGCTTCTGATTTTATTATTCTGAGGGAGTAGGTCTTCCAGAAAAAAAAAAAAAAAAAAAATACAGTCACCCAGGTAACTGAATTTCCAGTAAATATGTACTGGACATACTTTCAAAAACATACTAAAAATTGTGTTTCTCTAAAATACTGATTTAACTCTGGCTATATGTTTGCATTTGTTGTGAGGAAACTGAACATGTGTGTGTGTGCTCAGTTGTATCCGACATAACTATTTTAAAAATTTCCCTGAATAAGTCATGTACAGAATGGAACCCACCAGCTTATAGGAAAAAAATGTGAATGAAATAGTGTCTTCTTATGGCATAAAAGACTCTTCAGACTTTGGCCTTTGTCTCTTTTTCAAGTTCCACTGTCCCCTCCCTACTCATACCTTACCTTCACCTTACTAAATGCTATATAGTTTTATCTCCATATCTTTGCACATGCTGTCACCCAAGCCCAGGATTTCCTTTCTGGGCTGTTTGATGAATTCCCAGTCATGCTTTAAGACCAAAATCTGACTTCCTTAGGTGAAGTGAATTGCATAGCCTTCCCTATTCCTGCAGTTTTGTGAGTACACCTACCATTCTGTCTATTCCTGCTGCTAATAGTTATATGCACTGTTTATCTTTTTCTTTTTTTTTTTTTTACTATGCACTATACACTGCATTAGTNGCCTTCCCTATTCCTGCAGTTTTGTGAGTACACCTACCATTCTGTCTATTCCTGCTGCTAATAGTTATATGCACTGTTTATCTTTTTCTTTTTTTTTTTTTACTATGCACTATACACTGCATTAGTTCCCACTCCAGTATTCTTGCTTGGAGAATCCCAGGGATGGGGGAGCCTGGTGGGCTGCCGTCTACGGGGTTGCACAGAGTCGGACACGACTGAAGTGATTTAGCAGCAGCAGCAGCAACATTAGTTACTTTACACTAATCTCAAACTTGCATTAATTTTTTTGCAAATTAACATGTATTATACTTTTAACTTTAGTGTATTCTAAGATAATATGTATTAAACATATCATATACCAGAATTGTATACTTTTTGCCAAGATTCCTTTCTTTCTCCCTTACCTACCAGCCAGATGAACAGAACAAAGCAAAACAAAGCAGCTTAGACAAACACTTGTCTCCATGGTTTCAACATTTTAAAAGTTGTTTATGTTTCTCGTCTCCTCAGCTTCCATTTCCTAGAGGCACTGCAGTTTCCCTCAGTGACACTTTAGTAGTACCGTCAGTCACTCAGTCGTGTCTGACTCTGCAGCCCCAGGGACTGTGGCTCACCAGGCTCCTCTGTCCATGGGATTCTCCAGGTAATGATACTGGAGTGGGTTGCCATTCCCTTCTCCAGGAGATCTTCTCAACCCAGGGACTGAACCCATATCTCCTACACTGCAGGCAGATTCTTTAAAATTAACATGTATTATACTTTTAACTTTAGTGTATTCTAAGATAATATGTATTAAACATATCATATACTAGAATTGTATACTTTTTGCCAAGATTCCTTTCTTTCTCTCTTACCTACCAGCCAGATGAACAGAACAAAGCAAAACAAAGCAGCTTAGACAAACCCTTGTCTCCATGGTTTCAACATTTTAAAAGTTGTTTATATCTCTCGTCTCCTGAGCTTCCATTTCCTAGAGGCACTGCAGTTTCCCTCAGTGACACTTTAGTAGTACCGTCACCCCTCAGTCGTGTCTGGCTCTGCAGCCCCATGGACTGTAGCCCACCAGGCTCCTCTGTCCATGGGATTCTCCAGGTAATGATACTGGAGTGGGTTGCCATGCCCTTCTCCAGGAGATCTTCTCAACCCAGGGACTGAACCCATATCTCCTACACTGCAGGCAGATTCTTTACTGTCTAAGCCACCAGGGAAGCCCAAATATAATGTAAGTGCTATGTAAATAGTTGAAGATGAGTGGCAAATTCAAGTTTTGCTTTTTGGAATTTCATGGAATTTTTTTTCCCAAATATTTTCCATCTTTGGATGAATACCAAGGATATACAGATATTGAAGGGCCAACTGTATTTTCTTTTCTCTAAATATCAAATTCTTAGCAAATATATAATACCATATGCAATTTCAAATTACAGTAAATTCATAGGATTTTTTCTGTTTGTTTGATTTTGCTTTAACCTGTCATGTAACATACTGCCATGAGTCTTTGGATGTGGCATCTAATCAAAAAAAGCTACTTATGGTCACTTTCTGTATGAGAGGTGTAAATACATAAGGTGACAACATTTTTGTGGACTATTTTTAAAACACGATAAATAGCACTATCAACATTGCTGCTGCTGCTGCTAAGTCGCTTCAGTCATGTCTGACTCTGTGCGACGGTTTAAATATTATGTATACATTAGAGATCATCTACATATCAATGCTTAGGTAAGGGGAACACTAGAAAATAAATAACATTTTGGGGTTGTCATATATTAGCTTATGTAAATCTTTGTTAAATCTAATTAAAATGTTACCATATTTGGTATTATGTATTTTGATGTATTTACCCCACAGATAACAATGTTAACATGTCAATAGTAAAATTTCATTAATCTGGATTCTATTATTAATAATAAATTATGATTTGGGAAAAGACTGTGTTGGGGTTACTTTTCATACTCAATGTTCATTTTACCAGATGCCTTCTTTTGGAGTTGGAAGCAGGAAGAAAGGTAGAAACGTCAGTTGTTTCATAGTCCGTAGGTTAAAACCTAACATAGACTTTCAGTTGAGTAATAGGGAAAGAGCCCATTGAAGGAGGGAAGTCAGGTGGTCACAGTTGCACCAAATGTGTCATTTATGTTTGCATTTTCCATTTGGAAGGCAGGTTGGAATCTTCAGAGCAAGATGATGGCCTTTCCTAGTTGAGCTCTGGGAATTAGCGAAGCTGCTAATAAAACTGGCTTTTGATACATTTTTTGTTAACTGCTTTATGACCTCGCAATGTTTCTCATCACTTTACATAGCAAACCCAAGTTTACAAAGTGGTCCAATTTTTTATTGTATAGGCATCACGTATTTCCTTCCTTGTAGCAGGGGAATAATGGCTTGCTTCCTCTGTCCTGTTTCCTGTTTTCATCTGGAGGTGGATTATGGCCACTTTCTTCCATGCACTCTCGGGTAGGATTAGGCTTCTCCTATTTGATATTAAGCCTTTCTAGCTTCACTTGTTGATTAAATGCCTTCTCCTCACTAGGTGATGACATCCTTAAAGACAGAGACTATCATTTCTTTTCTATCCCAGTGCCAAGTATTGTACTACCACAAACTACGTTTTCAGTATGTTAGTTTGTTCAAAAGTTGACATGTGACGTTTGCTGGAATACAAACTGCAGCTAACAATGTTACTTACTCAAGTAACATTAAAATGCATCATCAACAAATGATTGCATTTTAATCATGAGAATTTGAGATAGTCAACATAAAGTACCACATAAAATGCTTAGCAAAAAGCAAATAGTGCATACTGTTGTTAATAGGAGTGGTCAGAAGAGTAGATGTGGGTGCAAAACCCTGCAGGAAAAGTAAGGCCTGTACATTTACTTTGGCTAGGGAAGTCAGATTTGGGTCTTTAAGGACAAGTGGAGTTTATCAAACTCAAAGGAAATCCCAGGCTTGGGAGATAGCACATGCAAAGACAAGAAAGTATAGAGCATTTAGGAAGATAGATATGAGGTGTGGAGGGACAGAGGATATAAGACTTAAAGTCAGCAGAAAATGAAGATATGAAAATGCCAAAGGTATACGAATAGAAGCTGAACACCACTAATAATTAGCAAAGTGCAAATGAGAAGGAGATATCATCTCATACTTGTTAGAGTGTCAGCAAGAACAGAGATAGCAAGCATTGGCAAAGAAGTAGAGAAAAGGAACCCCTGTACACTGTTGGGGGGGATGTAAACTGGTATAGCTACTATGGGAAACAGCATGGACGTTCCTAAAAAGAATTTTAAAAAGAACTACCATATATGATCCAGCAATTCTACTTCCGGATATATATCCAAAGGAAATGAAAACATGATCTCAAAGAGATACTTGCACTCCATGTTCATTGCAGGACTGTTCATAATAGCCAAGACATAGAAACAACCTGTGTTCACTGATGCATGAATGGATAAAGACAATGTAGTGTGTATGTATAATAAAACACTATTTGGTCACAAGAAAGGAAAATCCTGCCATTAGCAACATGGATTGACCTTGAAGGCGTTATGGCAAATGATATGTCAAAGAAAGACAAATACTGTAAAATATCACTTGTATGTGAATCTGAAAAAGGCAAACTCATAGAAATAGAAAGCTAGTAACATGGGGCACTGAGGTGGCAGAAATAGAGATATCAGCCAAAGGATGTCAGTTATAAGATCAGTAAGTTCTAGGGAATCTAATGTACAGCATGGTGATTTTAGTCAGAAATACTGTATTATTATATACCTGGAAATTGCTATGGAAGTAGACATAAAGGAAATGGTAATTGTGGGACCTGATGGAGATGTTAGTTAATGCTACAGTGGTAATTATTTTGTAATGTATAAGTGCATCAAATCTATACATTGTATACATTAAACTTAACAGTGTTATGTGTCAGTTATATCTCAATGAAGCTGGAAGAAAACAGGATGCAGGGCCCAAAATCTGAAGGATTTTCTGTCCTAATAGAAACTTTAGATAATACTTCATTTGTAATTTTTTCCTATTAGCCAGTGGGTTTAAACTTGCATGCCCTCTCAACTTGCTTGTGTGTGTTCATTCACCGTATGATTAAACACTGATCTCTTTCTATATCCACGGTGTTTATTTTCACATGACCCATTTGCCTAATACTCTGATGTTTTTAAAAAATCTATTAAAATAATATCATTTCCATTTGCACAGTACTTCATGTCTTCCAGAACAGATACTTTCCAAGGAAAAAATAACTTATTTTGATCCTCACAACAACTTTGCAGAATTGATAGGAAATGTTTTCCAATTAAAAATTTTAATTATTTTCTGATTCAATATAACAAGCAAGAGTACCAATAATGACCATCTCCTGCATTATTATCCTTTCTTGTCTATTCTTTGCTTTTTTCCAACTTCATTGAGATATAATTGATATATATATATAAATTCAGCATCTGTTTTTTATCATTTTATTGACATATAATTGACATGCAGCACTATGTAATTTATGGTATATAGCATAATGCTTTTATTTATATACATAATGAAATGATTGCCACCATAAACTTAGTGAACTCTTAATATCTACTGAACATAGAACTTTAATGCAAACAATACACAGACTATTTTATTTTCTTAGTAGTTGGTCTGAGAATTCTTTGAAGGGGAAAGTCCACATTTGTTAGGGCCTTTCCAAGATGAGCCCCTTGAGATGAGCCTAAGACTTTTAAAGAGGATACTAAAAACACAAAAAATGGCTTCTAATTTGTTTATAAAGACCAATAGGTTCTGATAATTATCAGGTCTTTGCTTTGAATATGGAGAAAGAAATGGCAACCCACTTCAGTGTTCTTGCCTGGAGAATCCCAGGGACGGGGGAGCCTAGTGGGCTGCTGTCTATGGGGTCGCACAGAGTCGGACACGACTGAAGCGACTTAGTAGTAGTAGTAAAGGTATGCCATTTGGGATATAATTTTGATCTAGATAAAACTTCTATGTATAATAGAGGGTATTTGAGGTTGGAGATTGTCATGTCAGGGAAGGAGGAAGCAAGAGCCAAAATGACTAGATGAGTGGGAAAAAGAGACTGCCCCATCTCACACAGAAAGGAGAGAAGAACAGGAGGTTGTGAACGTGACAAGAATCCTCTCTTGCACCTCTCCAAATCACATTCACTTTTATATGTTGCTTGCTCATGAATAATTATGTGTGGAAGCTAAAAATAAGAATGTAAAGATACTTGGTATTTGGGTACCTTCAGTTCAGTCTCTCAATCGTGTCCGACTCTTTGCAACCCCATGAATCACAGCACACCAGGCCTCCCTGTCCATCACCAACTCCTGGAGTTCACTCAAACTCATGTCTATCAAGTTGGTGATGCCATCCAGCCATCTCATCCTCTGTCATCCCCTTTACCTCCTGCCCTCAATTCCTCCCAGCATCAGAGTCTTTTCCAATGAGTCAACTCTTTGCATGCAGTGGCCAAAGAACTGGAGTTTCAGCTTTAGCATCATTCCTTCCAAAGAAATCCCAGGGCTGATCTCCTTCAGAATGGACTGGTTGGATCTCCTTGCAGTCCAAGGGATTCTCAAGAGTCTTCTCCAACACCACAGTTTAAAAGCATCAATTCTTCGGTGCTCAGCTTTCTTCACAGTCCAACTNTGGATACATTTGGCCTACTATTTTTAGTAGTACAAATTCTTTGTAGTACATATTTGTACTATATATTCTTTCTATTTTTTGTAGTACATATTCTGTTAATTCACAAGGTTTTATATGTATTTATGGATATCAAGAAGATCTTCAATGAAAATTAAATTTAAATGAACACTTTTTATTATAAATAATAACAATTATTGAATATAGACTTTGAATATGAAATAGGTCCACTGAAAACTCAATTAAAAAATATACATACACAGTAGGTGGAACAAAAAAATGTTACTTATTAAAGCATTTAGAAATTATTGATTAAAAAAACAACTAATGAACTTTGAGATCATGATACATTCTATAAGCATTTACTATTTATTTATACATATTTAAAAAAAGACATATGAAAAGTAAATTGCTGCTACTGCTAAGTCGCTTCAGTCGTGTACGACTCTGTGCGACCCCATAGACGGCAGTCCACCAGGCTCCACTGTCCCTGGGATTCTCCAGGCAAGAACACTGGAGTGGGTTGCCATTTCCTCTTCCAATGCACGAAAGTGAAAAGTGAAAGTGAAATCGCTCAGTCGTAGCGACCCCATGGATTGCAGCCACCAGGCTCCTCCGTCCATGGGATTTTCCAAGCAAGACTACTGGAGTGGGGTGCCATTGCCTTCTCCGTAAGTAAATTGAGGCACCATATAAATATTTTTTATTATTGCTGAGTAGAGTGCTGTTGCTTAATACTGGCTCATGTCTTTGCAACCCCCATGGACCAGTCTCCTCTGTCCACAGGATTTCCCAGGCAGCAATACTGGAGTGGGTAGCCATTTTCTTCTCCAGGGGATCTTTTCCACAAGGGGACCTAACACACATCTCCTGCTTGGCAGACGGTTTCTTACCACTGAGTCACCTGGAAAGCTCAGAGATAATATGTATCACTTCAAATTATTAATATTCATATTTAAGTTGTTAAATTTTAATGGTATTTCAAATTATTAACATGTGAAAGAACTCATTTATTATTTCTTTCAAACATCATTTATTGTGTGTCTACAATGAGTAAGATGCTATCCTAAGAATTAAGAGTATAGCAGTGAACAAGTCAGATGTAGTTTGTGCCTCATGGAATATTAAGTCCACATCTGTACAGAAAATTTAACATATTTAGAGTAACTTGGGGTCTGGGAAGAACATCCAATACTCTGTTAGAAGCTATTTTGTGTTCAATTGTGTCTAGTTGTACATTTCTGAAAGTATTATTTTAAGGTAATTATCAGCCCCAGCTCTATGATGCCTTGTGTACAAAGGGCAGACTGGGCTTCCCCTCAGGCAAGGATTGATTTAACATGTTTCCTGTGAACTATAATCAATCTCTCTTCCTTTTATTACTCTTTTAAAAAGTACTATTAAAATCTTTAAGCACACGTGTAGTCTTTAACAGAAGTGACATTGAAAGAAAAATCTAAATGGAAGCATAAAAAGAAATTAGTTTCCTGGTGAGTAATTCATTACCTTATCAGAAAATATAAATATTCTATAAAATTAGTTGATAAGGTACACATTTTTGTAATAAAGTGAAATTTTCATATGCATAGAAAATCAGGTTTTCATAGGCATGTAAAAATTCAGAAGAAAAGCAAGTTATTGATTTCATTGTTGAAGAACTGATTTGCAAAATGAAAGGCACTATAACCAAAAAGTTTCTGGCTTTTCCTTCTTCTGACATCACCTAGGAAACCCTTTTAGAACTATTCTAACAAAGTAGAAATACTATTTTTCATAGAGTGAAATTCTATAGATTAATTCAAATAATTAAATACTACTTACAAGTGACTATGAAAATCCTTTAGATTTGGGTTTATAGGAAATTTTTTGACATTAGTGTTCCTTCTTGTAATTTCATTCATTATATTCTTCCACAGAATCGACTCGTGATATAGCAACTCAACAAAGATTTAAATCTGGTAGATAACCCTATGGACCATAGGCCACCAAGCTTCTCTGTCCATAGGATTCTCTAGGCAAGAATTCTGGAGTGAGTTTCTATGCCTACCTCCAGGGGATCTTCCCAACCTAGTGATCAAATCTGCCTCTGCTGTGTCTCCTTTGCAGGAGGTTTCTTTTACCACTATAGCCACCTGGGAAGCCCCAAATAACCTAATACATTTAAATAATTTTAATAGTAGATTTTGCTTGTGTGTGTGTGTGTGCATGTAGTGTGACTTTATACAGCCGTGTGCCGAATCATTGTATTTTAGAAATAGCCCAGTAAAATAAATGAAAATAAAATCAGAGTATACAAATGAAAGAATTCCTACAATGAATGGAGTATTTTTCAAGTAGGTGAATATTATCATCTTCACCATTATCAACAACAAAGCAGAAGGATTTTTTTAAATAGAATATCTTCCATTTGAATATGAAAACCTAAAATAGAAACATACTCAAAGAGCATCTGAATAGAAGAAATGGACTTTGTCTAAAATGAATCCTTAAAAAGCTTACAATTTTCCTTGGATCCTCTTTGAGTATGCTTAATTAGTCTTTGAAACAGTCATAAATGGACATTTTATTGTGGTTATTTTCTAGAATCCTAACAATTAAAAAGTTTTATATAGTCAAACTGCAATTGCATAAGTGAATATTTGTTTATTGAAATATTACTATTTATTATACATTTCTGTCAGTTTATCTGGTGTAATCTGAATATCCTGTTTGTGCACAACACTAAGCAATTTAAAGACAGTGAAAGTAAGTGAAAGTGAAGTCGTTCAGTTGTGTCCAACTCTTTGCGACCCCATGGACTGCAGGCTACCAGGCTTCTGCCTCCATGGGATTCTCCAGGAAAGAATACTCGAGTGGGTTGCCATTTCCTTCTCCAATTCTTCCACTCAAATCAACTGCCAGTTGTAGGCAATAGATTAGAATTTTACCAATGACTGAGTAATAACACAAATTAAAACTACCTGTGAAGAGTTGTCAGTCTAATTTAGGGACAAAGCAAGTAAAGGAAAGCATAAACAAAAGCAAGATGAGAGGAGGTTCCTTTCTATAGAGGCCTCTGAATGCTTCTCAGTGTTTGTGAGAATTAAATATAGGTAATAGTTGTCCTTCAAGCAACTTACTGCACTCACTCAACACCTTCACTTCAAACCAATAGAGCTCTGTAAAGTAAAATAAAGAAAAAGAAAAAAAAAGAAATTCCTAAAATCAAATTTGGCTAAGGTTCAGGTTGTCATTTACATACTGATTTAAACTCATTATTCACACCATGTTTGTAAATGAGATATTCAAAGGGACTAACACAAAGCAATGAATGGAAAACAAAACAAAACAAAACAAAATGTTCACAGCAAATTTTAGTACTAATACCTCACATAGGAGTCCTGAGGAGAATATGGATGAAGTGAACTTTATTTTGACAATGTAGGAAAACAAAGACATTTAAATTCAGTTTGTTCTCTAAAAGCAAATTCTAGTTTATGGTTTATTTGTCAGACTTTTGGTAAAGATTAAAAAAAAAATGCTGCTGACTAGAAATCATGAGAAATGTCAGATATTTCAAAACCATAAACAGAAACCTCATCAATAAAGTTTATTTTCTCTGGCATTACTTTTACAGCTCTGAAGGACAAGTGAACTATTTACAGGAGCTTTTGGGTTCTGGCCTTTGAAAGGGCTGCTGCTCTTATANCTCTCTTCCTTTTATTACTCTTTTAAAAAGTACTATTAAAATCTTTAAGCACACGTGTAGTCTTTAACAGAAGTGACATTGAAAGAAAAATCTAAATGGAAGCATAAAAAGAAATTAGTTTCCTGGTGAGTAATTCATTACCTTATCAGAAAATATAAATATTCTATAAAATTAGTTGATAAGGTACACATTTTTGTAATAAAGTGTAATTTTCATATGCATAGAAAATCAGGTTTTCATAGGCATGTAAAAATTCAGAAGAAAAGCAAGTTATTGATTTCATTGTTGAAGAACTGATTTGCAAAATGAAAGGCACTATAACCAAAAAGTTTCTGGCTTTTCCTTCTTCTGACATCACCTAGGAAACCCTTTTAGAACTATTCTAACAAAGTAGAAATACTATTTTTCATAGAGTGAAATTCTATAGATTAATTCAAATAATTAAATACTACTTACAAGTGACTATGAAAATCCTTTAGATTTGGGTTTATAGGAAATTTTTTGACATTAGTGTTCCTTCTTGTAATTTCATTCATTATATTCTTCCACAGAATCGACTCGTGATATAGCAACTCAACAAAGATTTAAATCTGGTAGATAACCCTATGGACCATAGGCCACCAAGCTTCTCTGTCCATAGGATTCTCTAGGCAAGAATTCTGGAGTGAGTTTCTATGCCTACCTCCAGGGGATCTTCCCAACCTAGTGATCAAATCTGCCTCTGCTGTGTCTCCTTTGCAGGAGGTTTCTTTTACCACTATAGCCACCTGGGAAGCCCCAAATAACCTAATACATTTAAATAATTTTAATAGTAGATTTTGCTTGTGTGTGTGTGTGTGCATGTAGTGTGACTTTATACAGCCGTGTGCCGAATCATTGTATTTTAGAAATAGCCCAGTAAAATAAATGAAAATAAAATCAGAGTATACAAATGAAAGAATTCCTACAATGAATGGAGTATTTTTCAAGTAGGTGAATATTATCATCTTCACCATTATCAACAACAAAGCAGAAGGATTTTTTTAAATAGAATATCTTCCATTTGAATATGAAAACCTAAAATAGAAACATACTCAAAGAGCATCTGAATAGAAGAAATGGACTTTGTCTAAAATGAATCCTTAAAAAGCTTACAATTTTCCTTGGATCCTCTTTGAGTATGCTTAATTAGTCTTTGAAACAGTCATAAATGGACATTTTATTGTGGTTATTTTCTAGAATCCTAACAATTAAAAAGTTTTATATAGTCAAACTGCAATTGCATAAGTGAATATTTGTTTATTGAAATATTACTATTTATTATACATTTCTGTCAGTTTATCTGGTGTAATCTGAATATCCTGTTTGTGCACAACACTAAGCAATTTAAAGACAGTGAAAGTAAGTGAAAGTGAAGTCGTTCAGTTGTGTCCAACTCTTTGCGACCCCATGGACTGCAGGCTACCAGGCTTCTGCCTCCATGGGATTCTCCAGGAAAGAATACTCGAGTGGGTTGCCATTTCCTTCTCCAATTCTTCCACTCAAATCAACTGCCAGTTGTAGGCAATAGATTAGAATTTTACCAATGACTGAGTAATAACACAAATTAAAACTACCTGTGAAGAGTTGTCAGTCTAATTTAGGGACAAAGCAAGTAAAGGAAAGCATAAACAAAAGCAAGATGAGAGGAGGTTCCTTTCTATAGAGGCCTCTGAATGCTTCTCAGTGTTTGTGAGAATTAAATATAGGTAATAGTTGTCCTTCAAGCAACTTACTGCACTCACTCAACACCTTCACTTCAAACCAATAGAGTACTGTAAAGTAAAATAAAGAAAAAGAAAAAAAAAGAAATTCCTAAAATCAAATTTGGCTAAGGTTCAGGTTGTCATTTACATACTGATTTAAACTCATTATTCACACCATGTTTGTAAATGAGATATTCAAAGGGACTAACACAAAGCAATGAATGGAAAACAAAACAAAACAAAACAAAATGTTCACAGCAAATTTTAGTACTAATACCTCACATAGGAGTCCTGAGGAGAATATGGATGAAGTGAACTTTATTTTGACAATGTAGGAAAACAAAGACATTTAAATTCAGTTTGTTCTCTAAAAGCAAATTCTAGTTTATGGTTTATTTGTCAGACTTTTGGTAAAGATTAAAAAAAAAATGCTGCTGACTAGAAATCATGAGAAATGTCAGATATTTCAAAACCATAAACAGAAACCTCATCAATAAAGTTTATTTTCTCTGGCATTACTTTTACAGCTCTGAAGGACAAGTGAACTATGTACAGGAGCTTTTGGGTTCTGGCCTTTGAAAGGGCTGCTGCTCTTATACCGAGTTTGGAAGGCTTCATGTTCCATCTGTGAAACACCTGGTTTTTGAAGCTACTGACTGATCATAGCAGCCTCCAATTAGTCTTATTGAAACTGCTTCTGCTTCAAGAGTAAACACTGTGGAGTCTTTCAAGACATGCTGGTAGCACTGGGTATAAAGTAAGGGTGAAGTGAACAGGGAAATGGTAAAACTGAGGAGCAAAATCTTCATGGAATTCTTTGATCTCATCCATGCTGCAGGTTTATAGTGTCCATTTGTCTCAAGTAATCTATGCCTTTTAATATTCTGGATATCAGGGATCCAACTTGATATTCTGGTAATATGTAAATTAATTAGCACATTAAATAGAGCTTTAAGTTTGTAGTAAGACACTGTCATATTTAAATCTCCATTCTAGCATATTCCACCATTCTTGAATAGGTTATTTAACCTCCTTAAACCTTCAGTTCAGTTCAGTTAAGTTGCTCAGTCATGTCCTACTCTTTGCGACCCCATGAACCACAGCATGCCAGGCCTCCCTGTCCATCAACAACTCCCGGAGTTTACTCAAACTCAAGTCCATCAAGTTGGTGATACCATCCAACCATCTTATCCTCTGTCATCCCCTTCTCCTCCTGCCCTCAATCTTTCCCAGAATCAGGGTCTTTTCCAATGAGTCAGCTCTTCAAATCAGATAGCCAAAGCATTGAATTTTCAGCTTTAATATCAGTCCTTCCAATGAATACCCAGGACTGATCTCCTTTAGGGTGGACTGGTTGGATCTCCTTGCAGTCCAAGGCACTCTCAAGAGTCTTCTCCAGCACCACAGTTCAAAACCATCAATTCTTTGGCACTCAGTTTTCTTTATAGTCCAACTCTCACATCCATACAAGATCACTGGAAAAACCATAGCCTTGACTAGACAGACCTTTGTTGGCAAAGTAATGTCTCTGCTTTTTAATATACTATCTAGGTTGTTCATAAATTTCTTTCCAAGGAGTAAGCATCTTTTAATTTCATTTTAGAATGAATATAACACATACTTTGCAGGAGTTGTGAAAAGATTAAATTTTAAAAGTTTGTTTAACATGTAGAGCAATGCTTGATATATTGTTGTTGTTCAGTTTCTTAGTAATGTCCAACTCTCTGTGATACCGTGAACTGCAGCACACCAGGCTTTCCCCTGGCCTTCACCATCTCCCGGAGCTTGCTCAAACTCATGTCCATTGAGGTGGTGATGCCATCCAACCAATTCATCCTCTGTCATCCCATTCTCTTCCTTCCTTCAATCTTTCCCAGCATTGGGGGTCTTTTCTGAGTCATCTCTTCACATCAGGTGGCCAAAATATTGGAGTTTCAGCTTCATCGTCAGTCCTTCCAATGAATATTCAGAATTGATTTCCTTTAGGATTGACTCGATCTCCTTGCAGTCAAAGGGACTCTCACCAGTCTTCTCTAGAACCATAGTTCAAAAGCATCGATTCTTCAGCTCTCAGCCTTCTTTATGGTCCAACGCTCACATCCATACATGACTACTGGAAAAAATCATAACTTTGACTCTACAAACCTTTTTTGGCAAAGTAACATCTCTGCTTTTTAATATGCAGCCAAGCAAGTAAAAGGAAACGTAGAAAAAAAAAAAGAAAAAAGTCTGGTATATACTATGTATTTAACTTGTGCACCATCAGCACCAGTAGAGATAAGCATTGCCATCAAGCAAAATTTCAGGAACTACCTGAGTTTCTTTGTTTCTTTCTCACTCACCCAGTATATGTAAATATACATATTTATATATATAATATACTCTTATGAAGTACTAACCTTATTCTTGGTCTTTCTTCTTGCCTTCTCCTCAGGCCAATCTGAAGATTAGTCTTAAAATTAAATCTTGGGTCTTACTTGCTCAGAAATGTTCAATGTTATATCCTTGTTTTAATATAACATCACAAATCTTTAACAAAGTCTCCGTAACCCTGCAAAATTTTGTACTGCCAAAGCTTTTCCTGTTTTGATCTCCTATATCATCCTACAATTTCATTGGGAAAGACCCGAATGTTAGGAAATATTGAAGGCAAGAGGAGAAGGGGGCAGCCGAGGATGAAATAGTTAGCATCACTAACTCAATGGATATGAATTTGAGCAAACCTCAGAAGATAGCGGACAGGGGAGCCTTGAGCACTACAGTCCATGGGGTTGCAAAGAGTTGGACACAGCTTAGTGACTGAATAACAAGGGCAACATATGTCTATTTTGGTCAGCATTGTATCTTTCTACAGCTCCTGGTACAAAGTAGTCAACAGTAACTTCCCCTTTCAACAATGAATGCTATGAAGAGACATCTATCTAGGTTTCCAAGCTATAGGAAGTTAAACAGATGCTATCTAGGAGATATCATATTATGGTGGAAGTGACAACAACAACCCTTAACAAAAAATGATATGAAACTAGAATGCTGCTGCTGCTGCTTCTAAGTCACTTCAGTCGTGTCTGACTCTGTGCGACCCCATAGACGGCAGCCCACCAGGCTCCCCCATCCTTGGGATTCTCCAGGCAAGAACACTGAAGTGGGTTGCCATTTCCTTCACCAGTGCATGAAAGTAAAAAGTGAAAGTGAAGTCGCTCAGTTGTATCCGACTCTTAGCGACCTCATGGACTGCAGCCTACCAGGCTCTTCCGCCCATGGGATTTTCCAGGCAAGGGTACTGGCGTGGGGTGCCAAAAGTACTCTAAAGGATAAAAAACAGTTTAAGGAAAGAGAGAGTTTTGAAAGTAATGTCACTTTTAATAGGATATTCGGAGAAGAGTTTTCTAAGTGACATTTGAGCAGAATGCTGAATAAGGCAGAGAAAGGATATAAATATTTGGAAGAAGAGCATTTCCAGCAGAAGAAAAAAGAACAACACAAAGTTCATCTGGTGATAGTATGCTTGCTGTAGTCAAAAAATAGCAAGAAGAACAGTGTGGCTGGAATTGTGTGAACAAAAAAATAACAATAGGATATATCATTAGAAGTTAGAGGAAAAACATGGATAGTCTTGCTGAATAACTAAATTTGGGAGTTGAGACTAGTAATTCTAAATATCCATGGGAAATATAGAAATTAGTTAATATATTACACATGCAGGTACATGCAAATCTCAATGGAGATTTGTTGGGAAAAACAAATCTCAGTGGAAAGACCTGTTCTCTGTCACAACGAAGTTGCAATGTAGTTGTGAAGTCAGTCATAAAGACATAAGGGATAAGTAACTGCATAAGAAAATGTATGGTGACACCATATAGTATTAACAAAAGGAATACTAAGAATTTAAATAAGACAGAGAATGCCATGAAAAATAAATAAATAAAAAAAAAAAAGAAAAGTAAAAAAAAAATTTTTTTAAATATTTCTTAGCCATGGGTGAACTTAAACTGGGAAGTGAGGGTGGTTATTTAGAATTAGATACCAGGGATTCCAGATAAAAGAACTATCATGAGTAAAGAACAAGTGAAAGGAAGTCATAGACATATTGAGAAGTGGTGAAATTAATTCAATTTATCTTTTTTAGGAAAAATGACCAGGCAGTTGAATAGAAGTTAGGTGGGGAGAATTACTTCTATCAAAATGTGGAGTTTATGTCTGCTATTTTGGGGTATGTATTTAAGACATTATTGAATTAGAAAAACAAACCATGTTTTCTATGTAAAATAGATTTTGGATAGGGAATTGGGGACCTAAATAGCTGTTGAAAGAGCTGTGGAAATGAAGGTCAGGGAACTTTCTGCTAATTGTCTCTACCTCTGTTCAATATGAACTGTTCTGACAAGTACTCCACAAAGGCACTGAACTCAAGAACCTCCAGAAATCTCCAATCAACTGTCTCAGTCTACAGCAGTGAAGCCAATTGCTTTCAAGTGTTCACTTAGAAGTTACTTCAAGTTTCCATTCATCCACGTATTTGCCTGCATCTACCTGTGCAGAAATAATGGATTCTCCTTCATTTCCACTTTCTATACCTTGCACGAATGTTTTTAATTGTCAAAGTCTAAACCAGAACCATATGGAGAGAAATTCTTAAAAATGAAGATCCAGGAGTCGCCTCTAAAGGCAGAGCTGATCTTGGTAGGAAGTGATGTTGATGATTAGTAGAAATAGACAAGCAGCAGAGAAAGAAAAATCAGAAGATGGAAGAAGACTCCAGATCCTTCATCTATCATCACACAAAGTACTTCAACTCCAATATTATTCTTTCCTATGATATTTAAATTGAAAGAAGTTTACATTTATACTACTAAAATTAAAAAAGGGATTAGAAAACACAAACGGTGCTGTTTCAAACAAAAACTCATTCTATCAAATACACAAAGATATCTGTTTCCATGCCCTGATGTTATTCAGCCAAAGGAACCAAATCTTTTCAATTTTTCTTCATATTTCATGATTATAAAATATTTGCTATTCTTATAATTCTTATCTACTTCTGTTTGTTGCTCTCTAATGTTTTTAAAATGAAATGTCCAGAATTAACAAGCTTTAATTTTGAACTCTAATAGAGCAAAAGGAACTATTTCTTTCAATTTTCTTGCTGGTATTTGTATATTCATGAACCCAAAATGTAAATTAATGTTTCAGAATTTATTTCACACTTCTGTCTAATATTGACCTGGTAATCAAAATTTTCCAATATTTCACACATGAACCACTGTCAAGCAAGGTCACTATTCCTGAATAGATTTGGGAATCACACAAAATCAATAGCTGAATTCAAATAAGTGAAATTTCCAAAGGGAACAGTAAAACATATATAAAGCAAAGGCATACAGACAGCAAATTAAGATTTGAATGTTGGAAGATTAAGTTCATATCTAAAATATTTTGGTAAGAAAATTGAAAATTAAAGCAAGAATGCCATGTGTAAAATAAGCAAAGAAGGCATATTTAGAGCCAATAAATATATTAATTTAGTACCAGAGTTTACTCAGTAGAAACCTTGAGATGTTTTGCTACTGAATGAGTTAAGAAGAAGAAGAAGAAGAAAAAAAAGCTTAATAAGTTTGTTCTTGAAGGACAAATTAAATAGGTTAAAGGAGGAGATATGAAGACTAAACATGGATCAGAGGCTAATATATGGTAAAAAATTATAATATCAGATACATTTATTTTAAAGTATTAGAACTGAGACAAAATAATACTCTAGGAAGACGACTGGTCAGAAAATATTTTCCAGTAAAAGAGTAACCCATGAACATCTGGAGCACACTGGACCTTCATATTTCCAACAGAATTTGAAATCATTTTAATTTTGACAAGCATAACACAACACATGATCAATCCATAGTCTCAAAAATAAGTTAAGATAGAGTTGTTTAGAATGTTGAGTGTCTTAGCCAGGACATTCCTATTTCTGTTTACATGTATATTTTACTGTAAATAATATTTTTAATGTGTTTAAAAACTATATTGATACTATTGTGTGATAAATTCCAGATCAGTTCAAGCAGCTGCAAGGAAAACATTTTGATTATTAAATTAATAATTTCAAACCAGACCAGAAGGGACCATTATCCCACTGGATATGGAGACATATTGTTCTTTGGCTTAGCTAAGCCAGAAACTCCAAAGTGTAATGAAATGTGCATAATTAAATGACAGCAGTTGGGTTTTGATATTTTGGTAGATGAAGTATTTGTTTACATTAATTTTATATGGTTCATATAATTTGAATAGTAACACTGTGCCCTGTCATGGAATATTTCAGAGAAAGAATTTGACAATAGAAGTACAAAGCATGCATCTCCTTTCTTTATTTCTACAGTTTATTTAATTTACTAATCTGCTTAAAGGATTAAATAAAAGAATTAAAACAATATTGAGATTCTGTCTAAGAATAACAATAAAGAGACTTAAGTGGCTGATTGTCATTAGTAATTTAAAAATTGCTATATCTCAAAATAAGAGTTTCTAAACAAATAGCAGCTATAAAGCTTAATGAGATTTATTTCATATAAATTACTCCTTTGAGTTGCAAAGAGAAAGTTCTATGCTTTAGAGTTGGCTGTTCCAGTAATAAAAATCAAATCATTAATAATATTAATAATAACAATAGCAAAAATGGTTAACATTTTATATAGTGCTTGCTATATTCTAGGCACTCTATTAATCATTTTTAGAATGATTGCTTTTAGGATATAAAATGATCAGTATGAAAATGTTCTAACTGATTATTCAATTCTAGAATGAAGATAAGATTTAAAGAACATACTATAAAGTCCACCCATTTAAAGCATACACTTTAAATGATTTTAATCCTCCCGTTAAAATACCTACATATATAATATGTCTATAAATACAGCAAGAAATCAAAGAGAAAAATATAAAATAGGCTTATAGTATTACAGGACTATTTACTGACTGATAATCAATTTACAGCTTTTATGAAAAATGGTACAGAAAGACAACTTTACAGAAAAAAAAAACCCACATAAACATCATTTGATTTACATACCTAAATATTTTCCCTTTTAGTATAAAAGTTCCCAGGAATTCTGAAATCCAATATTCACTATCCCAATAAATACCTTAAAATATACTATCACTATCTTTTTTCTCCATAAATCATTCAGACAAATGCATACCTAACATATCATGCTATGATAAAAAGTGTACTAGATATCTCGGGCTTCCATAACAAAATACTGAAGACTAGGTGGCTTAGACAGCAGGAATTTATTTCTTATTGTTTGGAAGGATGAAAAGTTTAATATTAAAATATAGTGATACTGGGTTTTCTAAGGACTCTCTTCTGAGCTGTCAGATGGCTATCTTCTCACTGTAATCCTCACATGAAAAAGAGAGAGGGGAAGCAAATTCTATAGTGTTTCTTCTCATAAGGGCATCCTTAGGGGCCTGCTATGATGACCTCACCTCCAAAGCCTCCATCTCCAAACACCATCACATTTGGGGTAGGATTTCAACACTGAATTTTGGTTGATACACCTCAGTCCATGGGCTTTCCAGATGGTGCTGGTGGTAAAGAACCTGCCTGCCAGTGTAGGAGACTTAAGAGACACAGGTTCAGTTCCTAGGTTGGGAAGATCTCCTGGAGGAGGACATGGCAACACACTCCAGTATTGCCTGGAGAATCCCCATGGACAGAGAAGCCTGATGGGCTACTGTCCATAGCGTTGCAAAGAGTCAGACATGACTGAAGCAACTTAGCATGCACAAACCTGAGTCCATGGTAGAGAGGTTGTTTGAAAAATGCAAAAGAAAAATTTTTTGTGACAGAAGCTGCTAGCTCTTAACTAGAAAGAAAAGTTGGGGAAAGGCAGCTGTGGAAGGAGGTGTAAAAGATAGATATCCTGGGAGAAATTAAGAAAAAAAAATATTTTAAGAACCATTTAAAATCCCAAGCAGTCAATATCTTTATCTATATTGTCTATAAAATGTAAATGGAGCCATAATAAAGACCATTGTGTGATGTCTTTTTCTACTTTGAGGTTCTTAAATACTATACAGTATGTTTTGTCTTGTGATAAAAATGTGCCAGTGATTCAAAACTAATTTTGAGTTTTAATTTTGAATGCAATGGCTGTAATTATTTTAACGTCTAACAATACAGTTATGTTATTATTATTAAAAAATTACATTTCCTTACCATCGTGTAGCTATGGGCCACCTTCATTAATTCAATGCATCCCTGAGCATCTGCAAATGCTCGGATTCCTAAACAGTTTGATGGATGCAAGAGCTTCATGAGGAAATGGCAGCAAACTTCCACTACTTGAGGAAGCTGAAGAAGGCAAGCTGCTGCAAGAAGGTTTTCAATGGTTTCTTCCTTTAATTCCAAGCAACCTATACATTAAAAGAATTATGAAACTGTTTAAAGCATGAAATAATATGTACCAGTCTATTATTCAAAACATTAGGCCAATCTTCTAGAAATGATTTAACNAATGGCAGCAAACTTCCACTACTTGAGGAAGCTGAAGAAGGCAAGCTGCTGCAAGAAGGTTTTCAATGGTTTCTTCCTTTAATTCCAAGCAACCTATACATTAAAAGAATTATGAAACTGTTTAAAGCATGAAATAATATGTACCAGTCTATTATTCAAAACATTAGGCCAATCTTCTAGAAATGATTTAACTTAAATTGATAATCCACATAAATATAACTCATGAAAGGTCAGTAATTGCTTTCAGCATTTTGCATTTCTTAATTTGTATGATATTCAAAATAATCCAAACACGAACACAGCTTCCTCTGAAATACGTATATCCTATTGAACAGGAATTATGGTTGTTCCTTCTGTTGTGAATTAAGTAATTAAAAAAAGAAGAGATAGAGAGAGAGAGAAATATTTTACAACACATGTCTTTCCAGGTGGCCCTAGTGGTAAAGAACCACCCTGCTAATTCAGGAGACACGAGAGACGAGGGTTCAATCCTTGAGTCAGGAAGACACCCTAGAGGAGGAAATGGCCACCCACTCCAGCATTCTTTCCTGGAGAATCCTGTGGACAGAAAGGTCTGGTGGCTTATAGTCCATAGAGTGACAAAGTGTTGGACACGACTGAGTCAACTTAGCATGCATGCGCACACACACTTTTATAAGCTTAGGAGAGCAAAGATGCACTAAGTTTCTGACAATATATGCACTGTTTATATGAATATGGAATATTTATGTGTCTTTAATTAACATCTGTATATATATTTATAACCACACATGTTGTGTGTTGCTAATATTGTATTTAATTCACTGTGTCTGTAATTTCCTATAATATTTCTTTCCTTATGGTCGGTGTTGTGTGTTAGTTACTCTCTTTGCGACTCTTTGCGACCTGATAAACTGTAGCCCTCCAGGATCCTCTATCCATGGGATTCTCCAGGCAAGAATACTGAAGTGGGTAGCCATTCCCTTCTCTAGGGGATCTTCCCAACCCAGGGAACAAACCTGGGTCTTCTGCATTGTAGGCAGATTCTTTGCCATCTGAGCCACCAGGGGAGGAACTTTCATTTCTTTCTGGTCAGTTAACCTCAAAATTGAGCTCTTCGGTGTTTCTTTTCTTTCTTTTTTTTTTTTTTTCTAACTACTCGTATAACTTGTTAAATAGTGGAGCTATTTCTGGAATGTTTATAAATTTCATCTGTGTAAATATCTAGGCTCAACTATTTAGGTTTTCTTTCATGTAACAATTCAACACATTTTTAGTAGTTTAGTTCCATTCAGATTTTCTATTGCTATTGGGTGAGGTTTTCTAGGTCATGCAGTCTCAGAAATGATTTATATCATCTTAACTTTTGTGATATACATGACTAGCCTTCACTAGAAATAACTGCACTCATTTTTTCTGAACATGGGGTCAAGTCACATACTAACATCATGACACATGTCAGTGGATGTGTGTTGCTACCACACCAACATTTATGATATGACTGTGCATCACCCTTACACTTTCTTTTCTACCAGCTAAGGGTGCTTTGTGCTCAGTCACTCAGTTGTGTCCAACTCTTTGTGACCTCATGAACTGAAGGCAGCCAGGCTCCTCTGTCCATGGAATTTTAGTGGATGTGTGTTGCTACCACACCAACATTTATGATATGACTGTGCATCACCCTTACACTTTCTTTTCTACCAGCTAAGGGTGCTTTGTGCTCAGTCACTCAGTTGTGTCCAACTCTTTGTGACCTCATGAACTGAAGGCAGCCAGGCTCCTCTGTCCATGGAATTTTCCAAGCTAGAATACTGAAGTGGGGTGCCATTTCCTTCTTCAAGGGATCTTCCCAACCTAGGAATCCAAATCACATTTCTTGTATCTCCTGCCTTGGCAGGTAGATTCCTTTCCTCTGTGCCACCTGGGAAGCCCACAGGCTAACTAAGGTCTACATAAAAATCCCAGGGGATGGAAGCTATATGGGAAGCAAGAAGCCTTAGCTCTGAATCCACACCCAGAATTATTAGCTTCAAACAACAATATGCAATATATAAACTAATAATACTCCAATAATAAATTAAAACTTATACTTGAGTTGAAAGCTGTCTCAAGTGTCTAAATTGGACCTCAAGTGTAAAACCATAGGGAATATAATTGATTAATATTTATATTATTATGTTGTTATATAAATAAAATTTAGAAAGCTATTCTTGCCAGCTGGAATACATTTTTTAACTTGGTGATGATACTGTAACTTTTTTTCCTTAGATGTATCTTTATTTCATCATCAATATTCATTTTTACTATATTCTAAGAGAATTGTTCACTTTCAAAAATTCAGCTTTTAAGGACAGGATACTTATTAAGGAAACGCTTCATAAACAGAATGCCTTTATTTTTCTCCTACATCAAAAATTTATTCTGAATTTTTAAAATTTCAATACTTTACAATAATAGTAAGATAAGCACTTAAGTACCTTTTCCTTAACTTCCCTAAGAAAAACACAAAGTGTTAATATTTTGAGATATTTATGTATATGTTTGTGTCTATTCAGCTTTTAAGGACAAGATACTTATTAAGGAAACGCTTCATAAACAGAATGCCTTTATTTTTCTCCTACATCAAAAAATTTATTCTGAATTTTTAAAATTTCAATACTTTACAATAATGGTAAGATAAGCACTTAAGTACCTTTTCCTTAATTTCCCTAAGAAAAACACAAAGTGTTAACATTTTGAGATATTTATGTATATGTTTGTGTGTTTATGCTATAGTTGATGAATTATTTTATAGTACTTCTAATCAACATATATTTCACTTCTGAATACTTCAGTGTGTCTGTCTTTAAAAACAACAGCATTCTTTAAATAGCCACTCATGAATTTAATCTTTTACGCTCAAGAACAATAGTATTTGCCCTAATGTAAATTTCTGGCTCTTGAGAAACCTATATGCAGGTCAAGAAGCAACAGTTAGAACTGGACATGGAACAACAGACTGGTTCCAAATAGGAAAAGGAGTATGTCAAGGCTGTATATTGTCACCCTGCTTATTTAACTTATATGCAGAGTATATCATGAGAAACTCTG
>SJYX01009304.1:208432-260361 GCA_006410675.1 Oreotragus oreotragus | reverse complement strand
ACCAACCTAGATAGCATATTCAAAAGCAGAGACATTACTTTGCCAACAAAAGTCCATCTAGTCAAGGCTATAGTTTTTCCCATGGTCATGTATGGATGTGAGAGTTGGACTCTAAAGAAAGCTGAGCACCACAGAATTGATGCTTTTAACTGTGGTGTTGGAGAAGACTCTTGCGAGTCCTATGGACTGCAAGGAGATCCAACCAGTCCATTCTGAAGGAGATCAGCCCTGAGATTTCTTTGGAGGGAATGATGTGGAAACTGAAACTCTAGTACTTTGGCCACCTCATGCAAAGAGTTGACTCACTGGAAAAGACTCTGATGCTGGGAGGGATTTGGGGGCAGTAGGAGAAGGGGACGACAGAGGATGAGATGGCTGGATGGCATCACTGATTCAATGGACGTGAGTCTGAGTGAACTCCAGGAGCTGGTTTTATTCAGGAACTGATTTTATTCAGCATCTAATCAAGGGCTTCCCAGTTGGTGCAGTGATAAAGAATCATCCTGCCAATGCAGGAAAGCAGGAGATGCAGGTTCAATTCCTGGGTTGGGAAGATCGCCTGAAGTAGAAAATGTCAACCAGCTCCAATATTCTTGCCTGGAAAATCCCATGGACAGAGGAACCTATGGGCTACAGTCCAGGGGGTTACCAAGTGTCAGACATGACTAAGTGCATGTGTGCCCACGCACACACGAACACACACACATACACATACACATACACACACACACACAATGAAGTCTTATACATGATTTAGTTGCTACACCTATTTAGTCTTCCTTAATCTGGAACAGTTTGCCAGCCATTTTGTCATTCATAACATTTATATTAGGGGAGTTCAGACCAGATGTTTTGTAGAACTCTTTGATGTGAATTAGTCATATTTTTCCTCCTTGATTAGATTTAACCAATACTTTTTTGTAGGGAGACAATGTGATGTTTTTCATTCCATGTATACAGAGTGAGTGATAATGGCAGTATATCCCACTCTTGCTGGTATTAAATTTGGTATCGTGTTTAAAATAGTGTCTGCAAGACACTTTTATTTTAAAGAAACTTAAATTTCTACAGAAATATTTCCCTTTGTAATTAATAAGTCATATGTTGTAGAGGGATAATTTCAGTTTAAAACATGACATTTCACCCATAACTTAACATGCTGTNAACATTGTCATTCAATAATAATGTCAAACAACCAGTCTAAATGACCTTAAGACTAATTATATTAGTGTAATTATACATATATATGTTAAAGCTTATGCAATATTCAGTTCAGTTCAGTTGCTCAGTCATGTCTGACTATTTGCGACCCCATGAATAGTAGCATGCCAGGCCTCCCTGTCCAAATATACTATAGAATATTAGTAAACATAAAAAAAAATAGTCTAAAAATTATAGAAACCTATATTTTATGTAGATTTTATATGCTTTCTTAAATATGTACCCATACACTTGTATCAATAAAAATATAAAATATAGGGAAGATAAAATGTGTACAATGAAATCTGTTATTATTTACAATTGATTATAAGCACAATTATATGGACATATATATGTATGTGTTTAAAATTTTGTCATGATTTTATATCTTTGGAGGAACTATATCTAAAATTTTTCAATAAGATTATGAAAAGGATGCTTATATTTTTTTTAGCATTGATCATGTGAAAATCAGTTTTAAAAGGATACATTCAGATGGTATGATCTTTATAGATTCTATTTTTACTGTGACTTCAGAACATTAGGAGAGTGACTTTAATTTTAATTTATTATTGTTCCAGTAGCATATGTGCAGAAAGAATTAACAAATTAATACAGCAAGTCTGAACTGCTCTTATTGAAAAGGCATGCTCACAAGATTTGCCTTTGATTGGTATCTGAAAACTTAGATTTCAAGAGGATTCCCACTATCCAGTAGTATATATGGCTCACTGTGCCTAAACTGTTCCTGTAAACATTATGGCTTATGCTTAACAACTGCTTTCCTTCTGGGAGTCTTGAATTTTGGCATATACTAAGCAAAAGCTGCATCAATAAAAACTCTCCCTTGTTGACAACAACTCACAGACTTTGTCACAACTCTTTGCAGAGGAAATTAAGTGTACTCTGTGCTATTCCATTTGAAATGATGACCTTGGAAGTTTGCTCCTGATTTCCCCAATACTGTATCCTGTACACTATTTCCCTTTCCTCATTATGCTCTGAATCTTTTAGATAAAACAAATCAGAGCCATTGGTTTGTATGCTGAGTCCTGTGAGTCATTCTCTCATGAATCATCACACCTGGAGTGTTAGTCTTGAGGATATCAGCAATACAGCTTTCTAATTAGAATAGTTGAGGTGTTGGGTGAAATTTGAGCTATACTGTGTCCACAGGCTGGAATATATTATCAGGATTGCAACTGACCCCAAATTAATCTATAGGTTTATTATGATTATATTCAATACCTAAGCAGACATTTTGTAGAAATTGCAAAACTGATTCTAAAGTTCACATGTATATGCAACAACCAAGAATGTTCTTTGAAAAATAACAATTGTAGAAATAATGACACTATAGATCTTAAGACATTTTACACAGCTGTAGTAATTAAAATTTATGGCTATCAGTCTAAATATAGACAAATAGATCAATAGAAAAGAACGGATTCTAAAAATACAACCAATCATATATAAAATTTTGCAAAGGCACAAAAGCAATTCAATTGAAAAAGCACAGTCTTTGAATAATCAGTACAAGCAGACATCCATGTACTAAAACTTGTATTTTAGTCTACACAATACATAAAATTTACTCAAAACGGACCATAGTCCTAAATTAAAAACTTAAAATTACAAACCTTCTCTAAGAAAACATAGGAGAAGTCTCTATAACTTTAAGTTAATTAATTATTTCTTATATAAAATGTCAAAAGGCATAATCTACAGAAAAAAAATGTTAAAAGTTACTAAGTGACAGTAGTAAAGGACCAAAGATGAATGATGAACTAGAAAAAAATGCTTGCAAAATCATATATCTGATAAAGCACTTGTGTCTAGAATACATAAAAGGCTCTCAAACTCAATAATAATAAAAATCTTATTATATAAAGCTTATATAAAAATGCTTAAAAAAATGGGTAAGTGATCTAAGCAGACAGTCCACAAAAGAGGATACATGACTCTAAAATGCTCAACATAATTAGTATTTAAGAGAATGCAAGGTGAAAAGCACAGTGAAATATCACTACACATGCATTAGGACTACTGATGGGAATGTGAAATGGTATAACCATTTTGGAAAGTAGTTTTATACAATTTTGCTTTTAAATGACTTAGTCATCCCACTCTTAACTATTTACCCAGGAGAAATAAAAAAATATGTTTACATAAATCATTTTGCATGAATGCGTATAGTAGATCTATCTTGTAATGACCAAACCCTGAAAACAACCTAGATGTTCAAAAAAAGTGAATGGAAAAACAAATTGTAATCTATTCATTTATGGGACTACTGTTCAGTAATAATTTAGAACTATTGATATGTGCAATATCTTGGTTAATTATGCTGAATGCAAATTTATGCTGAATCTATAAAATCAGACAAAGAAAAATTTATGATCCAGTTTAATTAAGTCTTAAACATATAAACTTATCAATTATGAGTGACACAAATCAGATCATTAGTACCTGAGCATGGGGAGGGATAAGGAGATGCAACAAAATGGATCATAAAAAGAGGTGACAGATATATTCCTTATCCTGATTTTGGTGATGGTTTTACATATTTGTGTGTTATCCACTCAGTTGTATCTGACTCTTGGTGATCCCATGGACTGTAGCCCATCAGGCTGCTCTATCCATGAAGTTTCCTAGGCAAGAATACTGGAATGGGTTGCTATTTCCTCGTCCAGGGGATCTTCCCCACCCAGGGATCGAATCTTTAAAATGCTTTACCATCTGAGCTACTAGGGAAGCATTTCTACATGTATAAACATGTCAAAGTATCACATTATACACCTTATGTATGTGTAGCTCATGAAATGTTAATTACTCATTAATAAAACTTTAAAAAAGAATACTTAAATGTTAACCAAGATAATTTGAGTTGACTAACTGTAAATACTTTCTGACAGTTTTAATTCAAACTTTACTAACAAAATCACAAAGATGAGATATTACAATTTAGAGAAATTATGGTTATATGTTTTTTTTTTCTTTTCTTAAGCTTACAATCTATAGATCATATTATTATGATCATGGAAACTTCATATAACCTATTGCAAATTTAAAATGTTTAACCAAAGTGCTGTTTAAAAAATCTTATAAATGTNACAAAGATAAGATATTACAATTTAGAGAAATTATGGTTATATGTTTTTTTTTTCTTTTCTTAAGCTTACAATATATAGATCATATTATTATGATCATGGAAACTTCATATAACCTATTGCAAATTTAAAATGTTTAACCAAAGTGCTGTTTAAAAAATCTTATAAATGTAAGGCTAACATATAAAATAATGTATGTATGTGTGTGTGTGTCCATGTTAGTACATTCACCTCCCCAGATCAAAGTGTTTCATAGATATTATACAGTGAAATAATAAATATATTATTTATTAGGGTATATAATAAAAATAATTATTCAATCCAAATTCAAATGCTGGCTCTAACGTTGTACTTTATAATAATTTAGGTAAAATATTAGCAGGGCATCTCACCATTCTTTCTTGTTAAAAAAAAAAGGGAGAAACTAAATTTTCAAAGATTATCTGTAGACTAATTTTTAAAAACTTTGAATGTAAATTTGGAGGATGTAAGCATTGTTTGTTTCAAAGAGTCAAAAATATTCTATTTTTTCAACTTGGAATATATCCATTGAAAGGATACATTTGTAAAAGCCAGAAGGCATAAATGGAATATAGTTAGTGTTGAGCTTGAATGCACATAAGAGAACCAAAACAGATACAACTGGCATTAATGGGGGGAGGGGAATAAAAGCAATTCTATACATCCACTAAGTCAACTTTTAAGGCATTAGTGTTCACAAAGGGCTTTAACATTTATTGAGAGGTAAAGCCTGTATGATTTTACTTTAGGTGCCACTGAAGATTGGCTTAAAATATCTGATTTTAGATAATTAAGAAGCTGATAACTATAGCAGTAGACAACAGTGATAAATCTTTTCTTAAATAATAAGGAAACATTTATAATCTTTCTTGACAAGTCCAAAGGATGAGAGCTGATTAATTGATAAGACTCAACATGTCATCAGGAAACTGCCATCTTCTCAAGAGCCTTGCTATTTCTCTCATGGTTGCCATAGTTTTAAGCCTCAAATTCAGACAAGAAAACACCCATCAGAAGAGAAAGTATCCCTTCATGTAGAGTTCTTTTGTGTCAGTGAAGATATCTTTACTAAAACTTTCCCAAAGCCCTTCTTTATGTTGCCTAAGAAAAAATTTTATGATGTGACCATAAAATGATCAGCAATATTTAAGAAATAATTACCAATAAGGTAAAATCCCAGTTATTGACTTTAACCCTACACAAATTGCATCAATAGAATCACTCTCTGTTGAGTCGACTGGTGGAGTAAGAAGGTACTGAGTTTTGAATAGGGTGCCTCCAATGTGTACTGAATGGTCTAGTGGTTTTCCCTACTTTCTTCAATTTAAGTCTGAATTTGCCAATAAGGAGTTCATGATCTGAGCCACAATCAGCTCCTGGTCTTGTTTTTGTTGACTGTATAGAGCTTCTCCATCTTTGACTGCAAAGAATATAATCAATCTGATTTTGGTGTTGNCTTAGGTCATACCTGAATGGTCTAGTGGTTTTCCCCACCTTCTTCAATTTAAGTCTGAATTTGCCAATAAGGAGTTCATGATCTGAGCCACAGTCAGCTCCTGGTCTTGTTTTTGTTGACTGTATAGAGCTTCTCCATCTTTGGCTGCAAAGAATATAATCAATCTGATTTTGGTGTTGACCATCTGGTGATGTCCATGTGTAGAGTCTTCTCTTGTGTTGTTGGAAGAGGGTGTTTGCTATGACCAGTGCGATCTCTTGGCAGAACTCTATTTACCTTTGCCCTGCTTCATTCTTTATGACCTAAACCAAACCCCTTTCAATTTTACAGTGAAAGTAACAAATAAATTCAAGGGTTAGATGTGATAGAGTGCCTGAAGAACTAGGGACAGAGGTTCACGACATTGTACGAGAGGCAGTGATCAAAACCCTCCCCAAGAAAAAGAAAAGCAAAATGGCAAAATTGCTGTCTGAGGAGGCTGAACAAATAGCTGTGAAAAATAGAGAAGTGAAAAGCAAAAAAGGAAAGATATACCCATCTGAATGCAGAGTTCCAAACAATAGCAAGCAGAAATAAGAAAGCCTTCCTCTGTGATCAGTGCAAATAAATAGAGGAAAACAACAGAATGGGGAAGACTAGAGATCTCCTCAAGAAAATTAGAGATACCAAGGGAACATTTCATATAAAGATGGGCATAGTAAAGGACAGAAATGGCATGGACCTAATAGAAACAGACATTAAGAAGAGGTAGCAAGAATATACAAGAGAACTATAGAAAAAAGATCTTCATGGCCTAGATAAGCAGATGGTGTGATCACTCACCTAGAACCAGACATCCTGGAATGTGAAGTGAAATGGGCTTTAGGAAGCATCACTACGAACAAAGCTGTGGAGGTGATGGAATTTTAGTTGAGCTATTTCAAATCCTAGAAGATAATGCTGTTCAAGTGCTGCACTCAATATACCAGCAAATCTGAAAAACTCAGCAGTGGCCATAGGACTGGAAAAGGTCAGTTTTCACTGCAATCCCAAAAAAGGACAATGCCAAAGAATGCTCAAACTACTGCACAATTGCACTCATCTCACATGCTAGCAAAGTAATGCTCAAAATTATCCAAGCCAGGCTTCAACAGTATGTGAACCAGAGCTCCCAGATGTTTAGCTGGGTTTAGAAAAGGCAGAGGAACCAGAAATCAAATTGCCAACATCCATTGGATCATAGAAAAAGCAAGAGAGTTTCACAAAAATATCTACTTCTGCTTTACTGATTATGCCAAAGCCTTTGACTGTGTAGATCACAACAAACTTCAGAAATTTCTTCAAGAGATGGAAATACAAGACCACCTTATTGCCTCCTGAGAAATCTGTATGTAGGTCAATAAGCAATAGTTAGAACTGGACATGGAACAATAGACTGGTTCCAAATAGGAAAAGGAGTACGTCAAGGCTGTATATTGTCACTCTGCTTATTTAACCTATATACAGAGTACATCATGAGAAGCACTGGGCTGGAGGAAGCACAAGCTGGAATCAAGATTGCTGGGAAAAGTATCAATAACCTCAGATATGCAGATGATACCACCTTTATGGAAGAAAGTGAAGAAGAACTAAAGAGCCTCTTGATGAAAGTGAAAAAAGATAGTGAAAAGCTGGCTTAAGACTCAACATTCAGAAAACTAAGATCATGGCATCTGGTCCCATAACTTCATGTCAAATAGATGAAGAAACAATGGAAACAGTCACAGACTTTATTTTGGGGGGCTCCAAAATCACTGCAGATAGTGACTGCAGTAATGAAATTAAAATCGCTTGCTCCTTGGAAGAAAAGCTATGACCACCCTAGACAGCATATTAAAGAGCAGAGACATTACTTTGATAATAAAAGTCCATATAGTCAAAGCTTTGGTTTTTCCAGTAGTCATGTATGGATGTGAGACTGAACTATAAAGAAAACTGAATGCCGAAGAATTGATGCTTTTGAACTGTGGTATTGGAGAAGACTCTTGAGAGTCCCTTAGACAGCAAGGAGATCTAACCAGTCCATTCTAAAGGAAATCAGTTCTGAATATTCATTGGAAGAACTGATGTTGAAGCTGGAACTCCAATACTTTGGCCATGTGATGCAAAGAACTGACTCATTGGAAAAGACCCTGATGCTGAGCAAGTCTGAAGGCAGGAGGAGAAGGGGATGATAGAGGATGCGATGGTTGGGTCACATCAACAACTTGATGGACTTGAGTTTGAACAGGCTCTGGGAGTTGGTGATGGACAGGGAAGCCTGGCATGCTGCAGTCCATGGGGTACAAAGGGTCAGACATGACTGAACAACTGAACTGAAAGAAACAATTTCAATTTTCTATAGACTATTATTTGACTTCATTTCAATATGTAGTCTTTAAAAGAAAATAAATAGAAACAGTATATAGAAGCAACAGCACATACATTACCAAACTGGGCCGACAATCTGCATCCAGACTTGAACATTGCTGGGAAGTCCCTCATTAACAGCATCTGGAGTCTCAATTGGGAAAGGATCCCAAGCAGTGCATCCACACCCAAGAGTGAGACTTCAAATTGCAGTTTTGTGGGCTCCCACTTATAATCCCAAGCCACAGACTGATATTATCAGTTTGCATACCCAAATACAGCTCTGGTTTTAACCTTTACAACGCTGTTGTTTCACCTCATGGGTCATACTGATGCTGCTCAGTTGTGTCTGACTCTCTTTGTGACCTCATGGACTGTAGCCCTCCTGGCTCCTCTGTCCATGGGATTTCCCACTCCAAGAAATACTGGAATGGGTTGCCATTTCCTTTTCCAGGGCATCTTCCTAACCTAGGAGTTGAACCTGTGTCTCTTGCATCTCTTGCATTGACAGTTACTCAGGGGGTTGGCCAAGCCCTCAAGGGCTTAAGGGATTGAAAGACCCATTCCTTTTCTTTTCTAAAGTGCTGCTTGATTTGCTGGTAACAGTTGGCATGCTTATGGGCAGGCATGTAGTCCAGGAAAGGTCCAGGCTAGATCAGAGTTCAGTCAGAGGCCTGCTCTCCTACTTCTGAAGCCTGAACAAGACCATCTCCATTTTAATTTCCCTACAACTATAAATACTTTAAATATCAAGTCTTTGAATATTTAAAGTTATTTGAATAACTTTGAATGTATCAGGTGGCTCTAAAAATTTTGCATCTCAACACATAGTCTCCTTTTTTTTACTGATCTAAATTTAGCAACTCTTTCTATTTGAGACTATAATCTTATGACGAATCATTTCATTCTGGATTTTTTCATCTAGAAATAATTTACTTCAGACTTTTGGCTTTACTGAGGCACACTTTTTTTTTTAATGTTTAATTGGAGGATAGTTACTTTACAATATGGTGATGATTTCTGCCGTACGTCAACATGAATCAGCCACAGATATACATACGTCCCCTCCCTCTTAAACCTCCCATTTTCCTCCCCATCCCACCCTTCCAGGTTGTCACTGAGCACCAGCTTTGTATCCCTGTATCATTTAGCAAATGTCCCCTGCCTATCTGCTTAACATATGATAATATATGTATTTCAATGCTACTCTCTTAAATCATCCCTCTTTCTCCTCTCTCCATTGTGTCCAAAAGTCTGTCCTTTATGTCTTTTGCTGCCCTGCAAATAGAATCTTTCTGGATTCCATATATATGCATTATATATGGTATTTGTTACTCTCTTTCTGACTTGCTTCACTCTGTATGATAGGCTGTAGGTTCATCCACCTCCTCATAACTGACTCAAATCAGTTCTTTTTTATGGCTGAGTAATAGTCCATTGTGTATATGTATCACAACTTCTTTACTCATCTGTTGAGGGACATCTAGGTTGCTTCCATGTCCTAGCTGTTGTAAATATTGTGGCAATGAACACTGGGGTACATGTGTCTTTTCCTGTTATGATTTCCTCAGGGCATATGCCCAGTAGTGGGATTGTTGGATCATATAGTAGTTTTAGTCTTAGGTTTTTAAGAAATCTCTATACTGTTCTTCATAGTGGCTGCCTCTCCATACTGTTCTTCACAGTGGCTGCAACAATTTACATTCCTTCCAACAGTGCAAGAGGGTTCCCTTTTCTCCACACCCTTCCCAACATTTACTATCTCTAGACATTTTGATGATGACCGTTTTAACCCACGTGAGATACCTCTGATACTTCGTGGTAGTTTTGATTTGCAGTTCTCTAATAATGAACGATGTTGAACATCTTTTGATGTGTTTATTAGCCATCTTATATGTCTTCTTTGGAGAAATGTATGTTTATGTCTTTTGTTCATTTTTTGATTGGATTGTTTGTTTTTCTGGTATTGAGCTGGTTGTATATTTTGGAGATTAATACTTCATCAGTTGTTTCATTTGCTATCATTTTCTCCTATTCTGAGGGTTGTTTTTGCACCTTGCTTACAGTTTCCTTCACTGTGCATGAGTTTTTAAGTTTAATTAGGTTCCATTTGTTTATTTTTGTTTTTATTTCCATTACTCTAGGAGGTGGGTCATAGAGGATCTTGCTGTGATTTATGTCAGAGTGTTCTGCTTATGTTTTCCTCTTAGAGTTTTATAGTTTCTGGTCTTACATTTAGGTCTTTAATCCATTTTGAGTTTATCTTTGTGTACAGCATTAATTATGCTAATTTCATCCCTTTACACGTAACTGACCAGTTTTCCCAACACCACTTGAGGAGACTGTCTTTTCTCCATTGTATATTTTTGCCTCCTTTTCAAAGATAAGGGCCTATAGGCACGTAGATTTGTCTCTGGGCTTTCAGTTCTGTTCCATTGGTCTATATTTGGAGGCACAAAGTTTGAATCTCATGTTCACGCCCCTTTTATACTCCAGTGATAAAATGAAACACAAGGTATCATGAATGGAGTTTCGAATAGCATTCGAGGTATTGGTTCCCAAAATAGTTCAGTTTGGGACAGAGTAATTTTACAGAGAAAGACATGAAGCACTTTGAAGAACTGAACAATTAAAAATTGAGAAATAGTTACCTATGTGTGAGTACAGTAGAAACACAGAATACAGGATGATCAAAAGAGTGAGTCAAGGAAACTTGGAAGATGTGAGGTTTTGATTTGGACATGATATCCCAGTGATATCCATCCTCATGCAGTTGTCTGTATAATGCAAAGTATATCATTTAATCATACATAGCGAACTAAAATTGATTTGTCCAATGTCAGTCTATAAATTTTCTCTCCTGAAAGGCCTTCTAATAGAAGAAATCACTCCTTCTGTGCTAGTTCTGTGCTTTATGTGTACATCCACTGTGCACATATCACCCTCTGTTATAATTTTGCTTTTTAATGGTGTTTTCCTGTGCTTGACTTTGAACACCTTGAGGGCAGAAACTATCTGTGAATCTTAGTACTGTGTCTTAATCAAAATAAATGCTTTATGAATTGATAGATAGTTGATGACTAGGTAACGATGTTAAACCGAATACTTGACAGTAAAAGTTAAGACTTTAAAAAAATATTTTATTGGCATTCTTTTTTATTTTTCTTTATTTTTAATTGAAGGATAGTTACAATATTGTTTGTTTCTGCCATACATCAACATGGATCGGCCGTGCATATACATATGTCCTCTCCCTCTTGAACTTCCCTCCCACCTCCTACCCCATCCGACTCCTCTATATTGTCACAGAGCCCTGGTTTGAGTTCTTTGAGTCATACAGTAAATCCCCACTGGCGATCTGTTTTACATATGTTAGTGTATATGTTTCCATGCTACTCTCTCCTTTAGTCCCATCTTCTTCATGCCCTCCACACACATGTCCTCAGTGTCTGCATCTCCATTGCTGCAAATAGGTTCATCAGTACCATCTTTCTAGATTCCATATATATATGCATCAATACACGATATTTGTTTATCTCTTTCTGACTTACTTCACATTGCATAATAGGCTCCTAGGTCCATCACATTATTAACACTGAATAAAATGAATTTCTTTTTATGGCTGAAAAATATTCCATTGTATATATGTACTTGGGCTTCCCTGGTTGCTCAGATAGTAAAGAATCTGCCTAAAATTCAGGAGACCTGGGTTTCATCCCTAGGTCAGGACCATCCCCTGGAGAAGGGAATGGCTACCCACTCCAGTATTCTTGCCTGGAGAATCCCATGGACAGAGGAGTCTGGCTGGCTGTAGTCCACGGGGTTGCAAAGAGTAAGACACAGCTTCTTTATCCATTCATCTGTTGATGGACATCTAGGTTGCTTCCAAGTCCTAGCTATTGTAAATAGTGCTGCAGTGAACATGTTGGTACATGTGTTTTTCAATTTTAGTTTTCTCAGGGTATATGCCCAGCAGTGGGATTGTTGGGTCATATGGTAGTTTTATTCTTAGTGTTTTAAGGAATCTCCACGCTGTCTTCCATAGTGGCTATATCAATTTACATTCCACTGACAGTGCAAGAGGGTTCCCTTTACACCCTCTCCAGCATGTATTGCTTATAGATTTTTTTGATGATGGCCATACTGACTGGTATGAGGTGATATCTCATTGTAGTTTTGATTTGCATTTCTCTGATAAAGGGAGATGTTGAGCATCTTTTCATGTGTTTATTAGCCATCTGTATGTCTTTAGAGAAATATCTTTATGTTTTTTGCCCACTCTTTGTTGGGTTGTTTTTCTGATATTGAGCTGCATAAGCTGCCTGTATATTTTGGAGGTTAATCCTTTGTTGGTTGTTTCATTTGCTACTATTTCCCCCCATTCTGAGGTTTGTTGTTTCATCTTGTTTATAGTTTCCTTTGCTGTGCAAAAGCTTTTAAGTTTAATTATGCCCCACCTGTTTGTTTTTGTTTTTATTTCCATTACTCTAAGAGGTGGGTTATAGGGGATATTGTGATTTATGTGAGAGTGTTCTGCCTAAGTTTTCCTCTAAGATTGTTATAGTTTCTGGTCCTATATTGAGGTCTTTAGTCCATTTTGAGTTTAACTTTGTGTATACTATTAAAAAGTGTTCTAACTTTGTTCCTTTACATGTAGCTGTCCACTTTTCCCAGCACTACTTATTGAAGAGACTTTCTTTTCTCCATTGTATATTTGCGCCTTCTTTCTCAAAGATGAGGTGCCCATAGGCGCATGGGTTAATCTCTGGGCTTTCTATCTTGTTGCATTGGTCTATATTTCTGTTTTTATGCCAGTACCATACTGTCTTCAAAACTATAGCTTTGTAGAATAGTATGAAGTCAGGAAGTCTGATTCCTCCAGTTCCATTCTTTTTTCTCAAGATTGCTTTTGCTATTTGGGATCTTTTGTATTTCCAAACAAACTATGAAATTTTTTGTTCTCGTTCTGTAAAAAGTACCATTAGCAATTTGATGGGGATTGCATTGAATGTATAAATTGCATTTGGTAGCATATTCATTTTCATAATGTTGATTCTTCCAACCTAGGAACATAGAATATATCTCCAGCTGTTTATATCTTTTTTATTTCTTTCATCAGTCTTATAGTTTTCTATATACAGCTCTTCTGTCCCATTAGATAGGTTTTAGTTCAGTTATTCCTAGGTATTTTATTCTTTTTTTTTGAAATAATAAATGTGACTGATTCCTTAATTTCCCTTTCTGATTTATTGTTAGTGTACAGGAATGCAAGTGATTTCTGTGTATTGATTTTGTATACTGTGACTTTACTAACTTCACTGATTAGCTCTAATAGTATTCTGATAATATGTTTAGGGTTTTCTGTGTATAGTATTGGGCTTCCCTGGTGGCTCAGAGGTTAAAGTGTCTGCCTGCAATGCAGGAGACCTGGGTTTGATCCCTGGATTGGGAAGATCCCCTGGAGAAGGAAATGGCAACCCATTCCAGTATTCTTGCCTGGAGAATCTCATGGACAGAGGAACCTGGTGGGCTGCAGTTCACGGGGTTGTAAAGAGTCGGACATGACTGAATGACTTCACTTGTGTATTCTTGTTGTCTGCAAACAGTGAGAGTTTTACTTTTCTTTTCCAATCTGGATTCCTTTCATTTCTTTTTCTTCTCTGATTGTCATAGCTAGGACTTCCAAAACTTTGTGGAATAATAGTGGGCATCCTTGTCTTATTCTTTATCTTAGAGGGAATGCTTTCAGTTTCTCACCATTGAGAATAATGTTTGCTATGGGTTTATCATATATGGCCTTTACTATGTTGAGGTAGGTTCCTTTGATGGTGTGTGTGTGTGTTTTAAGAATATTTATTTATTTGGCTGCATCAGATCTTTGCAGATTGAGGTGGTGCTTGAGGCCACAGCATGTAGAACTTTAGTTTCCTGACCAGGGATTAAACCTGTATCCTAGGCATTGAAAAGCAGATTCCTAACCACTGAAAGAAAGAAGAAAGAAAGTGAAGTCACTCAGGCATGTCCGACCCTTTGCGACCCCATGGACCGTAGCCTACCAGGCTCCTCTGTCCATGGGATTTTCCAGGCAGTAGTCCTGGAGTGGATTGTTATTTCCTTCTCCAGGGGATCTTCCCAACCCAGGGATCAAACCCTAGTCTCCCACATTGTAGACAGACGCTTTACCATCTGAACCACCAGGGAAATCCCAAAGAGACTTTAGACTTCTGAGACACTTCATATCAGCTGTTTCACTAGGGTTTCACCTAATCACCTTTTCCTTCAGATGCATTCAAGAGTAATGATTCTGAACTACACTTTCTGAAAAAGTTCCTTTTTCCCTTTCTGTAAGGTTAGGAGTAAGAACCTAGAGAGTTTCATGCTGAGTGAAGTAAGTCAGAGAAGGAGAAATATCCTATGATATCCCTTGTATGTGTAATCTAAAAAGAAATGATACAAATGAAATTAGTTACAGAGCAGAAACAGACTTAACAGACATACCGAATGGGCTTATGGTTGGGGGAGGGGAGGACAAAGGGAAGAGAGAGAGAGTTTGGGATGGACATGTAGACACTACTATATTTAAAATGGATAACCAACTAGGACTTACTATATAGCACATGGAACTCTGTTCAATATCATGTGGCAACTTGGGCGGGGGGGAGATGTGTATAAGAGACAGACCTAGGAGTTGAACCTGTGTCTCTTGCATCTCTTGCATTGACAGTTACTCAGGGGGTTGGCCAAGCCCTCAAGGGCTTAAGGGATTGAAAGACCCATTCCTTTTCTTTTCTAAAGTGCTGCTTGATTTGCTGGTAACAGTTGGCATGCTTATGGGCAGGCATGTAGTCCAGGAAAGGTCCAGGCTAGATCAGAGTTCAGTCAGAGGCCTGCTCTCCTACTTCTGAAGCCTGAACAAGACCATCTCCATTTTAATTTCCCTACAACTATAAATACTTTAAATATCAAGTCTTTGAATATTTAAAGTTATTTGAATAACTTTGAATGTATCAGGTGGCTCTAAAAATTTTGCATCTCAACACATAGTCTCCTTTTTTTTACTGATCTAAATTTAGCAACTCTTTCTATTTGAGACTATAATCTTATGACGAATCATTTCATTCTGGATTTTTTCATCTAGAAATAATTTACTTCAGACTTTTGGCTTTACTGAGGCACACTTTTTTTTTTAATGTTTAATTGGAGGATAGTTACTTTACAATATGGTGATGATTTCTGCCGTACGTCAACATGAATCAGCCACAGATATACATACGTCCCCTCCCTCTTAAACCTCCCATTTTCCTCCCCATCCCACCCTTCCAGGTTGTCACTGAGCACCAGCTTTGTNTATCATTTGACAAAATAAGCCAGTTTTGGCTAACCAATGAAAGCAAAGTGCAACTTTTGTGGTCATCTAAATTTTCAAATTTGTCATGTTTCTCCATTCCCTCAGAGGCTGTGAAGCATGTGTGCTTTGACTCAAAGCAAGTCCCTGAAACTGCTCTTTGGGCACCATTCTCCCAATAAACCACCTCAGACACCCCTCACGAAACTCCAGCCCCTACCCCGAGCATCATCTTTTTTCCTCCACAGGACCTGCCTTTCAGGCACATCCCGTTCTTAGGAATTTACCAGTAATCTGCTCTTTCATTTATCACCCTTTCATCTAAAGCCTCATACATAGCTGTCTGTCCTTGACAACTTCGTCTCTAGGTACTTGTTCTCAAATATTGTTTTCCCGATCTAATGAGCTGCACTTGGAGACAGTAATAGGAACTAATGAGTTCACGGGCGCCCTCTCAGGGGAGATGTCACACTGTCTTCGTAGGATGAATCCTTGAAAGAGTAATTTCGTAAGAACTGCAGGCACAGTGTCAGTTTGTAAGGGAGAAAATTTTGATCAGCAAGCCTTTTTATGCCTTTCAAATCATACCAGATAAAAGAATAGTTTCATTTTCATTAGAATAGAATATTTTGCTTGTTATCTCATGCTTTAGCAGCTTTCTAGAAGCCATAAATCAAGGAAGTTATGATTGCATTATAGTTTCTCTAAAATTTGTTGCTCTGTTTTAATGTGATGAGATTTGTATACTGAGATTAAAAACATGGGGGTACATATACATTATTTGAAGCTTTGGTTGTAATAAAGAAAATTGTAATCAACCTTACTGTCCAAAACTAGGGGGGTAAATAAACTGCATGTGTCTGTGTGTGTGTAAAATAAGCTATCATATATCCATGCTGTGGAATATTATCCAGTCACTTTTTAAAATGTGGCTTATACTGAATGATCTCCAATACATTATTGTTTAGAGGCAACAAGCAGGTCATATCGACAGGTGTAACGTGATTCTCATTTATGTAGAAAAATAAGATAAGTGATTACAGATATGTGCTTATATATACAAATGTAAATGCATAAACAAAGAACTGGAGGTCTTTCTCTGTTTTTCCTCTTCCCTTCATTTCCCTTTCATTGCATTTTTTCCTATTTCAGTCTTAAAGCCATTAGGATATAGCATTGTGAACTTACTGCTATATCTAAAATGGATAACCAACTGGGACCTGCTATATATCACTGGGAATTCTGCTCAATGTTATGTAGCAGCCTAGAGGGGCGGGGAGTTTGGGGGAAAATGGTTACATGTATATGTAGGGCTGAGTCCCTCCAAAAACTTTTTTTTATATTACTACATAAGGTGTCATGACGTAATTTGAAGAATTTTATCCTCCTTCTCAAAATTAATCCCGCCAATGTGGTGAGGACCCATCAAGAAATGTTAATGGCTAGGTGAGAACTGCTAAGTAGATCTTAGGTAAACTGTACAGGTGCTATGAAATCTGACTCTATGAGTGCTATTTAGAATATATAAATTCTGTTTTTTCTATCCCATATTAGTAGTTTATGATATCCATCATAACAAAAAATCTTTTAACTTCTTTCAAACCAAAACTGAGGGGGAAAAAAATTTACTAATCTTAGGAACTGACTTGTGTGTGTGTGTCTATGGCCACGCTGAGTGGCTTGCAGAATCTTAGCTCCCTGACCAGGACCTGAGCACACAGAGGTTAAAGTGCCAAGCCCTAATTGCTGGACTGCCAAGGAATTCACAGGGGTTGATTTTTGAAGTGATGTATAGAGCCCAATAGCACTAAAGAACCTGTTTTTGACCTGTTAAGCAATTAAGTTTTTAGAGTTTTGTAATATTCATGTTTATAAAATCATGCTTTTGTTAAAATACATTTATTTATAAAATATTACTCTTCATTTCTCTTGTATATTTGCTGCAAACTGGGGGCGGGGGGACAAAAACTTTTTTTTATATTACTACATAAGGTGTCATGACGTAATTTGAAGAATTTTATCCTCCTTCTCAAAATTAATCCCGCCAATGTGGTGAGGACCCATCAAGAAATGTTAATGGCTAGGTGAGAACTGCTAAGTAGATCTTAGGTAAACTGTACAGGTGCTATGAAATCTGACTCTATGAGTGCTATTTAGAATATATAAATTCTGTTTTTTCTATCCCATATTAGTAGTTTATGATATCCATCATAACAAAAAATCTTTTAACTTCTTTCAAACCAAAACTGAGGGGGAAAAAAATTTACTAATCTTAGGAACTGACTTGTGTGTGTGTCTATGGCCACGCTGAGTGGCTTGCAGAATCTTAGCTCCCTGACCAGGACCTGAGCACACAGAGGTTAAAGTGCCAAGCCCTAATTGCTGGACTGCCAAGGAATTCACAGGGGTTGATTTTTGAAGTGATGTATAGAGCCCAATAGCACTAAAGAACCTGTTTTTGACCTGTTAAGCAATTAAGTTTTTAGAGTTTTGTAATATTCATGTTTATAAAATCATGCTTTTGTTAAAATACATTTATTTATAAAATATTACTCTTCATTTCTCTTGTATATTTGCTGCAAACTGGGGGCGGGGGGATGGCAATCATTTTACTGGCAGCATCATAGACTTTGTAAACACCACTGTTGAGAACGAATGTATTATTACTAATTATTGAAGATGCGTGTTTCACCCAACGTTACACAGTAGTAAGCTGCCAAAAATAATGAAAACCTAAGTATTCCTTCCAGCAAAATACTCTAGTATAAATTATTTGACTTTCAACTGATTGGTAATCTGAAAGCTGTAAAGAAATCTGTAAAGAGTTTTATAGAATTGTTTCCAAATAGAAAAAATAACAATCAGGAATCAGAACTTTATTAGATTCTCAACACTGCCTGCTAACTCAGTTTTTTATCTGCTTTACAGTTATTTCAGGTTTCTCCTACTTTCTTCAAGTTCATACTCCAGCCTCTCAAAGAATATGTTCAACTTATAATTCTGCCAAGGCATCTTCACTTTTCACATCTTCACCTCTCAAATCTTGATCTAAGATTATATCCTCTTACTCAAGGCAGAAAATGGCTACCTACTCCTCAGATACCATGTTTAACCCCAAGCCAGTCCCTAACTCCCTCAAGGACTTCTGTCATAGTTCATATGTATCTTCAGCCTCAGCTTTCACCAGCACATTGATGTTTTTCTTTCTTATTTTAAAATTTCTCTTCCTTCAGCATCACCATTTCACTCACCTTCACAGATAAAGGATTTGAAAGAACAATGTCTATTACGTCACTTGCACTACCATCTCCTTATTCCTAAAACGCATTGCGTTATGGTTTCTGACACCATTAGTCCTAAAAAATTAGCTTCACCACCATAGTAAGGACATTGTATGCTTTTCAGTTGTTGCCCTGGCTATAATAGAACTGGGAAAAGTCCCTCAGTTCTTGAAGATCATGCTTACTGTGGGCTATATGTTTAGTGCTGACATTCCTTCCCAGTTTTTCTCTTACTTCAATGTCCTGTGACCTCCTCTACTCATCTTTACATGCTCCTCAGTCTCTCTTTTTACCTTTCTTCTTACTGCATAAGTCACCCTTCAATGAACCCATCCATTTCTGAGATTAAAGGACTAATTGACTTCACAGATATATTTATTGAGCACTCTGTGTGTGCCAGTAGGCTACATACCTCCATTGCTAGTCCTGACCTCATTTCTGACCTCCAAACCCATTTCATATTGCAGCCATCCTATTTCACAACAACATAAAAAAAGCCAACAGGTACCTCAAGTTAGTAAGCCCTTAATGATTCAATGATTACCTACTGAAGGGATTAGTAAATTTCCCCTGACTCATCCCAGGAATTTCAGAATACTCAGAATCACAAGAAACTCAATATTAATGAAAGATAAGGGGTCAAAGTATATAAACACATGTGTAGTTATGATTAAATAAGCCTCAGATGAACACAAGGTGCATATTTTATGGCCTTGCAATTTAAACATATATCAATTTCTAGTTCCACCTCTTGCCAACTAGGTAACCATAGATAAAGTACTTGACTTATTCATTCAACAATAAAATGGATAATAATACCCACCTTACAGAGTTTCTTGAATATAAAACAAGTGGGGTTCACCTAATACATAGTGCCTATAATTAGGCAGGTTCTCAGTAAATGGCATCTATGACTATTTCACTTATGTAAAATATTCACCTGTGCAATTCTGACTTTGGCTCTAAATGACAAATCCTTACTATACTAGGTCCTTGAAAGCTTCAGAATGAGTAAAAATTATTAAACTTTTGGGAGAATTGGACAAACTAAGGTGAAGTGGAAGGAGAAATACCACTGGATTTTGTTGGTTATTTGATAATTGTAGGCCGCCTCTTTATTATATTATTATAATCTCTATTATTTACTCTGTAAAAATTTAAATAACAGTAATGGTAGTAGTAATACAAATGATAATAATACCTTCTACTTATTGTAAATATCCCATGGGTCTTACCTCAGGTTTAGATTATCTCTAATGCATGATAGAAACTACAAGGAGGTATTGTTGCTTAGTATTTTATGAAAGAGAAAAGAGGTGCAAAGAGATCAGTGAGTTAGTGTCACATTAAATAAATATGGGATAAGATTTTGATCTGGCTGTTTTGACTCGGAGCCTGTGCTTTTCCAACAGTACATCACATTGCCTCATTGACTATTATGCTTCTCTCATACGTCTTTACTCCAATTGAAGGGCCTGATTCTGATAACTCTATTTTAAGCTATGTATGTGCTAATGGATTGTAGCCAGGGGGCCAAGATTCAGGTGGGTCAAGGTCTAATGGAATCTGTCCTCTAATCTGTTTCCAAACCCTTCTAACAACCCAAGGCTGGACTGTTCCATTGGTTTGAATTTTTTCTTGTGGGCTTCCAAATCTTGTGCCTTAGTGGCTCTGATTAACTAGGCCATGGAAATTCAAGGAAAGAGACACTTCATCTTTTTCTCCATGACCAGTTCAAGCTTTATCAGGGATAGAAAACACCATGCTAGAGGGAGTGGTTTAGGATTACAACATTAATCTCTGTTCTGGGCCAGGACTGGTACAATAGCCTGGCCCCTACCTCCAAGTGGGGTTTTTATACCTTGCTTCCTTGAAATTCTCCAGGGCATGTTCCTCTAGGTCCCCAGATCACTGAACGCTTAATTTCCCTGATCTTTGACGTCACTAGGGTATGACCTATCTGAACTATGGTGTCCTGAACTTACTTCCTGGCTGTAGTGTGCCAGGACACACACAGCTTAACCCTTTCACTCCTAATCCATCACTCATTGAGTACAAAGGTCACTAGTCTGACAGTTGAAACATCTCATCCAGAGTCCCAAGTCTTTCATGGTTATGAAAACTTTTCAAATTTCTTTGTGAAAACTAGAATTAAAATAATTATAAAACTGATCAAACTCTATATATTAAAAATCTAACCAAATTGTAGATAAGTAACATTTATTTTTATAAGGTAAATTATACGTTTGATATTTATTTTCACCATTTATGATAGCTAGAGTATAAAAACTGCTTGCATTTTTCCTACAAGATTCTCATAGACATTTTCCATGCTAAGTACCGAAAGATAATTATTTACAAAGTATTCCATTATTAGTCTCCTCTGTGTAAATTTAATAAGCAGATCTGAAAAGTTAATTAAAATATACTTTATAAACATATTTCATAACAGCGCTTACTGCAATGCATGATTTTAAAACTTGACTTCTTTAGATAATCTTGTTTCAGATAACAAGACCTATGAATGTGTAGTTAAACTAATTTCTGAGATATCCCTGTCTTCTGAGAAATCCCCGTGGGTGTAGAAATTTGATGACAAATGGTTGAAGATATGTTTTCTGTTTTTAAATCCCAAGTAACAGCTACTTATATTAAAGAATATTCATTACTGTTTAGTTTGTAATAGTAAAACAGAAAATAGTCTAAATGTCTAACACATAGGGCATTTTTATGTTTTCAAAGAAAATTTAGTGTCAGTGATTTTTATTTTGTTTTTTTTCATTTTCCAAGTTTTCTGTGAATAGCATAAAAACACTGTGGGTAAATGTTAAAACATGGTACCTACAGAGTGAAGTAAGCCAGAAAGAAAAACACCAATACAGTATACTAACACATATATATGGAATTTAGAAAGATGGTAATGAGGACCCTGTATGCAAGACAGCAAAAGAGACACAGATGTGTAGAGCGGACTTTTGGACTCTGAGGGAGAGGGAGAGGGTGGGATGATTTGGGAGAATAGCATTGAAATATGTATACTATCATGTAAGAAATGAAAAAAAAAAACAGATTTGAAGAAAAAAAAACACGGTACCTAGTAATGAATTTTTTTTTGCTATATGATTTGATTTTTTTCAATTTTGAGGATAAAGGGATATTAAAAGTTTATATAGCTATGATCTTTGTTTAGGAAGTCAAACCAAAACAAAATCGATCAAATGAAGACTAGGGTTTGTTAAAAATCATCTCCATTTGTGCAACAAATGTTTCATCTAAAATTTCTCTACATACATATTTCAATTCCACCTAGTTATCTGGAATTTAGTCTGAAGTTAGCCAAGATTTAGAAGAAAGTTCTGAGATAAGTCTCCATTGAGTGGCAAAATAGGCAAATTCTGACATGACTTAAAAGGAGCAGAAGAACAAAAAAAAGGTCCAGATGTAGTAACAAGGATGCATTATGGAAAGTGTTGAAAAAACAACCAGATGTTGTGGAGGTTGGCAGAATTTACTTGTTTTAAGTACAGTGTATAACCTGAAATATCAATGGCTCTGGGGAGCTCCATATTGGCAGGGCAAGGTTGATTTGAATTTATGAAAAGGTTCCTTTCCTATTGTTTCCAGGAATGAGTATGATTTAAATGCTAATAATATTATAAGCATCAAACTACAGATCAACTGTAAATTTTGCAGCATGATTCACTGAAATAATGCATATCATGAGGAGCATAGATCTTAAAAAATAAAAAAGTAACCGGAAAGAAAAAAATAAAACAGAACATTTGTTAAAATCATTTACGTATACTTTTATAGAGGTTCTAAATCAGCACCAACCTCCTTGACTTTGAAGTACATATGATGTGGAACAACATTCTATATAGTATCCTGCTTGAATTAAAGTTTAGGATTCAAATCTTAGCAATTATGTGTCTTAAATGCCTAGTACCTATAGCATAATGTGCATACATCTGTTTTGTACACATGTACAGTATTAGCACATTTTGAACACATATTTTCATCTGGAAATTTAATAGGCTTCAAGAAAAATCTGGGTGTATAGGACAAAGAATGAGTGGAGAGGAAAGGAGAGAGAGTTGAGAGCTAAGAAGGAACATATTTTTTTCTGGGAATTTTCACATGGAAGGTATAATATTATTTCCCTGCTGAGATCCTGTCATCCTTTCTTTTTACTCCATAAATTCTTCAGTCTATTCTGGTTGAGTTTCCCTTTGAAGGCCACCCAGAAGCTCTGACCTGACTGGCAATGGGGAGAACAGCTGACTTAAAGGCTCTCTCAGGAAAAGGTAAAACAACGTGGTTTATACTGCAGCACTAGGGACTCGGGTCCTTTAAATGGTAAAGATTACCAGACACAAGTCTTTTAGACCTTTGTTTGCCTCTTAGCTCACCTTCTCTCTTTGTATTCATGGGATGCTGTTTCTAACACAGAAAAATGTTTTTAATGGCTTGATATAAGTTGATACATTTCTGAACACAATGATAGAGGCAATATTGAGAAATATTTCAAAGTGCAGCCTCCAGGGCCAGATGACCTGGGTTCAAATCCTGGCTTGGCCACTGCTTAGCTATGTTCAGGGAAAAAAAAAATTGCCTCTCCATCTCTCAGTTTATTTATGGAAGTAAGAATTACAAGGAGAGTACATGTTTCACAGAGGAGTTGTGCAAATAAGCTATTAACTATAAAAGATTTGGAATATAGAGAGTCCTCAATAAACAGAGGTTTTTATCATGTTACTGTGTTTTCTATCTCTTCTCTGTTCACTTTCATGAACATATCATTCCGAGGTTAGAAATTCAGTCTGTGGCCACAAGTTTTACCTCTCTAGAAAGCATCTTGCAATAGTCCCTTTCTTTTCATAATTGATTTGAGCACCAGATAACCTGAGACTGTTTTGATAGTTAATATCTTCATGCTGGTTTGCTTTGTCTAGAGACAAATAGATATTTTGGAGGGGTGAGAAAAAAAGAATACTTGATCAGAACGTCCCAAGGAAATATAGCATTTGCATTGGTGTGACTTCAGGGAAAGCTGGCAGCCGTTTTGGATCCAGATCCAACTTTTCCAGAAGGCATTAGGTCTTAGGAAAGCCAATGCTGCCGCCAGCACACAGCTAGCTCTATTGGGAAGCCTCTTTGATGACTCATACCTGTAAGGGTGCAGCTTTTACTACTGTGAGAATCCACAATTTGGGTCAAGAAAAGTGGTTTCTAGCATATATCTGGATAATCTAATACTACCTTTTAGTTTTTTATGACCTGCATTATTTTTTTCATTACTTGTCTCAGAATTTATTTTTAAAATTTCTGTTTATCATTGAGAGCAGTCACAAGATAAAAGGATCTGTGTCATTATCTCAGAACTATTTCTAGTATGTTTGGAATGTAAAGGAAGGATTAAGAGCTAGAAGCTAATATTTTTTGAGAGGTGACTATATTCCATCCAATCCTTGTAATCTTCATAACAAATTGATGAGGGAACTCTGAGGGTCAGAGAGATTAACTGACTTGCCTAAAGTTTTCCAGTTCATAACTAGTCAAGTACATTCGGGTCTGCAGGACATTAAATGCTCTTTTCATCTCACCTTCCATGCCACAAGCCAACCCATCAAAAATTCCTGAGTCCTAGATCTTCAAAAGTCACAAATCCAACTACATTTCACCACTCCTATACTATACTCATCTATACCTTTATCATCTCTTGCTTGGGTTATTGCAAGAGATTCTTGGCTGGTCTCTGTTCTACCTGTGCTCTGTCAGCATCCATTCAACACAGAGTTCCAGTAGAACCTTATCTTGATCAGAACAAAACCCCAAACCTTTCTTCTGGCATGGAATAGCCTACATAATTCAGCTCTTGATAAGTCCCTGACTTCATATCCTGCAACTCTCTATCTCAAACAGTTGACCTCTTTGTGTTCTTTCTATCATATTCTTTTTTTATAATAAATATTTTGATTTGCTGCTATGGGCTAAATTTATTAAAAATGTTACAAACTTACTTTCTGATGTCAGATGAAGACAAAGGATATGAATGACAAATTTGAGTGTGCCGGGGTAGAGAGAGAAACATTTTTCCTATACCTTAAAAGAGAGAGGCTATGGAGAATAGTAGGAATGGATTCTGCTAGCCTTGAGACAGAGAAAAAAACAGAAAGATGTAACATTTTAATCTTAGTATTCTATAGCCATTGGGTCTACTATGCATTTTTCTCACTCAATTTTTTTAATCAAATATCATCATTAGGACTTTTCTCACCATTCTGTCTTAATAAGTATGACTTGCCATTACTCTCAAACCTCCTATGTGCTTCATTCTTTACCCCAGTTTTACTTGATATCGTTTTAACTTGCTTACGTGCTCATCTGTCTCAGCCAGTAGAATGTCAGCTCCATGAGGACAGGGACTTGTCTGTCTTGCTCATAATGGATCCCAAGTGTTTATAAGAGTTCCTAGCACCTGCAAGTGATCAGTGAGTATTTGTTATGTGAGTAAATGATCTGAAAGGAATTTGGAGTGAGACTTTGGAAAGACAAATGGGAACCAAATACTTAATTTCATCTAAATGAGTTGAGGGAGTTGCTTAAGCTCAATTTCTTGTTTATGGGCAGAACTAAAACTAAAACCTTCTCAGTTCAAAATGCACTGATCTCTGTACTGTAACAAGATACTCTCTTTATAATAATTTAGTATATTAATGGAGAAGGCACTGGCAATCCACTCTTGCCTGGAAAATCCCATGAACAGAGGAGCCTGGTGGGCTGCAGTCCATGGGGTTGTGAAGACTTGGACACGACTGAGCGACTTCACTTTTACTTTTCACTTTCATGCATTGGAGGAGGAAATGGCAACCCACTCCAGTGTTCTTGCCTGGAGAATCCCAGGGATGGGGGAGCCTGGTGGGCTGCCATCCATGGGGTCGTGAAGACTTGGACACGACTGAGCGACTTCACTTTCACTTTTCACTTTCATGCATTGGAGAAGGAAATGGCAACCCACTCCAGTGTTCTTGCCTGGAGAATCCCAGGGGCTGGGGGAGCCTGGTGGGCTGCCGTCCATGGGATCGCACAGAGTCGGACATGACTGTCGCGACTTAGCAGCAGCAGCAGTATATTAATAGCATACAAGAGAAAAATTTCAAGTCTTTTCTGCAGTAAAAATGTCATCCTTATTTTTAATAATATTTAAATTTGGAGTTCATACTTTAATATTTAGGTACTTAGGATGGCTTCATCACAGAATATGTCACAGAAAAAGGAAATAGAAAATTCATGGCCCTCCTCAAACATATTTTTTTTTTTTAAGAAACACTAATGTGAATAATGTATAATGTTATGCCCTCTCTATAATGGCAAGAGAATATGAAAGAGGATATAGGGATAAATGAGTTTTTTATTGGTCTGGATTTTCTCTAGAGAGAAACTATGAACAACTTTGATTATCGTCATCATCATCATTACTACCATCTATTGAACACTTGTTCAACACTGAGCATTGTACTAGATATCTGACAAGTATTTGAATCTTTAATTCTCACAATAATTCCATATGCTCAATTTATTGGTGTAGAAACTAAGGCTCAGAGAGGACACATTACATAGCCAGGAGGTGACAGAACTGTATTCAGATTCATTATCTGACTGCAAAGCTTTAATGCATCCCACTATTTCATAAGATAAAAAATAATTTCTTCTTATGTGTCCTCCCAAGCACTTCAGTGAAAGCTATACCATAGATGCTTAGAATATTAAAAATAGAGTTCAAAAGACCTCTAGAGATCATCTTTCCTAGGAAGGACTCTGTGACTCACCCTTTGGAGTACAAATCTGAGGAATATCTTATTCTTTAGAAACAAAACTGGCCAGAGGATCAAGACCCCTTCGTTGTTTGTTGCTTTTCACTTATACCATATGGCCCTTTTGTGTTGACTGGTGTGAATAAGATGCTTATAAACATGTTAAATTATAAATATAGTTGAAAATATTGGATTGCATCTTGAACGTCTACATCATTTTCATTTAGTAGAATTCCAGTTCACATCCTTCTATCTTCCACACAGAGTAACCCAGAAAGCTTAATCAGAAAAAAAAAAAAAAATTACTAGAAAATTGTACCCTCACCTCAAAGACTCACCCTTTATAATGGGTCAAATAATGCCAAAAAGTCTACTTATGTGTTGTATATCTGTTTATCCATATATTATACATAAGCACACACACATGACAATACACCCTATGTGATAAAAGGACTATGTAAATCAGAATGGTGAAAATAAATCCACTTAAAATCTTAGGCAAAATTAACATTATAAGAGAATTGTGGTGACATTCATAAGTTCATATTTGCTTTCCAAAAATATTCATCCTGTAAATTGTAAAAAAACACTGGCCCAACCAAAAGATTATATACCAGGTAGGGATGCCAAATGCAGTTCACACAAAGCAATTACAGTAAAAGCTGTGAGTTTTACTACTACTTGGGGAATACTTTACACATTTACTTTTCCTCTATGAAAGAAACTTGTGCTATGAAACCACTGCCTTCTCTATGCAAATGGAAAATGTAGGATACCTGAGGAAAGGGTAAAAATTCAGTTTAATTTCTATGTGAGCCTGGTCAAGCAATTTTAAAAGTCAAGCTGATGTGGGAGAGAAGTAAAATAAAAGGCTTCTCATTTCTGAACAGGCTCTCCTTAGCATTTTCTTCTTAGGATATAATCTGATTCATAGCGGGAACATACAGTACAGTTAACATTCAACTTTAATTGCAATGAGGTGACAACAGACTGGGTAATGAGTTGTTTATGAGTTGTAGATGTGTTTACAATGAGTTGACAATGTGTTGGATAAAGTGTTCTTCTAAAGTTGTAGATCTATTTACAGTGAGCGGTGGGGGATGTTCATTAGTTGTCGATTTGTTTGTTTACATTGTTTTCGATTTGCAATTGCTATGAAACAAATTGCACACTGATGAAGGATGATTGTTTGTGCGCCTTAATGATTTACTGTAGTCGCTTGTCTGAAAAAGTACTTAACTCGGCCTCATCTGTCAGTTTCTACTGCAAAAGCTCCGAGTCACAATAGTTTTATTAGCATAGCATGGGCCATTTTAAGAACATTATGCATCTAAGAAATCTCAGGACTTTGCTATTCAGCCCATTGTATTTGGGCCAGCAGACCTGAACTGAATTCTTTATGCTTGGCACACATTTATATCTTTTGTAGTTATAACATGATTAATAGTTGGTTCTCAAACTCCCAGCTACAGAAAGAGTTTTACAAATCTTTTGTAACTTAAGGTACTGCTAATTTTTAATCTTATCTTTGATTCCACTAACTTCTATAAAAAACCTGTTTTAAAAAGACCAGACTGATTCGAGGGTTACAATACAATTTAATAAACTATATTTTAACATATTGAGGGACAAAAGAGTAATTATGGCCCCTATATTTAAAAACTCACAAGTTTCCAGTTCAGTCTGCATCAATATGTATTATTTTTACATTTTATGTGTTTAATAGCCTTTATTGATAGAAAGGAAAATAAGAGAAACTGAACTTTATCCACGTCTTTATCATCTCAAAATTCACTCCATGTCCCCTTATACATGACTAGACCCATGTGTATTCATATATGGGAGCTGATGTACCCCGAGCCTCATTTATATTCCTTTCATACATTACAATAAATAAAGTCATCTTTTAATAATTTGAGTGGAAAAAGTTATAAGTCAGATTTCATGGGTCAAGCCCAACTAAACTGTAGTCTTGAAAGCATCAAGAATAAAATATTATGGTTAATTCCTGGAATTGTAAGAAGAAAAATAGAGCTAAAATGGAGACAAAAGAAGCTACTAAAATCAAGAATAATATGAATTTAATAAATGGTAAATAATATTAATTTCAAATTTTCAAAATATATAATATATATCTTATTCACTCTATATAAAGGACACAAAAGTAGTAGATTATTTTTATCCCCATATTACATATAAAGCAACTGAGACCATAAATCTATGTTTTTATGCAGAAATTGATTTTTAAATGCTGGATTTAATTTTTTTTAATATATGGAGCAACTTCTTATGGAAAATCTTCATTTTATAGGTAAAGTTATGTCATATTATAGAAGCCTGGTGCCTTTTTGAAATTGTAGATCTAGAAAGCGCAGGACTAGACTGTAAACCCAAATATTTTGATTCTAATCTGTTGTGTTATTGTTANTTTTATGCAGAAATTGATTTTTAAATGCTGGATTTAATTTTTTTTAATATATGGAGCAACTTCTTATGGAAAATCTTCATTTTATAGGTAAAGTTATGTCATATTATAGAAGCCTGGTGCCTTTTTGAAACTGTAGATCTAGAAAGCGCAGGACTAGATTGTAAACCCAAATACTCTGATTCTAATCTGTTGTGTCATTGTCACCCCCTGTTGTATTTTGTTTTGATTATTCAAGAAGTAAAATCTCAAAACATGAGCCAACACTTTTTCTTGTTTAAGTCATAGATAGGGATCTAGTGTTTTCTTTCTCCTCCTATTCTAGTATGTTATTATTTGTTATATTTCATTGGCCTCTATTTGAGAGTATTTACTTAAAGAAAAATTAGGAAACTTGATGAAATTCCACAAAATTGATCTTCTAAACTCTAGACCCCCACTTTTGAGGCACCCCAAACAAAAGGACATATTAAGTCTAGTTTTTGTGCTTCATATGAGGATCATGTTTTGCTTCCATACCTGAAGTCAGGTTCATAGACATGGTTTTCCATGCTTAATAAGGAAAATGAAGACATTTTAATTGTCTAAAAACTTTAGAAGGTATACCAATCAATTATTTCAAAATATATAATCCAAAAAGTCCTACATGCTAAATTGGACTTTTGATTTCCATATAAGGGTCCTCTCTCATTTACTAGCATCAGTGGTGCCAAAGAAAACAGAGGAGACTACATTTTCCTTTCTCAATGTACCATTTACCACTGTGAGCCTGGAAAAATAAATTCTTACTGCTTTGCAACATGCTGACCCTAAAACAAATCTGTCATTGGAAACTAAAGAAAAGGCACTGGACAAAGTGCTGAGGTGTTGCTTCCAGGGAGTCGTGTTAGCATATTCATGTAGGAAAAGATTTCATCTTGGAGGCTTCTGTTCATCTATCCAGATACTTTGCAAGTAAAAATGCATGAAATTTAAACCAGCTTTTCACATGGCCATTTTTTATGGCAGGCCATTTCAGCAGTGTAACAGGGGTAGACACCTATAAATGTATAATGTGATGGATTCAATTGTAATGCAGCCTGGATACATATGGAGGTAGTGTTTGCCCTTCAGTGCAAATCCATTTTTATGTCAAAAGGAATCCATTGAAATTAATAGGGCATTATCCAAGCAATAAGTAACACTGTATATACAATGCAAAAATTTTTAGCAGAGAGACAAATTTTCTCTAAATAATGTGAAAAATAACTGTGCAAAGTAATAGTAAGTTAATGCATAAAGAATAATGCATTAAGAAACAGTAAAGCTTTTAATATATTTAGAAGAAAACAGGCAGATAGATGACCAATATCTTTAACCTTTATTGAAAAAATATCAACTAGCAAAATGTATTTCCTAAACCTACACTTATTTTGGATACAACATTCAGGTTATTTTTTAAAATATTAGTGAATGCACCAATGTCACTGTATATACTTTCACTGTATAATGCCGTTTACTTTGCTGACTGAGAAATTATTTCATTCATTCATTTAAGAAATATCTTGGTGTTCCTATTATGTGTCAAAAACTATGTTAAGAAGAGAATAGACTAATAAACTAGAGAGACATGATCATTACATTCATTGTTTAAAGGGTGAATATTTCAATTTCTGAATATGATTTCTGAACTTTCCTCTGAAGCATTATTTTTTAATATTGAATTGTTCTTGTGTGTTTCTTGACTATTTTCATATTTCGACTTCTTATACACTGTTTTTCTTTAAAATGATATGCTCTCATACTTTGTTCTTAAAGTAATTTTTATCACTTATCTACTATTCGATGTGCTCTATTTTCCTTTTCCCATTACCAAGAAGCATTTTCTTACCATAAGGAAGATAACATGTCCAATCCTCAGCAAGCACTCCATACATATTAATTTCTCCACCCCACCCCCAATATGAACTACTTGTTTCTTAATTCCTCTTGCACTTGATGTAATTCAATGAAAAATCATTAAAGGGATTTGAGAACTGGGTAATATTCACATACAATCAGTAATTTTTACTTTTGGTGTCAGTACAAAACCATGATAGCCAGTAGCCACGTACCAGATCCAGGAGTCACTTGGTTAGGAGAACTTGGCAAATGTTATCTACAGCAAGCAAGTGCTCAGGAAAAGGAAGGCTACAGACACTCAAGAATGGGAAAGGCCAATGGCTTTGGCTAAGTGCTGAATCTAGCTTTCCAGCTCTTAGATAGGGTCAAGTAGGAAGCCTAGTCTTTATCAGGAGATCCAAACCATATGAGGAAAAACACAAAATATTAATTGTCACAAATAAGCCAGTTTGGCACAGGATCCTGAACCTGAAGAATCAAAGTAATGATAAATTCTCCCAATGTAGATTGATAAGATATCCAGTATCTCAGAGCTAATGGAGCATAGGAAAAGAGGGACCCTAGGAGGAAGGAGTATGTTCTAGGCAGCAGGACAATAGATTATAGCTGAAGCTCGCTAAACATTCTTTTTAAACAAACTATACAGATTGATGGATGTGATCTGAGTGAGGATAGACAGATATTCCTCACTTTCTTTCTCAAAGCTAAATACTCATAAGATGTGTGAAGTGTCCGTCACCTGGGCCTCACATGTATTAGGATCTTACTAGCTATTTAAGCATTGACCTCCAGATTGAGGAGACTTGATGTGAACATGTTCCAGCCTTGTTAACCTCCTGCAATTTGTTGTTGTTTGGTTGCTAAGTCATGTCCAACTCTTTGTGACCCCATGGACTATAGCCTATCAGGCTCCTCTATCCTTGAGATTTCCCAGACAAGAATACTGGAGTGGGTTGCTATTTTCTCCTCCAGGGGATCTTCCTCACCCAGGGATTGAACCTGCATCTTCTGAATTGACAGGCAGATTCTTTATCATTGAGCCACCAGGGAAGCTCTTGATTTGACTAACCTGCAATGTATTTTCAACTATTTTGTTGTCGAGATTGCTTTTTGGAACCCTTTAACTACAACATTGGTTGAGCTAAATATCAAATATTATTTAGAATGAATAAAACTTATGTACTGAGTAAAGGATAAAATAGATACAGCCTTACTTCTTTGAAAGAGCAGTTATGCCAGCTGCACTCTGTGGGCCACTGACTGAACAATGGGACCACTGGCTGATTCAACCAATTCATGCTCAGCAAAGCCCTGATAGGGCTCTGCTCATGCAACAGACATGTATTTGCTCTAGCTCTCAGACCTTTCTAGCAAAGCTGTAAAAGAAGTTTATGTGACATTTCCTATACTACATAGGACAATTGAAAAGAAAAATTATCCACTCCTAATAAAATGATATTATACACAGCCCCAAATGTCCATGAGCAGTACACAATGTGCAAGACAGATCCTTTGCAACAGTCTGGATAAAAAGTCAAAGATGAGTCATTTTAGAAAAAGGCAACTTGTTTTTTCATTTTAAAGCTGTGTGTAGATAGAAGTGGTTTCCCTGCTGGATGAGATGTGAGAAGTTTAATATGTATGAAGGAAGAGAGACAGAATTTAGTTCTAAGTCCCCCATTGGCACAGAGCTGTGGTGTTCAAAGTAAGTTTAAGAATTACCTGGAGATCTTATTTAAAGAAAAAAAAATAAGCTCCACCTTCTATGATTCTGATTCAGTTGTTCTGGACTTTAACTCAAGTATCTGCATTTCTGATAAAGCACTTTTCAGGTGCTGTTTTAAAGTAGATGGTTTGTGGGGTCATATTGTAAGAAATTTCCCTGGTGGCTCAGATGGTAAAGCGTCTGCCTACAGTGCGGATGACCCAGGTTCAATCCCTAGGTCAGGAAGATCTGGAAAAGGAAATGGCAACCCACTCCAGTATTCTTGCTTGGAAAATCCCATGGACAGAGGAGCCTGTGGGCTACAGTCCATGGAGTTGCAAAGAGCCAGACACGACTGAGCAACTTCACTTTCTTTCTTTCTGTTGTAAGAAACACCAGCCTAGAGTCTTGGTGGGGTTGATTCCCACCTGTGAGCAATGCAGTGCACACTCCTCACTGTGGTTTGAAGAGGTTTCCTAAAAGTCTCACTAACGGGTATTGTTCTAGAAATATTTTTAGTTCTGTCTTAGGAAGGGAAGCACTTGTAACCACACAAATTTTCCCAAATGTGTCAAAGTTAAATTCTTTATTGAAAATACAAAGTGAGGTTTCAGGTGACAGCAAATCGGAATAAGAGAAAAAAAAGATATATCATCATCCCCTTCTAATAATGGAGACCTCAATAAGTACAATATTAATAATAAAAAAGCCAAGTAGATTTTCAGGGATTTTACTGCAAGAAGAAAGATCTAGAAGTAGAACAGACTATTTATTTGAATTGTCCTATACCCTTTAAATACCAGCTCTCTTGATGTTACAGAGACTGACCTTTTAAGAAGTGAAAAGGCACCAAAATGCTATACACTATATTGAAGCAGTTTATCAAAATGTCACCCAACAGTTGATGCCAATTGCTAACAAGATATTGTGTTTCCTTATTTAATTGGCCAGCTTACCTAATTATGGCTGTCTTTGGATATCTATTGATGGGCTCTTTAAGAGAAAAGAGAAAGCATCATTTGAGGCAATTTCATGTAAATACATGAAAAAGGGAGGTAAAGTAAAATAATACTTCCAATGAGAATTATTATTAGATAATAAAATTTACTTGTTTGCATGGATTCCTAATTTACAGAAAGACTTCCATAACATATCTAACACAAACCTGGATAGTTGCCAATTACCCATGTGGCTATACCTTCCAAAAGTTATCTTGGCATATAACTCAGCAGAAAAATAGGAAGTACCCTGGAAATTACTCACAAAATGTGAATTCCACATGTCAGAGTCAGTGAGCTTTGGATGAACTATAAAGAGTTTTCATTATTTAGGTCTATGAAAGCAAAGGAAACAGAAATATATCCAATAGTGTAATGCAACGGAACCAGGAAATTTATAAGAAGGTTTAATCTGTGGATTTAATTTAAAATATTGGGCCATGTTCAAACTGCAATGTTAAAAACATTATTCCTAGCTATAGTGGTGATCATTCAGAGGTCAGGAAGAATAAGATGTCAAACTTGAGTGTTTTAGACAAAGGACTTTTAATGAGTCCTTTCCTTAAGCTTTCCTTGTTCTTCTCTTATGTGGACATGAAAGACAAAACCTTTAACACATTCCACAATCCATGGAGAGACTGCCCTGTGCCACTTATCTTAAATACTGTATTAGTTTTATTTATTACCCCTATGCTGAAGCTTTAATTAATTGGGATTAGGTCAACACATGCTCTGTAAAAATGCTAATAAAATATTTCAAATCACAGAGAATTAGACATAATGATATCAAAACTCTGCCCTGGATGCTATCACATCACACTATTCAGCTTTGGGAGATAACAGAGAACATGTTAGAACATGTCTTAGAAGCCTCATATTTAAAATCCTCTTTGGATCACAAATTACTTGAGCTTTTGTGGAGAAAATACTGAGTAAATACACTGTGTTCTTCTAGCTTGCTGACTCATGCGGACTGTACCACTGGTTGGTTCTTTGATTTGTCTGATTTGTTTTAGAGCAGTCAGAAGCTCAGGTGGGATAATGAAATTTCATGTTGGGTTTATAAATCATAACCAAAAGTCAGAAGATAAACACGCCAAAGCTACTTGAAAATACTGTAAAACTGACATAGAAGGTATCCATGGGTTGATGTCTCAGATTATTAAGGATAAAGAATTTAATCAAAGTAGCATTTCTTAATCACTGTAAAGCATCTGCCTACAATGCGGGAGATCTGGGTTCGATCCCTGGGCTGGGAAGATCCCCTGGAGAAGGAAAACTGCCAGGCTCCAAACTTTCTGGGCCCCAAAATCACTGCAGATGGTGATTGCAGCCATGAAATTAAAAGACGCTTACTCCTTGGAAGGAAAGTTACGACCAACCTAGACAACATATTCAAAAGCAGAGACATTACTTTGCCAACAAAGGTCCATCTAGTCAAGGCTATGATTTTTCCAGTGGTCATGTATGGATGTGAGAGTTGGACTGTAAAGAAAGCTGAGCACCAAAAAATTGATGCGTTTGAACTGTGGTGTTGGAGAAGACTCTTGAGAGTCCCTTGGACTGCAAGGAGATCCAACCAGTCCATTCTGAGGGAGATCAGCCCTGGGATTTCTTTGGAAGGAATGATGCTAAAGCTGAAACTCCAGTACTTTGGCCACCTCATGCGAAGAGCTGACTCATTTGAAAGATCCCGATGCTGGGAAAGATTGAGGGCAGGAGGAGAAGGGGACGACAGAGGATGAGATTGTTGGATGGCATCACTGACTTGATGGACATGGGTTTGGGTAAACTCCAGGAGTTTTGATGGACAGGGGGCCTGGCGTACTGCAGTTCATGGGGTCTCAAAGAGTTGGACACAATTGAGCAACTGAACTGAGACTGAGACTTTGGAAATTGGCATTTTGCTTGGACCTAAAATTATTTTGTTTCCCCATAAGTATAACTACATATAGGTTGCATTGTAAAGAATAAATATTCATTCATTCATAGATAAAACTATTTGTTTTATAAATTATTTTATATAGTTAAAATGAGATCATTTACATATTGTGGTTCTAAAAATGGTGAATTTATTCAAACTAGTTCTTTGAACATGGTCTGGGTGCAAAAATTATATTTCTATCTGTCTTTAGTAGTACGATTCTATATGTTGCTGCTACTTTTCTAAAAACGTTAAAAAAGAGCCAGTAGCTTACTTAATAGTTTTCAAATATTCAAATTAACCATGAAAGCAGCTTCAAGATGAGCTATCATTATACAATATGATTGAAAAAAAAAGAGTTAACCCAGTTTATGCAGTAGAATGCCAACCTCCTGAAGACCCTGGGTGGGGTTGGAGGGGCATAAAAATAATACAGTTTTTTATAGAATAAGTGTGGAATGGTGTTATGGACTAAATTATGATGCCTCAAAATTCTTCTATTGATACCAGAAGCCCGGTGTGACTATTTGGAGCTAAGATCTTTGAAGGGAGTAATAGAGGTTCAAATGATGTCATAAGAGTGGACCCTAATCTGATATGACTGGTATCCTTATAAGAAGAAAGACATCAGGATGTGCACATAAAAAAAAGACCATGTGAGGACACAGATAAGTTGGCTATCTATAAGCTAAGGAGAGAGGTGTCAGGAGAAATCAAAACTGCCTTAACTTGATCTTGGACTTCCAATCTCCAGAACTGTGAGAAGAGTTACGTTTAAGCCACCCACTCTGTGGCATCTAAGGCCCGCTAGGATGGATTCATGGGTGATTCCATGTAGTCGCAAATGGCCATTTCCCCTCCTTTACCCAGTATGTGGTGCTCTTGCCATGCCTTCCATGCCCTGTCTTTCTCGATGTGGTGGTTGCATTTTTATGGCCATGTGATAGCAGCTGGTGCTTTTGTCTTGTCTCCACATTGACTGTTTGACTACCAAACCCCTAGGCAGCTACAGTGATGGCCTGGGCTGCTTCCACAGCAGTGACCCTGAGGAGATGGGAAAATGTCTTCTAATTTATGGAATGCAATTTGACACCAAGTCCATAGTGGGGCTTCCTGGGGCTCTCTTTGTTTGTTTTTTTGAGACACAAGTGAGACATGATTTTTTATTTGCCTTATTCTAGCTGAACTCTCCCTAGAACTCTGCCCCCAAAATGTGAGTAAAACTGGAATTTTATGTTTCCAACTTAAGATCCATCTCAGCACTGTGTTATAACCAAACCATTGCTACTCTAAAGCATTAAAAATATTTCAGATCTTTAAAAAAAAATCAAGATTGAAATCTAACATATGTATAATATAATTTGATATTTTTATGTATTGCAAAATGATCACCACAATAAGTCTAGTTAATATGTCACCAGAGAGTTACAAAATCTATTTTTCTTGTGATAAGTATTTTTTAAAGTCTACTCTTGTAACAGACTTCACACATGCAATAGAGCCTTATTAACTATAGCCACCATGCTGTGCATTATAATCCCAAGTCATTTATTTTTTATCTGGAAGTTTGTACCTTTTTACCCATTTGCTCAAGCCCACTTTTTTTGGATTCCCCAGGTAAGTGAAATTATGCAGTATTTGTCTTTATCTCACTTACTTCACGTGGCATAATGTCCTTAAGGTCCATCTGTGTTGTCCAAATGGGCAGATTTCATTTTTTTATTGCTGAGTAATTTTTCTTTGTGTGTATGTGTGCCTCATTTTCTGTATCCATTTACCCACTGATGGACACTGAGGTTGTTTCCATATCTTGGCTATGGTAAGAAATGCTGCCGTAAACCTGGGGGTGCATTTGTTTTCAAATTAGTGTTTTTTGTTTTCTTTGGATTAAATACCCAGAAGAATTGCTGGATCATATAGTCCTTTAATTTCTGAGGAACTTCTGTGCTGTTTTCCATGGAGGCTGCAGCAATTTACAGTCCCACCAGCAGTGCATTGGGGTTCCTTTTCATCTGTAGCCTCTCAGTGCTTGTTATTTCTTTACTTTTTGATAACCGCCATCCTGACACGTGTGAGGTGATATCTCGCCTTGCTTTTGATTTACATTTCCCTGATGATGAGTGATGCTGAGCATCTTTTCGTGTACCTGTTGGCCATCTGTATGGCTTCTTTGAAAAATGTCTATTTGTATTCTCTGTCCTATTTTTCAGTTGGGTAGTTTAGATTTTGTCTATTGAGCTGTGTGAGTTCTTTTTATATTTTGGATATATACCTCTTATCAGATACAATTTTCAAATAATTTTTCCTATCTGGTAAATTGCCTTTTCATTTTGTTGATGGTTTTCTTTGCTGTGCAGAAGTCTTCTAGTTTGATTTAGTCCCACATGCTTATTTTTGCTTTTGTTGCCTTTGCTTTGGTGTCAAATCCCCAAAAATTCATTTCCATAGACCAATATGGTTTCAGGTCTTACCTTCTAATTAATATTTAATCCAGTTGAATTAATTTCATGTGTAGTGTGAGAGATTGGTTCAGTTTTGTTCTTTGGTATGTGGCTGTTCAATTTTCCCAGTACCATTTATTGGAAAGACTGTCCTTTCCCTATTGTAAATTCTTGGCTCACTTGTTAGAAAGTAATTAACTGTGTAAGTTTATTTCTTCTGGGCTCTGTTTCACTGATCTGTGTGCTTGTTTTTATGCTAACACCATACTGTTTTGATGATCATAGCTTGCAATATAGTTTGAAATATGAGCCTATAAAGACTCTAACTTTATTTGCTTTGGCTATGTGGAGTCTTTTGTGAATTCTAACAAACTTTTGAATTGTTCATTCTATTTCTGTGAAAGATGACAATGGAATTTTGATAAGGATTGTATTAAATCTGTAGATTGCTTTGGGTAGTTTAGACATTTTAACAATATTATTACAAGCCATGAACACATAATATCTTTTAATTTATTTGTGACTTCAGTATTTTTTTAAATCCATATTTTATAGTTTTCAGAGTACAGGTGTTTCACCTTCTTAATTAAATTTATTCCTAGGTTTTTATTCTTTTTGATGCAATTGTCAGTTGGATAATATTTTGAATTTTTCATTCTGAGAGTTTATTAGCATATAGAAATGCAATAGAGTTTATATATCGATTTTGTATTTTACAGTTTCACTGAACTTGTTGATTTGTTTTAACCGTTTTTGGTAGGATCTTTCTGTGTTAGTTGCTCAATCCTGTTTGACTCTTTGCAACCCCATGGACTATCCCCAGGCTGCTCTGTGGATGGAGTTCTCCAGGCAAGAATACTGCAGTGGGTTGCCATTTCCTTCTTCAGGGTTTTTAATATTCAATATGAAATCATTTGCAAATAGTGGCAGTTTCACTTCTTCCTTTCCAATTTGGATGCCTTTTATTTATTTTAATTTTTTGTCTAATTGTTCTGGCTAGGACTTTTTACTTGAGTAAAAATTTCAAGACTGAGCATCCTTCTTTGTTCCTGATCTTAAAGGACAAGCTTTTAGTTTTTCACTTTGAGTATGATATTAGCTGTATGATTGTCATGTACGGTCTTCATGTTGAGGTATGTTCTCTCTATACCAACTTTGGTGAGAGATTTTAGTGAATGGTTTTGAATATTTTCATATGCTTTTCTGCATTCATTGAGATGATCATATCACTTTTATCCTCAGTTTTGTTACTGTGGTGCACCACACTGTTTTTGCAGATGGTAAACCATTCTTACATCCTAGGAATAAATCCCACTTGATCATGGCATGTGATTCTTTTAATGTATTGTTAAATTTTGTTTGCTAATTTTTTGTTGAGGGTTTTTGCATCTATGTTTTCTATGTTGATAAGGGATATTGGCTTGTAATTTTATTTTCCTGTCTAGTTTTGATCACAAGGTAATGCTGGCCTCATAAAAAGAGCTTGAAAGTGTTCTTTCCTTTTCTATATTTTGGAAGATTTTGAGAAGAATTGGATTAATCCTTCCTTTAAATGTGTGGTAGAATTCACCAGTGAAGTTGTCTGGTTTCAGGCTTTTGTTATAGTTTGTTTTTTATTAATAATTCAGTTTCTTTACTAATAGTATGTTCATATTTTCTATTCATGATTTATTCATGGTAGGTTGCATGATTCTAGGAATGCATCCATATCTTACAGGGTGTCCAATTTGTTGTTATATATTAATAGTAGTCTCATGATCCCTTGTATTCCCTCAGTATCAGTGATAAATCTCTTAATCATTTCTGATTTTACTTGTCTTCTCTCTCTTTCTCTTATTGAGTCTTGCCTGTCAATTTTATCCTTTCAAAAACCCAACCATTAGTTTATCTTATGTATTTCTACTCTTATCTCTATTTCCTTCCTTTTACTCACATTTTCACTTTGAGCTTCATTTATTCTTCTTTTTCTAGTTCTTTACAATGTTAAATTAGGTTGTTTACTTGAGATTTTTCTTGTGTCTTTGAGGTTACCATTTATTGCTATGAACTTCCCTTTTAGAACTATTTTTTACTACATCCCATAAGATTTTGTATGTGTGTTACCATTTTAATTTGTTTAAAATTTTTTTTATTCTCTTTTGAATTATTTGACCCATTGATCAGAAACATGATTAATTTCTACATATTTGTGAAATTTCCAAATTTTCTCTTATAACTTATTTGTAGTTTTCATACCCTTGTGGTTAAAAAAGATATCTGATGTGATTTCAATCTTAAATTTATTAAGACTTGTTTGTGGCCTAACTTAAGATCTATGCTGAATAATGCTTTGTGCATTTGAGAAGAATGTGTATTTTGTTACTTTTGGATGGAATGTTCTGTATTCATCTGTTAAAACAATCTGGCCTAACGTGTTGTGTAAGGCTGATGTTTTCTTGTTGATTTGCTATCCAGATGATATATCCGTTGATGAAAATAGGGTATTAAAATTTCCTGCTATTATTGTATTGTAGTTTATTTCTCTCCCTATTTAGGCCTATTGATTTGCTTTACATATTAGGAGCTCCTATGTTGCACATCCTGATATCAAATCGACCCTTTTATCATTTTGTATATCCTTCATTGTCTAAGTCTTTATTTGAAAGTCCATTTTATCTGATGTAAGTAGAGCCACCTCAACTTTCCTTCTGTTTTCATTTTCACGAAATAACTTTTCCATCCCTTCACTTTGCGTGTGTCCTTACATCTGAACTAAATCTCCCGTAGGCAGCATATAGCTGTTTTCCTTTTTTAACCATTCAGCCACACTGTCTTTTGATTAGAAAACATAGTTCATTTACATTTAATTATTGATAGATGTTACTTATTACCCTTTTGTTAACTGTCTTCTGTTTTGTAGTTCCTTTGTTCCATTCTTCATCTGTTCTCTTCCTTTATGATTTGATGATTTTCTGAGGTGATATGCTTAGAATTCTTTCCCTTTTCATGTATCTACTATAGGTTTTGCTTGTGGTTGCTATGAGGTTGAAAGTCTTTCTTGGCATCTGCTTAAAAAAAAAAAAAAAAGACTAAAGGGGAAAAGTATATCACAAAATATACTATAAAACTTCCTAAGAATCTTTGCCACTCACTTACATACCAGAGTTTAATATCATGTGGCAAGTGCCCTGTGTAATAAAGAGTTTACATAGCAGCCTGAGACTGCTGTTTTAGGAAGACCAGCTTCAAGCCTGGCTGATATCTATGACCTTGGATTTCAGAAAAATTCCCACTACCGTTACTGATAATAATGGCTCATTAATGTTAAAGAAAGGTAATGCCAAAGAATGCTCAAACTACTGCACAATTGCATTCATCTCACATGCTAGTAAGTGAAAGTGAAAGTGAAGTCACTCAGTCATGTCCGACTCTTTGTGACCCCATGGACTGTAGTCTACCAGGCTCCTCCCTCCATGGGATTCTCCAGACAAGAGTACTGGAGTGGGTTGCCATTTCCTTCTCCAGGGGATCTTCCCGACCCAGGGATCGAACCCAGATCTCCTGCATTCCAGGCAGACGCTTTAACCTCTGAGCGATCAGGGAAGCCCATGCTAGTAAAGCAGTGCTCAACATTCTCCAACCCAGGCTTCAGCAATTCGTGAACTGTGAACTTCCAGGTGTTCAAGCTGGTTTTAGAAAAGGCAGAGGAACCAGAGATCAAATTGCCAACATCCGCTGGATCATGGAAAAAGCAAGAGAGTTCCAGAAAAACATCTATTTCTGCTTTATTGACTATGCCAAAGCCTTTGACTGTGTGGATCACAATAAACTGTGGAAAATTCTGAAAGAGATGGGAATACCAGACCACCTGACNACAACAAATGGTGGAAAATTCTTCAAGAGATGGGAATACCAGACCAGCTGACCTGCCTCTTGAGAAACCTGTATGCAGGTCAGGAAGCAACAGTTAGAACTGGACATGAAACAACAGACTGGTTCCAAATCGGGGAAAAAGTACATCAAGGCTGTATATTGTCACCCTGCTTATTTAACTTATATGCAGAGTACATCATGAGAAATGCCAGGCTGGATGAAGCACAAGCTGGAATCAAGATTGCCGTGAGAAATATCAATAACTTCAGATATGCAGATGACACCACCCTTATGGCAGAAAGTGAAGAGGAGCTAAAAAGCCTCTTGATGAAAGTGAAGGAGGAGAGGGGAAAAGTTGGTTTAAAGCTCAACATTCAGAAAACGAAGATCATGGCATCTGGTCCCATCACTTCATGGGAAATAGATGGAAAAACAGTGGAAACAGTGTCAGACTTTATTTTGGGGGGCTCCAAAATCACTGCAGATAGTGACTGCAGCCATGAAGTTAAAAGACACTTACTCCTTGGAAGAAAAATTATGACCAACCTAGATAGCAAATTGAAAAGCAGAGACATTACTTTGCCGACTAAGGTCCGTCTAGTCAAGGCTATGGTTTTTCCAGTGGTCATGTATGGGTATGAGAGTTGGACTGTGAAGAAAGCTGAGTGCTAAAGAACTGATGTTTTTGAACTGTGGTGTTGGAGAAGACTCTTGAGAGTCCCTTGGACTGTAAGGAGATCCAACCAGTCCATTTCGAAGGAGATCAGCCCTGAGTGTTCTTTTGGAAGGAATGATGCTAAAGCTGAAACTCCAGTACTTTGGCCACCTCATGTGAAGAGTTGATTCATTGGAAAAGACTCTGATGCTGGGAGGGATTGGGGACAGGAGGAGAAGGGAACGACAGAGGATGAGATGGCTGGATGGTATCACTGACTCGATGGATGTGAGTCTGAGTGAACTCTGGGGGTTGGTGATGGAGAGGGAGGCCTGGTGTGCTGCGATTCATGGGGTCGCCAAGAGTCAGACACAACTGAATGACTAATCTGAACTGATGTTTAAACTGTTTCTATAAACAATGTTGTTTATACCAAACACCAGGGTTCTTTGGGGGAGTCTATAATTTTTTTTATGAGTTAGGCATAGTGCCTACATGACTATCCCCCAGTAAAAACTCTGGGCACTGACTTTCTAATGGGTTTGTCACTATTGATGTTGCAATTTGTTGCTGGAGGAATTAAGTGCGCTCTGCTTGACTCCATTCAAAGAGAACTCATACGAGCTTGTGGATGGTTTCCTCTGGACTTTGCCTCATGTGTGGTTTCTTTTTCCTTGTTTTCCTTTGTGTATTTTCACTATAAAAGAGCACTGTCATGAGTACAACTATATGCCCAATACTTCTAATAATCATCAAGCCTGGGAGTAGCCTTGGGGACACCAAACACATGTTCCAGTCTCTTTTCTTCTTTAACTGTTGAAACTTTAGCTGTGTTCTTCCAATTCTACAGTCCTTTTAAAACAAATCAATTGACAAAATGACATCAGCAAAAATGGAATAGAAAACTCAAAACTCTTCTACAAAAGCAAAGATTGGGTATGGAATCTAATCAAAATATAACTCAACCAGGGGAATGCCCAGTGAGGAAAGAATAGCTATGTTTCAGTAAGAGAGTTTTGTAGTCTTTAACTTAGTTGTTGCCATCATCTACTCTCCTTCAGAATGTATTAAAAAAAATGATCCAACTACATGTGTGTCAGTCACTCAGTCATGTCTGACTCTTTGCGACCTCATGGACTTTAGCCCAGCAGGCTCCTCTGACCATGGAATTCTCCAGGCAAGAATACTGGACTGGGTTGCCATTTTCTTCTCCAGGGAATCTTCCCGACCCAGGGATGAAACCCAGCCTCCCGTGTTGCAGGCAGATTCTTTACCATATAAGCCACCAGGAAAGCCCGCCAGGGAAGTGAGAGAAATATGTGATTTCACTGTGTATCTGTGCATGCACATGTGCATAAAGCCGTTACAATTATATAGCGCCAGAACATTTTCATTACCTTAAATGAAACTCATATCTATTAAGCAGTCAGTCCCCATTCTTCTCCTAACCCTAAGCTCATAGCAACCACTGATTTACATTTCTTCTCTACAGATATATCTAATTCTCTATATTTCAATTAGATGGACTCATATAATATGTAGCCTTTTTGTTCTGGTTTCTTCACTTAGCATAATGTTTTTAAGGTTTGTTTCCATTGTATGTATTCTTCTTTAATGGCTTCATTCCCTTTTATGGCTGAATAATATTCCATTGTATAGACACATGATATTTTGTTTACCCATTAATCAGTTGATGGACATTGGGTTGCTTCATAAATATACTAAAAGTCATTAGATTGAATATTTAAAGCTGGTTAAAATAATAAAATTTATTTTTAATGTATTTTATCCCCACCTAAACAAGTCAACTTAGCTTCTCTTAGCTTCTTTCAGTTATTTTCTTCATCTAATTGGGATTCAATAATCACCATAGATTTTCAGAAATCTAATAATAATAGCAAAAGCTAACATTTTGGATACAAATTCTGAGATATACATCCTTTTTATCTTAATCCAATCAAAATAAACCTCAGTGAAGTGGTAATGTCATCCACACTGAGGCAGGAAGCAGCAGAACTGGGTTGCAAACTAAGGAAAACCTGCATTCTGAATCATTTTGTTTATAATTCCCTCTTCCTGGGCAAGGGAATATGGTGAAACTTTGTGTATGTTTGATGCTTTTTCACACTGTCACGCTACAAAGGCCTAAGATTTGGGTCAGAGAATAATCTGAAGGATCACCTCAGAGATTTGGTAAAATTGATCATTCCTTTTTGATACCAAACGTCTCTGGAGCAAGTTTGTGTACAAAATGTCTATCGCCCCTTAGAGCGAACTCCTTCACTTGGTATAAACCTTGGAGGGGAGAGACCCCAATGGATTTGGGGTCTAAATTGTCTTAGTTCAGGAGGCTATGGTCAGAAATATTACACCAAACTGCTGTCAGGGATCCTATTGTTTTAACTCTGAAGTTCTCAGAATCACTAGGCAGGAATTTCAGAATTTTTTTAAAAGTATATACAGAAACCACCACCTACCACATGCCCAACTGACATGTATATCAGAGAGAGAGTGATTGTGTGGTAGGGATAGGAATTTAGGGGAAAAGTTGAGACATGAGCTAAGCAGAGGGAGAATTTAGCCTCTGTACTTAACAGGCAAACTTAGACACACATTCTGTATGAAGAAATTATTCTGTTTTTTAAAGATAAATGGTCAAATAAGAAACATGTAGGGAAAATATCAGGGCACAGTAAAAGCAAGTAAGATATAAAGGCTGGTGAGACTGGGATGCTTCCCTGGTGGCTCAGGAGGGGACTGAGATAGAGTGCAGGCACAGACATTTATATAATACATGACCTTGAATAACTTATATGAATTCTAAGTTTCCTGATTTATTAACAATGAAGATATTAGAGATATGTATAAACATGAGAAATAACAAACTTGCATTCAAACACAATGCCTGGCATAAAGAAGATACTGCCCCTCGAAATGCACAGTATAAAAATCAAACTTGAGAAGGGGAGGCATCACTAATCTACACCCAAGTTAGACACTTTCTCAGACCATGAAAGCCTAAGTAGGATGCTCTTTAATGAATACTTATCATGGGAGACACAATGATACAAATAGTGTGAGGGACACTTTATGCAAAATACACAAAAGTAACTCATGTTAAGAAAAGTGGGAGATGTATGCTACAAAACCTGCATATCCAATAAGTGCTTTGGAGGAGAAAGCAATTATGTCCAACTGGGGAATTGGGAAAGGCTTTCTAGAAAAAGTGGAGTATATAGATAGGCCCAAAGTAGTGAGTATTGCAATTGAGGCCATTACTTGCACAAATAATAAATGGTGAAAAGCAAGAGTCTTGAGTAGTTGATTTTGGCTAGAGCTGGACATTTTTAAATGGCAGATAAAGAGGGAAGGAAGAAATGCATCTCAGGGAAAAATTCTGGAGAGTCTTTCCTGCTTGGCAAGTGTTCAGGCTTTATCAAGAAAGCAGGGCTGGGAGCTTGAGCCTCAAGTATCAGGGAGTTGAGAAAAATGGTAAAATGGACAAAGACTTAGCACATGGGGTACCCTTTCATAAACTCAACATTCTATACATCCGACCTTGCTCAGTTAGGATGCCATGAATCAAATTTCTGCAGTCACAAAAACTGTTTTTAAACCTGCAATGCTCAACTAAGAGTATACTTGGGTTACAATTGAATATATAAATTGGATGCTGAATTAGACAGCATTGAACTGTCTGGACATGGAAATAATCTTTTCCATTCCTGAGATTTTTTTTTCCTATCAAGCAAATATTTATAATTGATCTTTCCTTATTTTTATTCATGAGCTCCATTTGGCACCCATGTGAAATTCTGGTGATGTCTCTGTCACTTTTAATGATGCAGCTGAAGTGAAACATTTACTTAGTAAAATCTGTAATTAACCTCTCCTCACTGCTCTGCCTCCTGAAAGTGTGTCCATAGGGCAAGAGTGTAGTTCTAGAAGGCTGAAGGAAACTATGTAATACAGTTTAGAATTAAAATCCTCCTCTTAACTAGTTAAAATGGTTGTGTTTTCTGTTTTCTGTCCATGCCTCTCTCTTCACTTATGCTGCCTGTCATTACTACTCATTTTAGTTTCTGTAATCTTTCTTCTCTCTTATACACAGTTTATAAACCAGCTCTTCTTTTTCCATGTCAGTGGGAGAAAATACAAGTACAAATAATACAAAGGTCATTTGCTTTTAGTTTGGGAATATTATGTTTTGTTAAAAGAAGACTTACTGCTTAATTTTATTTTGCTTAGAAACATATAAATATTTATTAGCATTCTCCAAAATATATCAGCTGAATTGTGGGACAGTGTAACAAGGACATAGATTAGGTACTCTGCTGAGAGGCAAGGTGGACTGCTGCTGCTGCTAAGTCTCTTCAGTCATGTCTGACCCTGTGCGACCCCATAGACAGCAGTCCACCCGGCTCCTCTGTCCCTGGGATTCTCCCGGCAAGAATACTGGAGTGAGTTGCCATTTCCTTCTCCAATGCATGTGAGTGAAAAATGAAACTGAAGTCACTCCATTGTGCCTGGCTCTTCGTGACCCCATGGACTACAGCCTACGAGGCTCCTCTGTCCATGGGATTTTCCAGGCAAGAGGACTGGAGTGGGGTGCCATTGCCTTCTCCACAAGGTGGACTAGCCATAGATTAATAACCACTATAGAAAAGTCACTAAGTAGGTAGATATTTAAGAGCTAGTCAAAATGTATGTGCCAAGACATAATATTACTTTATTTGGATGAATATTTTTTTAAACATGTAGTTAAAATATATTTTACATTCCCCTCTCTAAATAGAATATGATAGACCTCCAGTTCTGAACCATCAGATATGGGAGAGTACTGAGAGTAGACATCCACATGCATCTGCCCAACTATGAGATACTTTCACATGAATATTATCTTATTATGTCAAAATCATCTTGTCTGAAACTGAGCAAAGCATTGTCTTCCTAAAAGCTACTGGCAGTTTCCATCTCCTGGGAATCCAAACTTCAGATCACTTTGCATTATTTTCTCTTTTCATCAATCTGTGCTGAAGAGGCACTCCTTTTGCATCTAAACTTGCATTCAGAATCAACAAATGTTGTACTATGAAGTACAGATGAGGATAGGGTTTCCAGTTCCACATGTAGAGAGTTTAGAGATTGCTACTCCATCCTAACAAGTAAAAAGCTGAACACACTGAAAAATCAACAACTCTTCTAGCATCTGCAAAAGGTGAGGACAAAGGGAAAACAGTTGCCCCAAAAGTTGGAGATACCAACAGGTGAATACATAGACTACAACTTAATCAAAGCCACACTCATAAGTAGAAACCACTGAGGTAATGAGAGCCAGGTAGGAAAAGCTGAACTGTAATTTACAAATTCTGAAAGAGATGGAAACATCAGACCACCTGACCTACCTCTTGAGAAATCTGTATGCAGGTCAGGAAGCAACAGCTAGAACTGGACATGGAACAACAGACTGGTTCCAGATAGGAAAAGAAGTATGTCAAGGCTGTATATTGTCACTCTGTTTACTTAAATTATGTGCAGAGTACATCATGAGAAATACTGGGCTGGATGAAGCAAAACCTGGAATCAAGATTGCTGGGAGAAATATCCATAACCTCAGATATGCAGATGACACCACCCTTATGGCAGAAAGTGAAGAGGAACTAAAAAGCCTCTTGATAAAAGTGAAAGAGGAGAGTGAAAAAGTTGGCTTAAAGCTCAGCATTCAGAAAATTAAGATCATGGCATCCAGTCCCATCACTTCAGAGCAAATAGATGGAGTAACAGTGGCAGACCTTATTTTTTTGGGCTCCAAAATCACTGCAGATGGTGATTACAGCCATGAAATTAAAAGACGCTTACTCCTTGGCAGGAAAGTTATGACCAACCTAGATAGCATATTAAAAAGCAGAGACATTACTTTGCCAACAAAGGTCCATCTAATCAAAGCTATGGTTTTTCCAGTGGTCATGTATGGATGTGAGAGTTGGACTATAAAGAAAGCTGAGCACCGAAGAATTGATGCTTTTGAACTGTGGTATTGAAGAAGACTCTTGAGAGTCCCTTGGTCTGCAAAGAGATCCAACCAGTCCATCCTAAAGGAAATCAGTCCTGAATATTCATTGGAAGCACTGATGTTGAAGCTGAAACTCCAATACTTTGGCCACCTGATGCAAAGAGCTGAGTCATTTGTAAAAACCCTGATGTTGGGAAAGATTGAAGGCAGGAGGAGAAGGGGACAACAGAGGATGAAATGGTTGGATGGCATCACCAACTCAATAGACATGACTTTGAATAAACTCTGGGAGTTGGTGATTGACAGAGAGGCCTGGCATGCTGTAGTNGAAAGATTGAAGGCAGGAGGAGAAGGGGACAACAGAGGATGAAATGGTTGGATGGCATCACCAACTCAATAGACATGACTTTGAATAAACTCTGGGAGTTGGTGATTGACAGAGAGGCCTGGCATGCTGTAGTCCATGGGGTCGCAAAGAGTAGGACATGACTGAGCGGCTGAACTTACTGAATTTACAAATTACTAGAAGTTCAGTATAATAACTCTGAGTTAAAAACTCCAGGGGACACTCCCACAGTTTTGTGAGATTTACCTCCAGGAGCTTGACCAGGTTCCCATAGTGAATACTAGAGAAAAATCCTCTTATGCTTCTGTAGAAGAAGGAAATGTATATTGTAAATATAAGTATATGAAATTGTTTATCAGGAAAATACAGATGGTCAACCAAATGAGAAAACATAAATTATATCATTTTTTTAAATTCAAAATCCACCTTTTTTATTTTTATTTAAGAAGTGCAGATCTAGAGGTGGCAAAACAACTGCCTCCATGGTGGTTCCTCAGCTGAATGAGCATGGGGTGGTCCCAGCCCTCCCATTCAGGGGTGCAGGAATGTGCGGGTGACAGATAGATGGCCCCGCCAGGAGTGTGAGAGTGTGTCCCTGCGAGGTGCCTGCCCGTGTGTGTACTTAGGGTGACACCTGCCAGGCAGGAGTCCCCGTGTATTGGATGTGGGTTTTCTCTGCCCTGGGTCTGGGAGCTGGTCCCGGGGAGTGGGTGTAGGGTGTGTAACTCTCCACACACCAGCTGTGAGCGGCTGTGGGTTTCCTCCTGTCCTGGGTTACATTGCCCCTCGTGTGNACACCTGCCAGGCAGGAGTCCCCGTGTATTGGATGTGGGTTTTCTCTGCCCTGGGTCTGGGAGCTGGTCCCAGGGAGTGGGTGTAGGGTGTGTAACTCTCCACACACCAGCTGTGAGCGGCTGTGGGTTTCCTCCTGTCCTGGGTTACATTGCCCCTCGTGTGTTTCCACGTCTGTGTAGTGTGATGTGACCTGTGAGGCCAACAGGCCTGGCTGGGCCCTAAGTGATACATAAGAGTATCCTTATGTATCAGGTAACCTATAATCTTGGATATGTGATGTTCTATGTGTATGGAGCCTAAGAAATGAAGATCCAAGTATAAGAACTAGATATTACTTTTCCATCACACACATATAATCTCCACAAGCATCTCTATTTTGTTGAGTGCTGTATCCCCAGTCCTTGGTGCAATGTCTGATGCAGAATAAACACTCCTGAATTGTTGTCTGACTAACTTTCATGAATAAATCACTGTCTGGTGGGAGCACAGACCACTCTTGACGGTTCAGTCATCATGGTTGACAGCAAAATCCATGGAGACTGAGATGGAAACCCTAGAGACCTAGAGTAACACGAGAGTGAGATTGGTGAATTCTGTAGTACACTGGAGAAAAGTCTTGAGGATATAATTTACTTGACCCAAGATAAATGTTACTTTCTATGTTTTAAACATAGTGTTACCAGATATTTTGAATCTTCAGTAAAAGCTGGCCTTAAGGATTGCTGTTTAAAGTACCCTAAAACTTTAGGTGCTGACAACTAATTTTTAAAATATTTAAATATGCTGTAGTCCCATAGTATTTCTAACAGTATGAATTGTGTTGACTGCTTCCCATGGTGTCATTTAGTGTACTTCTCTACTTCTCTGTGCTTTGTATTTCCTGATTAGTGGCAGTTAGGACTGGAGGTTTGATTGAATTCAGGTTTGACCTTCTTTTTCTCCTGGTAAGAATACTTTTTGTAATGTGCATTTCTGTCAGAAACCATATCATATCTGATATATTTTTAAAATCTGATGTTTGCATTAAGAGTTGAAAATGGCGATATTCTAAATCTATCATTCCTTCTTCTTTTATTGGTCGAAACATCCCTATCAGGGAAAACTTTCCTTGTCAACTCAAATAACTTTGCACAGGACATACAAGATAAATGCTTCCTTTCCATTTTTTTTTTATCAGTTTCTAAAATAAAAAGTTATTTCCTTGGAATGTTTCAAATATGACAAATTAGCTGTTTTAATATTATCATGGTCTCATGGATTTAAGTATAGATTTATGGATTAGTTGTCTTTGCATGATGCCCCTTATTGATGCTCAAAATGTTCTGTGTAGGAAAACAGGAGCCTTTTTCAGTTGGTTTCTGAAGTTTCTGTTTTGTTTTAACATGACCCTAATGGTGATGAGGAATTTTATTTTCTTTTATTTATTTATTTATTTATTTATTTTTACACGAACTCCCAAACATGAACCCCCCTCGAATTTTATTTTCTAATGATGAAATACTTCACTCAGATGGTCAATTTTCTCACTCATCACTATGATCTCTTTTATGAGTAAATTTGAGCATCTTTTCATATTGTTAGATACTGTTTGCATGTCATTTATGTTTACTGTCTCTTTATATATAAATCTTTCCTTTCTTTATGGTTGTTGATCTTTTGCTAATCTCTTTTTAGAAAATTAAAGAATTGTTTTCATCATGTTTAGGCAGGCCATCAAAATGCAACATCATGGCCCCAAGCTGAAAGATAACATTTCCATTACATATCTTAAAAAATGACTCAGTAGTTGAAAAGTACATAGAGATCATGTAACATATTCCAGTATAAGACTGCTTCAGTAATTCTGCTCCATCAGTTCAGTTCAGTCGCTCAGTCGTGTCTGACTCTTTGCGACCCCATGAATCGCAGCACACCAGGCCTCCCTGTTCATCACCATCTCTCGGAGTTCACTCAGACTCACGTCTATCAATTCCGCGATGCCATCCAGCCATCTCATCCTCGGTTGTCCCCTTCTCCTCCTGCTCTCAATCCCTCCCAGGATCAGAGTCTTTTCCAATGAGTCAACTCTTCTCATGAGGTGGCCAAAGTATTGGAGTTTCAGCTTTAGCATCATTCCTTCCAAAGAAATCCCAGGGTTGATCTCCTTCAGAATGGACTGGTTGGATCTCCTTGCAGTCCAAGGGACTCTCAAGAGTCTTCTCCAATACCACAGTTCAAAAGCATCGATTCTTTGGCACTCAGCCTTCTTCACAGTCCAATTCTCACATCCATACATGACCACAGGAAAAAACCATATCCTT
>SJYX01009304.1:185539-205848 GCA_006410675.1 Oreotragus oreotragus | reverse complement strand
ATCCACACAGTCAAAGGCTTTGGCATAGTCAATAAAGTAGAAATAGATGTTTTTCTGGAACTCTCTTGCTTTTTCCATGATCCAGCAGATGTTGGCAATTTAATTTCTGGTTCCTCTGCCTTTTTTTAAAACCAGCTTGAACATCAGGGAGTTTACTGTTCACGTATTGCTGAAGCCTGGCTTAGAGAATTTTGAGCATTACTTTACTAGCATGTGAGATGAGTGCAATTGTGCGGTAATTTGAGCATTCTTTGGCATTGCCTTTCTTTGGAATTGGAATGAAAACTGACCTTTTCCAGTCCTGTGGCCACTGCTGAGTTTTCTAAATTTGCTGGGATACTGAGTGCAGCACTTTCACAGTATCATCTTTCAGGATTTGAAACAGCTCAACTGGAATTCCATCATCTCCACTAGCTTTGTTCATAGTGATGCTTTCTAAGGCCCACTTGACTTCACATAAAAGAAACCAAATTTGGCCCAACTCCATCATAAAACTGCTACTATATGATTAAAATCTGAACTAGCTTCTGTCTTCAATGTCTTCATCTCTGACATTTTTCTAAAAATTCTTAAAATAGGTAAGATCTCTGTGCCTGTTTCTCACTCAGTCTGAAGTTCTGTAATGCCCAGTGGCCCCACATTTCAACTTTGTCAGTGTATCCAAAGTAGCATATGTTCTCCAAGATTGATTCAGGCAAGCCAAACCCTTTAGAGATTTTTAAGCTAAAATGAAAGTTCATTCTTTTACAACGAGGGGGGCATGTAAACACACATGCACACACATTGTATATACACACATACATATGTGTTTAAAATCATTGACCAGAATGCACTTCTTTCTATCCCCTATTTCAGTAACAGAGTTCTAAAGAAGTTAGAAAGCAGTCAATAAGTGACTATGTGTATAAGTTAGGGTCCTAGGAGGAAGCAAAGGACATACACAAAGTGGGTACTTGAAGAACACATAGTTGGACGTCTCTTTAAATAGATGCGATCAAGACTGAGGGGTGATGAGCTGAAGAAGAATCCAAGAAGTATCTCAGCATAATGGTCAGTATTCCTGTATTGGCCGGGGAGGTCAAAGGGAGCTAGCTGTGACCAAAACCTGGCAAGATCTGTAGCCTTTGAAGAGGGGCCACCTGACAGGAACTACAGCTTTAGGTCAAGGACTGCACCTTGACTTCTCCTCCTAACTCCCTTCTCCCCCTGGAACACTGCCACCTCTATCCCACTGAGACCAAGCAGAAGTCTGAATTACACAGAAGTCCTCATATACAGGCTGAGCAAGGTAGCATCCTGGGAAACAGAGCAAGGCAGAGAAGAATGGAACCTGGATCTGGAGGGGCAAATAAAGTTTGTTCAGTTCACTGAGGCTGAGCCCATGGAAATCCTAGGTGAATATTTATTGATGACATGGAAAGGCATAGAGAATGCTTCCTTTCTCAGAAGGCTCCTATGCTTTCACATTCAATATCCCTCTCTCTACCACTGTTCATAACTGTTTGTAGTCTCCAGCTCATCTGTTTTCCAGACTTCTTTCAGACCACCCCATCTCTGCTCACACCTTTCTTTGGGTCTCAATATGACTGATTCTTTTCTGGTTTCTAAGTTCATTACATTAGAATTAACTTAGTTAAACCTCATCAGCTAAAGTTGAGGTTGCATTCTCATTATGTAAATTGGACGTAGGCATTCTCAAGACTCTTTAGCCATGTATCACAGTGTCTTGGGTGATTTTCTGCAAATAGCTATCACAAACATTTGAACATTTCTCTTAATCTTAGATTTTTATGTTCTTGTAGGGGGGAAGAGGCCCCCTTATAGATTCTAATATTCTCCTGATACTGTCACATACTTAAAGACCACCCTCTCCCCATTAACAATAGATGTTTATATCTGTATATTTATCCCATGGCATAGTTTAGCCAACAAAAATATTAACAGGACAAAGACTAGGTGCTGAGCCTGGCAAGCTCTGCTCTAACTTTGTATGAAAGAAACAGAAGACTTAGTAGTCTAATTACAGTGTCAGAATGCCGAATGCACCTGAAAATTATGCAAACCACAAATGGAAAGGATTTATTTGAAAATAGGTTTGGGAAGAAGGAAGAAAACTATATTTTCAAAAGAATCACACAAATTTTATGTGTTGAACAAAACTTACCTGAAAGACAGTAAAAATAATTTGGCAAGACAGACAGTGATTTAGTTTTAATAAGCACAAATAAGTCCTAGGAACAAGGAAGTTCAAGGAAGCTTTTCTAAAGTTAAAATCTGTGTTATTATCCATGTTTCAGTACTGGTTAGGGCCTAACTTGTAGTGGGTAATATGGAGATGGGAAGAAGATATGGGTCTCTTTGTTGTATCTCATACAAAGGTGGTGATAAGAAAGAGGTAACAAGAAATGACTGCAGGTGTCAAAGGAAAACAAAAAAGATGGTAATGATGTAGAAAATAATGAAAAATTAAGGAGTGGCAGATTGTGGAGGAGAAGTGCCAACTTTAATTTCTGACATATCCACCTTTAGGTTTTGGTATTTAATTGATGTTTTTCAGGACAGAACTAAAGCTTCATAACTGCTAAACGATACATTATCAAACCGAAAGCAGACACAATAAAGTTGGTAAAGTGTTTCTTTTGAGTATATGAATTCCCTAAAGCGAAAAAGAGAAACAAGTCTGTAAATATGCTTAGGAGTTACCAACTCTCATGGCAAAGAGTAATCAGAGAATAGCGGTCAGAGAACTAAGGTCAAGAGAGTAATTTATCATGGAAGTCAGGAATGGGAATGCAATGTCAAATGCCCAGAAGAAAAAATCATTGGTTTCCAAACAACAGACCATAAATATAATGTAGGCTTCCATTTCTGAAGCTTTGTTTCCTGTACTAAATGCAACATTAAGATTTATTAAATATGTTGCATGCACATAAAATAATTAAGTCCACCCAAATAATTACTTGGATGATAAATCAATCATCACAACATTCAGTATGGATTTTGCATTGCAAAGTCTATGATGTATTACATATAAGCAATCAAATTTTCCTGAATCCTGATCAATTAATATATTTGTTTATTCTGAAAAAATTTAAGGAATTTGATATGTTACATTTTGAGAACATTTAATATAATTAATGGTCAACAAATGAGAGCTACACCTGGATAATTTGTTTTGCTGTGGTGATTATATGATATGCTTCACATATTTTAGCTTTTGAAAAGGCAATTTTGGCTACAGTTTGTGTATGTATGAAAATGTGATGTGAGTGTGTGTTAGATCATAAATAGAATAATTTTAAATTAGAATCATATTTAATATAAATTAATATATTAACATATATTTAATATAAATATAATAATAAATTTAAATTTCTCTTTTGGTAAAAAGATCTTGGAGATAAACAGTTCTAGATAAACAGTTCTAAACAGATAATTCTGTTCCTAGTCATTATTCAAAGAATGTTTGTTTAGAACTCAACTCTTGACATACATGTTTCTGTGTGTGTGTTTAAAGGAAGTGTNATATTTAATATAAATTAATATATTAATATATATTTAATATAAATATAATAATAAATTTAAATTTCTCTTTTGGTAAAAAGATCTTGGAGATAAACAGTTCTAGATAAACAGTTCTAAACAGATAATTCTGTTCCTAGTCATTATTCAAAGAATGTTTGTTTAGAACTCAACTCTTGACATACATGTTTCTGTGTGTGTGTTTAAAGGAAGTGTTCTTCAATAAGGTTTTCCAGAACTATGTTGCCATCAATAACAATATAGATGTAAGTGGGATCAAGCTTCATTTGAGAACATCAAAGACTATATCAGGAAGCCAAGTGCTGTCAGATTATTATTCAGCTTACTAAGTAAACATCCATTGTAAAGTACATACACTGACTAGAATTGCTGCTTCAATGAAAACAGTATGGAAAAGTTAATGAATGTCACAGTCTTCAATATGGAATATCACAGTCTTCAATATGAAAATATTCCAAAGCAAGATTGGAATAAAACTTATTTCCAGTCAGGCTGAATTAAGGATAGATGTATGTACTCAAATATAAGTTGTATAATTAAGCCCAGTTACATGCTTCTGAGCTTATTAGCCTATGAACGTCAATCTCCTATCAGTTTTTAAAAAAATAGATTTGAGGAAGTTATAAGCTATAAAGGAAGGAGAGATTCACATACAATATTATTGTCTCTCTCTCTCTCTTTTTTTTACAAATAAAACTATGCTTTTAGAAGCATGGTTCCAGTTCTTCACCTAAAGGTATTCTACTTTACAGATATTTGCATTCTTTATTATACACTAAAAATGATTTTTTTTTGTTTTTATAAGTTCAAAAATAAAACACATTTAAAAGGAAGCAAATTTGGCATCTGAAAGACTGAGGAAAATTTTTTTATCTTGAAAGGAATGTGTGAAATTAAAAGTCAGTTTCTAATGCTCTGTGTTAAGATTTTATTGTCATCTACCATTTTTATTTGTGCTGTCTACAATGAAAGTGACAAGTTTCATTTATAAAGTCAAATTGATATCTTGCTGTTGGTAACATACATTGATACAGACAGTTTGTAAAGCAATTTGGTAATATATACAAATGACCTTTAAAAATGTTCTTGACCCAGTAATTTTATTTCTGATAAACAGTTCTAAGGAAATAATCCCAAACCTGCAAAATGCTTTATATGCAGATGTTTACTGCTCTACAGCTGTGGCTGCTGCTGCTGCTAAGTCACTTCAGTCTTGTCCGACTCTATGCGACCCCTTAGACGACACTCCACCCCAGGCTCCCCCGTCCCTGGGATTCTCCAGGCAAGAACAGTGGAGTGGGTTGCCATTTCCTTCTCCAATGCATGAAAGTGAAGTCACTCAGTCATGTCTGACTCTGAGCGACCCCATGGACTGCAGCCTACCAAGCTCCTCCATCCATGGGATTTCCCAGGCAAGAGTACTGGAGTGGGTTGCCATTGCTTTCTCCAATGCGTGAAAGTGAAAAGTGAAAGTCAAGTCGCTCAGTCGTGTCCGACTCTTCACAACCCCATGGACTGCAGCCCACCAGGCTCCTCCGTCCATGGGATTTTCCAGGCAAGAGTACTGGAGTGGGTTGTCATTGCCTTCTCCTCTACAGTTGTGGAAACCTCCAGAAATAACCAAGAGAGCAAACAATAGAATGATTAAGAAAACGTTTACATATAGTCGGTAGAATTGTATTGGTCATTAATTACTATAGGTTTAAATACCAGGCAGTAGCTTCAAAATTCTTATGATTTAATAAATTTAAATGATAAAAGCACTATAAACCAGCATCAAAAATAGTGATTTAATAGGTATGTGTTGATGAATGAATGAATGAATGATCAAATGAAATGACTACAGACATATCAGGCACACTATTGTTTCTAGGCACTTCTGTCAGTAGAGGTAGAAAAATTAACCACTAACTTATTGCATAGTAAATTCACTGCAAGTTGGGGAAAAACACCAAAATGAAATCTGCATAAATAGAGAAAAGAAAAATAAATAAATAAATAAAAATAAAAAAATAGAGAAAAGAATAATTAAATATATTTTTTCAGTCTTCAATAAAGTTTTGGTACTATTTTTTACTGCTAACATAAAATTCTAAAATAGTTTAAAAGTTTTATACACATGTCATTGTCAACAAAAAGTCACTGATGGCTTTATACTAAAATGAAAAATTATTTTCATATGTATTTTTCTTTTATTATTGTGGCATAATGGACATATAACACCACATTAGTTTCAGACATACGTTTGTGCATATTGCAAAATATACACAAATCATAGTTAAGTCTAGTTATGGCGATCATCACTGTTGTTTAGTTACCATGTCCAACTTTTTGTGATCTCATGGACTGCACCATGCCAGGCTTCTAGGTCCTTCACTATCTCCCAGAGTTTCCTCAAACTCATGTCCACTGAGTTGGTGATGCTATCCAACTATCTCATTCTCTGTTGCTCCATTCTCTTCCTGCCCTCAATCTTTCTCAGCATCAGGACCTTTGCCAATGAGTCGGCTCTTTCTTCAGCTGGCCAAAGTATAGAGATCTTCAGCTTCAGTATCAGTAATTCCAATGGATATTGTGTTGATTTCCTTTAGGATTGACTGGTTTAATCTCCTTGCTGTCCAAGGGACTCTCAAGAGTCTTTCCTAGAAACACAGTTTTAAAGCATCAATTTTTCAGTGCTTAGCCTTCTTTGTGGTCCAGCTCTCACATTCATACATGACTACTGGAAAAACCATAGCTTTGACCATATAAATCTTTGTTGGCAAATGATGTCTGCTTTTTAATATACTGTCTAGGTTTGTTATAGCTTTTCATCTAAGGAGCAAGTGTCTTAATTTCATCACTTCAGTCACTGTCAACAGTGATTTTGCAGCCCAAGAAAATAAAATCTGTCACTGTTTCCACATTTTCACCATCTATTTGCCATGAAGGAATGGGGCTGGATGGCATGATCTAGTTTTTTGAACATTAAATTTTCAGCCAGTTATTTCACCTTTCTTTTTCACCCTCATCAAGAGGCTCTTTAGTTCCTCTTTACTTTCTGCCTTTAAGTGGTATCATCTGCAGATCTGTGTGTGTGTGTGTGTGTGTGTGTGTGTGTGTGACTCAGTCGTATCTGTCTCTCTGCGACCCCATGTACTGTAGCCTGCCAGGATCCTCTGTCCATGGGATTTTTAGGCAAGAATAATAGAGTGGGTTGCCATTTCCTTCTCCAGGGGATCTTCCCAATCCAAAGATTGAACCTGGGTCTCCCACATTACAGGCAGTCTTTTTACCATTTCAGCCATCAGGGAAACCCTTTCTGATGTTTATCCCAGCAATATTGATTTCAGCTTGTGATTCATCCAGACTGGCATTTCACACAATGTACTCTGCCTGTAAGTTAAACAGGGAAGGTTAAAATATACAGCCTTGACATGCTCATTTCCCAATTTTGAACCAGTCTGCTGTTCCACGTCCAGTTTATACATACTAAAATTGTTTTCTTGTGATGAGTTTTAAGATTGACTCTCTTAGCTCTTTTAAATATGCAGATTTTATTAGCTACAGTCACTGTGCTGTACAGTATATCCTTATAACTGGAAGTTTGCACATTTTGACTGTCTTCACAGTATCTCCCACTCCCTAACTCCCCAGCCCTCACTTCTGGCAACCTCCTATCTGTTCTCTGTATCCACGAGCTTGCTTTTTTGTATGTTATTTGGATTTGTTTGTAGACACCAAGTATGATTAAGATCATACAGTAATGTCTTTTTCCATCTCACTAGCATAATACTCTCACCTTCGGTGGACACTTAGGTTATTTCTGTATCTTGGCTATTATAAACAATGTTGCAATAAACATGGTAGTGCATAAATCTTTTTCACTTACCATTTGGTGTTCTTCAGATGAATACCCAGAAGTTGCATTTCTGAATAATATAGTAGTTTATTTTCATTTTTGAGAGAACTTCATGTATTCTTTTTCATAATGGACACAACAATTTATATTCCCACCAGCAAGGCTCAAGCATTTACTATTTAACACATCCTTTGCAACACTTCTCCCTTCTTGGCCTTTTGACAATAGCCATTCTACGTTATGTGAGATGATATCTCATTAGGTTTTGCCTTGTATTTCTCTGATGAAAGTGAAGTCATTTAGTCGTGTCTGACTTTTTGCGACCCTATGGACTGTAGCCCATCAGGCTTCTCCTCCATCAGCGGGATTCTCCAGGCAAGAATACTGGAGTGGGTTGCCATTTTCTTCTCCAGGGGATCTTCCTGACTCAGGGATAAAACTCAGGTCTCCCACATTGCAGGCAGACTCTTTACCCTCTGAGCCACCAGGGAATCCCTGATGATGGTGATGTTAAACATCTTTTCATGCACTTGTGGCCATCTGCATGTCTTCATTGGCAAAATGTCTACTCAGATCCTCCGCCCATTTTTTATTCATATTGTGTGTTTTGTTAGCAATTGAGTTGATTTTATATTTTGGATATTAACCCGTTATAAGATACATGATTTACAAATATTTTTAGTAGATTGTGTTTTTTATTTTATTGACGGCTTGCTTTACTATGTAGAAGCTCTCTAGTTTGTAGTCCCATTTGCTTATTTTTGTATTTCCTGCCTTTGTCAAGTCAAAATAATCATCAGAAAGATCAATGTCAGAGAGCTTACTGTCTATATTTTTTCTAAGAATTTTATGCTTTCAGGTCTTACAGTCGAGTATTTAATCCATTTTGAGTTATTTTGTGTATACTGTAAGATAATGGTCTACATTTATTCTTTTTCATGTGACTGTCCAGTTTTCCCAATACGATTTATTGAAAAGACTGTTTTCCCATTTTATAGTAGTGGCTGCTTTGTCATAAATTAATTGTTCATATATGTATGGGTTTATTTCTTGACTATCTTTTCTCTTCCATTGATCTGTGTCTCTGTTTTTATGCCAGAACTATACTGTTTTGATGACTATAGCTTTGTAATAGAACTGTAAATCATGGAGCATGAGATCTCTAATTTTTTCTATCTTAAGATTGCTTTGACCATCCAGAGTCTTTTTTGATTCCTACAAACTTCGGATTGTTTATTCTATTTCTATGAAAATGTCACTGGAATTTTGATAGGAGTTGCATTGAATCTGCAGATTGCTTTGGGTAGTATGGACATTTTAATAATATAAAGTTCTTCCCATCCATAACCAATGAATAGCTTTCAAGTTATTGGTATCTTTTACAAATTCTTTCATGAATGTCTTCTAGTTTTCAATGTACAGGTCTTTTACCTCCTTGGTTAAAACTATTCTTGGATATTTTTTCGGTGCAATTATAAATTAGATTTAAAAAAAATTTTTTTCTTTCTGAAAGTTCATTATTAGTGTATAAAAATCCAAAAGATTTTATATATTGATTTGCTATCATTCAACGTCACAGAATTTGCTGAATCTAATAGTTTTATGGTTAATTCTTAAGAGTTTTCTATATATATATTATGACATCATCCACAAATAGTGACAGTTTTCCTTTTTTCTTTTCAATTTAGATTTCTTTTGTTTTCCTTCTTTAATTGCAGAGGCTAGAACTTTGAATATTATGTTGATTTAAAGTAGTGAAAGTGGGCATCTTTGTCTTGATCATGATATTACTGGAAAAGTTTGTAGCTTTACATCATTGAGAATGATATTATCTAAAGACTTGTCATATATGCCCTTTATTGAGGTTGTTCCCTGTATTCCTACTTTGTTGATTGCTTTTATCATAAATGAATGTTGAATTTTGTAGAATCCTTTTTCTTCCTCTATTGAGATGATCATTTGCTTTTGATCTTTCATTTTAACCTGGTATATTATCTTGATTGACTTTTGCATATTGAAGCATTCTCACATCCCTAGAATAAATTCCTCTTGATCATGGTGTAGGTTCCTCTTAATGTATTGCTGAATTCAGTTTGTTAATATTTTATTGAGGATTTTTGCCTCTCTATTTATTAGGGACATTGACTTTTTTTTTTTCCCCTTCCTTATCTGGTTCTGATATCAGGGTAATGCCGACCTCATAAAATGAGTTTGAAAATTTTTTTCCTCGTCTATTTTTTGCAGATGAGTTGGGAAATGATAGCATTAATTCTTATTTAAATGNTTTTTTTTCCCCCTTCCTTATCTGGTTCTGATATCAGGGTAATGCCGACCTCATAAAATGAGTTTGAAAATTTTTTTCCTCTTCTATTTTTTGCAGATGAGTTGGGAAATGATAGCATTAATTCTTATTTAAATGTTTGGTAGAATTTATTGGGTGGTCCTGAGCTTTTGTTTGTGAGAGGTATTTGAGTACTGATTTAATCTCCTTGCTAGTAATCCATCTGTTGAAGTTTTCTATTTATTCATGATTTAATCTTGGTAGTTGTATATCTCTAGGAATTTATCTTTAAGGTTGTCCAGTTTATTGGTGTATAACTGTTTATAAGAGTCTCCCCGTTCCTTTGTATTTTCGTGGTAACATCTTCTCTTCCATTTCTGATACTGAGTCCTCTTTTTTCTTGGTGAATCTAGATAATAGTTTGGCCTTTTTATTTATCTATTTATAGAACCAGCTTTTAGTTTCATTGATACTTTCTGATTATTTTTAGTTTCTTTTTTTGGGTCTACTCATCTTTGTTTACTTCTTATACTAATACAGGGCTTTGTTTGTTCTTGTTTTTCTAGTTCCTTATTGTTTTAGGTTGTTCATTTGAGATTTTTTTATTTCTGGAGGTAGGGGTTTACCTGTAGGAACTTCCCTCTTAGAACTATTTTGATGCACCATGTAAGTTTTGGTATGGTGTATTTCCATTTTTAATTTTCCAAGGTTTTTTTTTTAATTTCTTTTTTGATTTCTTGACCAGCTGGTTGTTTAGTGACATGTAATTTGTAATCTCCACTTATTTATGAGTTTAAAAAATTTTCCTCTTTAATGATTTCTAGTTTGGAAAAGATGCCTGATTCCTTGATATAATTTTAATTTAAAATGTTCTAAGGCCTGTTTTGTGTCCTAACATGATCTGTCCTAGAAATGTACCATGATTACTTGAGAAGAATGTGTATTCTGTTCCTTTTAGATGAAATGTTCTCTGTCTGTTAAGTTGCTCTGGTCTAATATTTTTAAGAACAAAGTCCCTTGGTATTCTTGTAGCCATGTGTTTCTGGGAAACAAACTCACTCAGAAGGACAATGCAGATAGTGGAGTGTAGTTTATTACACCGGCGGGCCCAAGGCAGAGTCTCCTCTTAGCCAAGGACCCCGACCAGCATTTGTGAAAATCTTTTATACCCCATGTGTACATGCCTGAACCCACCACTCCAAATTCCTTGAGACTTACATAAACCAAGGAAAATACAATCCCAATAACCCCATCATTCAGGTGCTATGTGCTCATGTGCTCAAACAGTCAAATAATTAGCCAATAATCAATAAACCCGAGGTTACACTCCAACAGATACAGAAAAATGTATGGCCTGTCTGGAGGAAGGGGTGATTAGTGTATGGTTTCTCTTAGGCGATGAGTAACCTAGATATGATCTTCAAGGTTCCCCTGTCTGGAGGGGGTCTTATCCTTCTGTTGTTGTTTTCATAGGCACTAAACACAGAGTTCAGAGTCCACTGGAAACGTGGCTGAGCATGATCAGCATGAACAGGCCTAAGATGGAGTCCAGGCCCTATGAATTCCTTCTTCAGTATGTTTCTGTCTGGATGATCTATCCTTTCATGAGATGGGGTATTAAAAGTTCCCTAGTTATTATATTGCTGTCTACTTCTCTTTTGTTAATATTTGCTTTATGTATGTAAGCACATAAATATTTACAAATGTTATATCATTTTGTTGAATTGACCCCATATCATTATGTAATGTCTTTTTTGTTTCTTATTTCAATATTTATTTTAAACTCTATTTTGTTTGATATAAGTATAGCTACCCCAACTTTCTTTTGGTTTTTATTTGCACAAAATACTCTTTTCATTCCTTCACTTTGTCTTTGTGTGTCTTTACATCTGAATGAGACTATGCTGCTGCTGCTAAGTCGCTTCAGTCGTGTCCGACTCTGTGCAACCCCATAGATGGCAGTCCACAAGGCTCTCCTGTCCCTGAGATTCTCCAGGCAAGAACACTGGAGTGGGTTGCCATTTCCTTCTCCAATGCATGAAAGTAACAAGTGAAAGTGAAGTCGCTCAGTCGTGTCTGACTCTAGGCATCATGAAGAAGGGTCTTGTTTTCTTACCCATTCAGTCACTCTGTCTTTGCACACTTTACATTTACATTTAAAGTAATCATTGATAGGTAAGAGTGTGTGTTTGTCTGTGTGTGAGTGTGTGTAAGCATGCAGTTGTGTCCGACACTTTGCTTGCCATATGTTAATTGTTTCGTGGTTGCTTTGTAGTCTCTTGTGTTCCTTTCTTCATGTTCTCTTCCTTTGTAGTTCGATGATTTTATTTTGTGTATTTGCTATAGGTTTTTGACTTGTGGTTACGGAGAGTCTTACATATAAAAACTTAGGTGAAAGCATGCTGAACTATACATTTCAGTCCCCTCCCATGATTTATGTTTTTGATGTCACATTTTACATCTTTAAAATCTCTTTACTAATTATTGTAGTTATAGTTATTTTTTAGCTACTTTTAAAGTGTCTTTTAACTTTTATACTAGCTTTCTAAGGGATAAAGTCCCTGACTTTACTATATATTTATCAGTGAGGTTTATACTTTTATATGTTTTTTGTTAGTAATTAGCATCCTTTCTTTTCATCTTAAGAAGTCTCTTTCACATTTCTTGTAAAGCTAGTTTAGTGGTGATAAACTGCTTTAGCTTTTGCTTATCTTGAAGCGCTCTCTCTCTCTCCTTTAATTCTGAATGTCAGGTATTCCTGACAGAGTATTTTTTTAAAAAATAAGATTTATGTGAGTGTATGCTTTACAATGTTGTTAATTTCTATTGTACAGCAAAGTGAATTGGCTATACATGTATTCCCACTTTGTTGAATATCCTTCATATTTAGGTCACCACAGAGCATTGAGTAGAGTTCTGTGTGCTATACAGTAGGATCTCATTAGTTATCTATTTTAAACATAGTATCAATAGTGTATGCATCCTAGTTGGAAGTTTTTTCTTTTAGCACTTTGAATATATTGTGTAACTCCTTTTTGGCCTGCACAGTTTCTGCTGAAAATCTGCTTATTATCTTATGGGATTCCCTTGAACACAACAATCTTTCTTCTCTTGCTGCTTTCAGGATTCTGTCTTTAAATGCTTACATTTTAATGGCAATATGCCTTGATGTGGATGCCTTTTGTATTCTTTAGTTCTGTGACTTCTGTTTAGTACTTTCTTATACTTTGTGGCTCTTTATTGAACTTCTCCCTGTGCTTACCTATTCTTCTCCCAAGTTTAGTAGACACTTTCATGACCATTATTTTTAACTCTGTATCAATAAATTATTTCCAATTCATTAGGAAGTTTTTTTATATTTTGATATTTTCTTTCATTCTGTGTTGGTTTCTATACACTAAATGAAACAGCCACCTCTCTCACTCTTGAAGGACTCCTCCTCAAGTAGGAGATGAACCTTGTTCTTTAACCATGCCCTACAAAATATGGGTGTGTGTTAGTCACTTAGTCGTGTCCAAATTTTTGCGACCCCATGGACTCTTTGCCAGCCCACCAGGCTCCTCTGTCCATGGATTATCCAGGCAAGAATACTGGAGTGGGTCGCCATGATCTTCTCCATGGGATCTTCCCAACCCAGGGAACAAACCTGGGTCTTCTGCACTGCAGGCAGACCTGCATTACTGCCTGAGCTACTAGGGAAGTCTCCCTACATCTTGGTTGTCTCAAAACATTGAGATTGACCAAGAAGTCTATTTTATTTTAAATGGCTCCCAGTATTTGAGGGTATGCCAAGACCTGCATGTGTCCCAAAGGGGAGGATCTCAGTCAGCACCTAGATTCAGACTGATTGGAAGTCACACTCTCAGGCAGTAACTTTTAAAGAATGTATTAATATATATGTCTGTCTGGGTGGTGGTGTTCAGTTGATCAATCTTCTCTAGCTCTTCATGACTCCATGAACTGCCGCATGCCAGAATTCCCTGTCCTTCACTATCTCCCAGAGTTTCCTCAAACTCATGTCTATTGAGTTGGTGATACCATCCAGCCATCTCATCCTCTGTCACCCTCTTCTCTCCTGCCCTCAATCTTCCCCAGCATTAGGGTCTTGTCCAGTGAGTTGGCTCTTTGCATCAGGTGGCCAAACAATCAGAGCTTTTCAGTTTCAGCATCAGTCTTTCCAATGAATCTTTAGGGTTGATTTCCTTTGGGATTGACTGGTTTGATCCCCCTTCTATCCAAGAAACTCTCGAGTCTTCTCCAGCACTACAGTTTGGAAGCATCAGTTCTTCAGTGCTCAGACTTCTTTATGGCCCAGCTTTCACATCTGTACATGAATACTGGAAAAAACATAAATTTGACTGTATGGACCTTTGTCGGTAAAGTGATGTCTCTGCTTTTTAATATGGTGTTTAGGTTTGTCATAGCCTTTCTTCCAAGAAACGGGTGTATTTTAATTTTATGGCTGCAGTCACCATCCACGGTGATTTTGGAGCCCATTGATTCCCCACATATTTACCATGAAGTGATGGGACTAGATGCCATAATCTTAGTTTCTTGAATGTTGTTTTAAGCCAGCTTTTTCACTCTCCTCTTTCACCTTCATCAAGAGGTTCTTTAGTTCTTCTTCACATTCTGCAAAGAGGGTAGTATCATCTGTATATCTGAGGTTGTTGATAGTTCTCCTGGAAACCTTGATTCCAGCTGGAGTTTCATCCAGTCTGGCATTTGCATGATGTACTCTGCAGATGAGTTAAATAAGCAAGGTGACAGTATACAGCCGTGACATACTCCTTTCCCAATATTGAACCAGTCCATTATTCCATGTCTGGTTCTAACTGTTGCTTCTTGACCTGCATATAGGTTTCTCAGGAAGCAGGTAAGATGGTCTGGGACTTCCATTTCTTTAAGGATTTTCCACAGTTTGTTGTGATCTACACAGTCAAAGGCTTTAGCATAGTCAATGAAGCAGATTTTTTTCTGGAACTCCCTTGATTTTTCTATGATCAAAATGATGTTGGCAATTTGATGTCTGGCTCCTCTGCCTTTTCTAAGTCCAGCTTGTACATCTGGAAGTTCTTGGTTGAGCTACTACTGAAGCCTAGCTTGAAGGATTTTGAACATTACCTTGCTGGCATGTGAAATGAGTGCCATTGTATGGTAGTTTGAACATTCTTTGGCATTGCCCTTCTTTGGGATTGGAATGAGAACTGACCTTTTTTCAGTCCTGTGGCCACTGCTGAGTTTTCCAAATTTGCTGGCATATTGAGTGCAGCACTTTCACATCATCATCTTTTAGTATTTGAAATAGCTTAGCTGGAATTTCACCACCTCCACCAGCTTTGTTCTTAGTAACTTCCTGAGGCCCACTTGACTTTACAATCTAGGATGTTTGGTTCTAGGTGAGTGATCATAGCATGGTGGTTATCTGGGTCATTAAGTCCTTTTTTGTATAGTTCTTCTATGTCTTGCTACCTCTTCTTAATATCTTCTGCTTCTGTTAGGTCCATACTATTTCTGTCCTTTATTGTGCCCTTCTTTGCATGAAATGTTCCCTTGGTATCTCCAATTTTCTCCAAGAGATCACTAGTCTTTCCCATTCTATTGTTTTCCTCTATTTCTTTGCATTGTTCACTTAAGAAGGCTTTCTTAGCTCCCCTTACTATTCTTTAGAACTCTGCATTCAGATGGATATATCTTTCCTTTTCTCCTTTTTCTTTTGCTTCTATTCTTTCCTCAGCTATTTGTAACGCCGCCTCAGATAACAATTTTGCCTTGTTACATTTCTTTTTCTTGGTGATGGTTTTGGTCACTGCCTCCTATACAATGTTATGAACTTCCATCCATATTTCTTCAGGCATTCTACCTACCCAATCCAATTCTTTGAATCTATTTGTCACTTCCACTGTATAATCATAAAGGATTTGATTTAGGTCATACCTAAATGGTCTAGTGATTTTTCCCTACTTTCTTCAATTTAAGTCTGAATTGAATCATAAGGAGTTCATGATCTGAACTACAGTCAGCTCCCAGTTTTGTTTTTTCTGACTGTATCAAACTTCTCCATCTTGAGCTGCAAAGAATATGATCAATATGATTTTAGTATGACCATCTGGTGATATCCATGTGTAGAGTTATCTCTTGTATTGTTGCAAGAGGGTATTTGCTATGACCAGTGCATTCTCTTGGCAAAACTCTGTTAACCTTTGCCCTGCTTCATTTTGTACCCCAAGGCCAAGGTTTTGTATCTCTTCTCAGAACCATCCAACTACATATACAACCATTCAACTTGTGTGTATACACACACAATTCTGTGGCACCATAAGTATAAGCTCACTACCCACCAGAGTTGGCATTCTATTGGTGTTTACTGGCTATAAATGGAAAAATTAAGGAACCAGACAAGGGCATAATCTGCTTTCTTGGAGATATTGGTGAACTGGAATAATGCAGAGGGAGAGCACAAAGATTACATCACTGGTCTTTGTTCCCTGAGAATATCTCCTCCGGTTTCCAGATGTAGACCAAAGTAGAAATCTTCCCTTTAAGCTAAAGCACTTGGACAAAAAAAAAAAAAAGGCCTCTCACTGAAAGATGGGTTGTGTTTCAGTCGGCTCCGTGTGCAGTGTCCTGGGGGTGTTACTCATTCAAGAACTCTCTCTCTGATTGTCACAGTCCTTTGGGACCTGGGAATGGCCAACAGACCCCAGTCCCCTGTGCAGCACCCTCTAAATCTGGGTCACCAGATCTAAAAACTGGGGCTGCAAATGCAAGTAAAAGTTTTTCTCCAGGAGATACTTGCACTCTGGAGCGTGACAGAAAGACTAAAGATGGTACCCATCTTCTGAGGTCGGAGGAGACCCCTTGTGTTACAGCTATGAATGCTAATATATATGCTATATGCTAATAGGTCTGTTTCCCAGAAAGACTAGTCTTCTCAGACTATTTCCTCTTGCTGTGTCCTGGAGATGGTAGTCATTAATATTTAAAACTCTTTCTTGGTTGACTAGAGTCCTGTGGGACCCTCATGTGTAATCCCTACTGTCCACAAGAGTCAGAAGATCTAGATGTGTCCTGAGGGTGTCAGCTACAAAAATTGGGTCCCCATAAGAGGGTACAAGTTCCTTTCTGGGAGTGTCAGCAAGCTAGACAAAGGCAGAAGGAGAGTGTAATGATGGCGTCTGCCACCTTGTATCCCCAGAGATTACTGCAATTGGCCCTTAGATGTGTGTTAAATTAGATGCCTGCCCCTCAGGCCAACACTTTAAGATAATCATATCAACTCCTTTCACATAAAGTCTGGGTGCCTCAATTGGCTGCTTCTGCACTGGGCCCTGGGGCAGTGAATCTGAGCTTGTGAGCCCTTTAAAAGCCAATTCTCAGTTCACTATAGCCTTGTGTCTTCAGGACTTGAGCCTCACTGGTTTTCAAAACTAGATGTTTTGAATGATCCTCTTTCAGATGCAGTCCTTAAATCTGGGAGTGCTGATGTGGAGTTCAAATCAAGCTCTTGACTTTGAGTTTCCTCCCAACTGAGGGTGGCTGTGTAGGAGTAGGCTTTTTAGCAAGATTATGTGTCAACTTCTCCTTCCCACTTTGATGTGGATTTTTTCTCATTTACCTGATGTGTAGAGAAGACATTCAGCTAGTTTTTAGGTTTTTTCCCAGAAAAAATTGCTCCACATGTAGCTGTAGATTCAGTGTGTTAATGGGAGGAGATGAGTTCATGATCTTTCTAAGGCACGTCCTAAACTGGAATCCTATGAATGAAGATAATTTCTTTTAATTTTCAGAGTATTTTCATAATATGTCTCTTGTACATCTTTTGCCTATAGGAGAGGCAACTAGTAAAATATTTTTTGTATATAAATCTAGTGATAAACTGAACTATCTTCATTAAAGTCATTTGTAACCTCATGACTAAACCATGAGATATCTAAATAGGTAGACAGGTCTATAGAGATGATTAGTATAAGAGATACATGTCCTCTTAGAGTTCTCCATCACTGACTTCTGCACTATGGATGATATCTTGTCTTTATGTTATTTATGTTTGTTAAAAGCCCTGATAGTCACTGGATGATATTTTATTGGCCTGTTGTAAATAACATCTTGTCCAAGTGATTCTCTCTTCTATGAGAAACATGAACACATTTAGGAAACCACTGTGTATTAAGGACCCAAACATTGCCTGAAAATTCTAGATGCTACCAATATTATGTCTGAAATTATAATATAGTTTATATCAATAATCATTTTTTTGGGGGGGACACTCAATATTCTAATTAGAATTAAACAATTAATCATAAAAGAAGTTATTCATGTAATCAACCTTGAGCTTCTCTTTCATTTGTAATTATAACTAGAATGACTATATAACTTTTTAGACAAAATGAAATACTTTTAGAGTAAATGGAGAAACTGGTCATAATTCTTTGGGGCCAGCAAATATAAATTGGGAATGTCCCAGGTAAGTACATATGATCACCTTAATTGTAATGGTTAATATAAATAAACTTACAAAAACTTAACTTAGTAACTTTAAAAGTCTTTGGTTATATTAATTAAACTACAATGAAAATGGAACCCTAAAGACCAATCATTTTTTAAGCATTTTTATTATTTAATTACATATTATTTTTGTTATTATGATGATGATTCTATAGGATGGTCTATGACAATATATCAAATTCTACTTATAAACCAATAAAAGTGTTCAAATCATGAGAATACAAGCTCATAGAATCAAAGAGAGTACCTTAGAATTTATCTAATGTTTTTAATTTTCAGATAGGAAAACAAAGATGTAGGAAATCAAAGTAAAGAGGCCAGTGATATATAGAGTTTAATTGCAGAGCCAGAGATCTATCCCATGTGCCCTAATTCTCAGTTAGCAAATCAAATTTTTGATCACACTACAGGTGAACTTTGAACAATTTGGGGGTTAATCGACATACATCTTATAGATGGTCCTCCATATCAACAGTTCCTCTACATTCATGGATTCAACCAACCACAGACGATGTTCAGTTCAGTTCAGTCGCTTAGTTGTGTCCGACTCTTTGCGACCCCAAGAACCAGAGCACGCCAGGCCTCCCTGTCCATCACCAACTCCTGGAGTTCACTCAGGCTCATTTCCATCGAGTCGGTGATGCCATCCAGCCATCTCACCCTCTGTTGTCCCCTTTTCCTCTTGCCCCCAATGCCTCCCAGCATCAGAGTCTTTTCCAATGAGTCAACTCTTTGTATAAGGTGGCCAAAGTACTGGAGCTTCAGCTTTCGCATCGGTCCTTCCAGTGGACACCCAGGACTGATCTCCTTTAGAATGGAGTGGATGGATCTCCTTGCAGTCCAAGGGACTCTCAAGAGTCTTCTCCAACACCACAGTTCAAAAGCATCAATTCTTCGGTGCTCAGTTTTCTTCACAGTTCAACTCTCACATCCATACATGACCACTGGAAAAACCATAGCCTTGATTAGATGGACTTTTGTTGACAAAGTAATGTCTCTGCTTTTTAATATGCTGTCTAGGTTGGTCATAACTTTCCTTCCAAGGAGTAAGCATTTTTTAATTTCATTGCTGCACTCACCATCTGCAGTGATTTTGGAGCCCAGAAAAATAAAGTCAGCCACTGTTTCCCCTCTTTCCCAATCTATTTGCCATGAAGTGATGGGACCAGATGCCATGATCTCAGTTTTCTGAATGTTGAGCTTTAAGTCAACATTTTCACTCTCCCATTTCACTTTCATCAAGAGGCTCTTTAGTTCTTCTTCATTTTCTGCCATAAGGGTGGTGTCATCTGCATATCTGTGGTTATTGATATTTCTCCCGGCAATCTTGATTCTAGCTTGTGCTTCCTCCAGCCCAACATTTCTCATGATGTACTCTGCATATAAGTTAAAAAGTCATCCATGCCACTTGCACTGCTAAAGACATCAGAGAACTATTGAAGCAACTGTGACANGTTATTGATATTTCTCCCGGCAATCTTGATTCTAGCTTGTGCTTCCTCCAGCCCAACATTTCTCATGATGTGCTCTGCATATAAGTTAAAAAGTCATCCATGCCACTTGCACTGCTAAAGACATCAGAGAACTATTGAAGCAACTGTGACATGAAAGGAAAATATTTACAGAGATAGAGAGCTTCAAATATGAGCTTACATGTAGTCATTTTCCTTTGAAGGCATTTATTGATTCTATCACATGAAGAAAACTTGAGAATCTAGATTTCATGTGGATAAAGAGCCACTGATGAGCCACAGAGAAATAAGCAGTCTTATGAGACTGGGGAGATAAAGTTGGAAACTTGAGGGCTTAGGATCACAGTGAGAAGGAAGGGATAGAACTGGGCCTGATACACAGCTAGTTTTCCCCTAAGGGTATTTGCTGAGTTATGAAGCTGCAAAGAACAGGAGAACATGAAACCAAGCAGAACATCTATAAAAAACAGAATTTTTTGCTGTTTTGCTTTACTACAAAAAGGAGTGTTGAGTATAGAATATCATCCAAGAAGAGTGGGTGGGGATCCTGGTGAACATCAGTTCAGTTTAGTTGCTCAGTTGTGTCCAACTCTTTGTGACACCATGGACTGCAGCACGCCAGGCCTCCCTGCTGCTGCTGCTGCTGTTAAGTTGCTTCAGTCGT
>SJYX01009304.1:136617-178854 GCA_006410675.1 Oreotragus oreotragus | reverse complement strand
CACACACACACACACACACCACCCATCCTAGAAAGCTGCACAACATTTAACTTTGTAAGCCAAAGCCTCTTTCCTGCTGAAGGCTCTTGTTTCTCATGAGAGAACTTTTTCAACAGGCTGCCTCTTCTTAACTGACAATCTATGGCAACCCATTTTTAACATTACCTATTTCTATACCCACATGTGTAAAGGATATATTTGGTGGTAAGATTTTAGAGTCTAAAGTCACTTATGAGAGTTAAAACAATGTTTCAGAAGGCTCATGTTAAAAAAAAGCAACAAAACAAATTAGTATTTTCATATTCAAAAATATCTTGTGTGCCAGGAATATACCTTTTAAAATTTAATTCTTATTGGAGTTTTGGGATGGTTCCATCACTAAGTGGTGTCAGATTCTGCGACTGCATGGACTGCAACACACGAGGCTTCCCAGTCTTTTAGTATCTCCCAGAGTTTGCTCAAACTCATGTTCATTGAGTCTGTGATGCCATCCAACCATCTCATCCTCTGTTGCCCTTTTCTTCCTGCCCTCAATCTTTCCCAGCATCAGGGACTTTTCCAATGAGTCACCTCTTCTTATGAGGTGGCCTAAGTATAAGAGTTTCAGCACAAGCTGACTATTCAGGATTGATTTCTTTTAGGATTGAATGGTTTGATCTTGCTGTCCAAGTCACTCTCAAGAGTCTTCTCCAGCACCACAGTTTGAAAGCATCAATTCTTCAGCACTCAGCCTTCTTTATGGTCCACTTCTCACATCAGTGTATGATTATTGGAGAAACCATAGCTTTGACTATACAAATCTTTGTCAGCAAAGTGACATCTCTGCATTTTAATACTCTGTCTAGGTTGGTCATAGCTTTTCTCCCAAGGAGCAAGTATCTTTTAATTTTGTGATTACAGTCACTATCTACAGTGATTTTGGAGCCAAAGGAAATATAATCTGTCACTTTTTCCATTTTTTCCCCATCTATTTGCTATGAAGTGATGAGACCAATGCCATGATCTTAATTTTTTGAATGCTGAGTTTTAAGCTAGCTTTTTCACTCTCCTTTTCACATTCATCAAGAGGCTCTTTAGTTCCTCTTTGCTTTCTGCCATTGGAATGGTATCATCTGCATATCTGAGGTGGTTGATATTTCTCCTGGCAATCTTGATTTCAGCTTATGACTCATTCAGCCCATTATTTCCTATGATGTACTCTGCATATAAGTTAAATAAGCAGGGTGACAATATACAGCCCTGATATACTCCTTTCCCAATTTTGAACCAGTCCCTTATTCCATGTCTGGTTCTAACTGTAGTTTCTGACCTGCATACAGGTTTCTCAGGATGCAGGTAAGGTAGTCTGGTATTTGATCTCTTGTTCCTCTGCCTTTTCTAAATGCAGTTTGTATATCTGGAAGTTCTTGGTTCACATAATGTTGAAGCCTAATTTGAAGGATTTTGAGGATTACCTTGCTAGCATGTGAAATGAACACAATTATATGGTAGTCTGTACATTCTTTTGCATTGCCTTTCTTTGGGATTGGAGTGAAAACTGACTTTCCAGTCCTGTGACCACTGCTGAGTTTTCCAAATTTGCTGGCATATTGAGTGAAGCACTTTCACAGCATCATCTTTTAGAATTTGAAATAGCTCGGCTGGAATTTCATTACCCTTACTAGCTTTGTTCTTAGTAATGCTTGCTAAGGCCCACTTGATTTCAAATTCCTAGATGTCTGGCTGCAGGTGAATGACCACATCATTGTGATTATCTGGGTCATTAAAACTTTTTTTTTTTTTTTTACAGTTCTTCTATGGATTTTTGCCACCTCTTCTCAATTGCTTCTGCTTCTGTTAGGTCCTTGCCATATCTGGCCTTTATTGTGCCTGTCTTTGCATGAAATATTCCCTTAGTATCTCCAATTTTCTTAAAGAGATCTTTAGTCTTTCTCATTCTATTGTTTTCCTCTATTTCTTTGTTTTGTTCACTTAAGACTTTCCTATCTCTCCTTGCTAGTCTCTGGAACTCTGCAGTCAATTAGGTATATCTTTCCCTTTCTCCTTTGCCTTTCACTTTGCTGCTTTTCTCAGCTATTTATAAGCCCTCCTCAATCAACTTCTTTACTTTTTTGTATTTCTTTTTTTGGGGGATTATTTTGGTCATCACATCGTATACAATGTTATGAACTTCTATCATAGTTCTTCAGACACTGCAACACAGTTCTTCAGACACTATCTACCATATCTAATCCTTTGAATCTATTCATCACTTCCACTGTATAATCATAAGGGATTTGATTTAGGTTAAACCTGAATGGTCTAGAGATTTTCCCTACTTTCTTCAATTAAAGCCTGAATTTTGCAACAAGGAACTCATGATCTGAACCACAGTCAACTCCAGTTCTTATTTTTTACTAACTGTTATAGATCTTCTCTGTCTTCAGCTGCAAAGAATATAATCAGTCTGATTTTGGTGTTGATCATTTGGTTATGTCCATGTGTAGAGTCTTCTCTTGTATTGTTGGAAGAGGGTGTTTTCTTTGACCAGTGCATTTTTTGGGCAAAACCTGTTGGCCTTTGTCCTATTTCATTTTGTACCCTGAAGTCAAACTTGCCTGTTACTCCAGGTATCTCTTGACTTCCTATTTTTGCATTCTAATACCCTGTGTTGAAAAGGGCATCTCTTTTGTTGTTGTTATTAGTTCTGGAAGGTATTAGAGGTCTTCATAGAACCATTCAGTTTCAGCTTCAGCATTAGTGGTTGGGGCATAGCCTTGGATTACTGTGATGTTGAATGGTTTGCCTTGAGAATGAACAGAAATCATTCTGTTTTTCTTTTTTTAATTGAGGGAAAATTGCTTTACAGAATTGTGTTGTTTCTGTCAAACCTCAACATGAATCAACCACAAGTGTGTATATATATATATATATATCCATCCTGAGATTATACCCAAGTGCTGTATTTCAGACTCTCTTGGTGACAATGAGGGCTACTCCATTTCTTCTAAGGGATTCTTGCCCATAGTAGTAGGTACAATAGTCATCTAAATTACATTCACCCATTGCCACCCATTTTAGTTCATTGATTCCAAAAATGCCAATGTTCACTCTTGCCATCTCCTCTTCAACCATGTCCAGTTTGCCTTGATTCATGAACCTAGCATTCCAGGTTCCTATGCTATATTATTCTTTACAGCATTGGGCTTTACTTTCACACTAGACACATCTACAACTGAGCATCATTTCTGCTTTAGCCCTGCTTCTTCATTCTCTCTGGAGCTATTTCTCTACTCTTTTTGTATTAGTTTGTTATACAGAAAAGTGATTCAGTTGTACACGTACATATTCTAGTCTTTTCCAGGTTCTTTTCCCATATGGGTTATCACAAATATTGACTAGAGTTCATTTTATATTTTATATATAGTAGTGTATATTTATCAATCCCAATTCACCCCACACCCCTTCCCTACTTGGTAGCCATAAGTTTCTTTTCTACATCTGTGACTCTATTTCTTCTTTTCAAATAAGTTAGTCTGTACCATTTTTCTAGATTGTACATATAAGTAATCTTATATGATATTTGTCTTTTTTCTCTATGACTTACTTCACTCTGATAATCTCTAGGTCTATCCATGTTGCTACAAATGGCATGGCATTACTTCTTTCTGTTTTATGGATGAGTAATATTCCACAATATTATATATGTATATGTATATGTACACACATATATGTATATATACACACATATATGTATACACACACACACACACCACATATCTTTACCCATTCCTCTATCAATGGACATTTAGGTTGCTTCCATATCTTGGCTATTGTAAACAGAGCTGCAATGTACACTGGGCTGCATGTATCTTTTCAAATTATGCTTTGTCTGTGTACATGCCCAGGAGTGGCATTGCCAGATCATATGGCAGCTCTATTTTTAGTTTCAGGAGTGCCCATATCGCTCTCAGTAGTGGTTGTGTCCATTTTTTTTCTCACCAGTGGTATAGGAGTGTTCTCTTTTCTCCACACCCTCTCCAGCATTTATTTTTTTGTACAGATTTTTGATGATAGCTATTCTTACCATTGTGAGGTGATACCTCATTGTAGTTTTGATTTGTATTTCTCTAATAATGAGCAATGTTGAACATCTTTGTGTGTGCTTTTTGGCCATCTGTATGTCTTCTTTGGAGAAATGTCCGTTTAGATTTTCTTCCCAGTTTTTGATTTTTATTTTTTTCTTCTGTTGAGCTACATGAGCTGTTTGCATATTTTGGAGATTAATCCCTTGTCAGCTGCATCATTTGCACATATTTTCTCCCATTTTCTGGGATCTCTTTTTGTTTTGCTTATGGTTTCTTTGGCTGTGCAAAGTGTTTTAGTTTAATTAGGTACTATTTGTTCATTTTTTTTTTCATTTTCATTGTTCTAGGAGGTAGATGCAAAAAGATATTGTTATAATTTATGTCAAAGAGTGATCTGCCTATGTTTTCTTCTAAGAGTTTTTATAGTATCCCATGTTACATGTAGATCTTTTTTCTATTCTGAATTTATTTTTGTGTGTGAAGTTAGAGAATGTTCTATTTCATTCTTTTACATGTAGCTCTCCAGTTTTCTCAGCACAGTTTATTGAAGAGACCTCTTTTGTTGTAGATTAATTGACCATAGGTGTGTGGGATTCTTTCCAGGCTTTCCATCCTGTTCCATTCTTGTACATGTCAATTTCTGTGCCAGTTTCATACTGTTTGGATTACTATAGCTTTGTAGTATAGTTTGAAGTCAGGAAGTCTGATTTCTTCAGATCTTTGTTCTTTCTTCAGATTACTTCGGCTATTCAAGGTCTTTCTTTTTTTCATACAGATTAAAAAAATTTTTTTTCATTTCTCTGAAAAATGCCATTGATAGTTTGATAGAGATGGCATTGACTCTAGATTGCTTTGAGAAATACAGTCATTTTGATAATATGGATTCTTCCTATATATTGGCCTGTAATTTTATTTTTTTGTGTGGTATCTTTGTCTGATTTTTTATATCAGGGTAATGGTGGCCTCATAGAATGAGTATGGAAGTGTTCACTCCTCTGCAATTCTTTGAAATAGTTTCAGAAGGATAGGTGTTATCTCTTTCTACATGTTTGATAGAATTTACCTGTGAAGCCATCTGGCCTGCACTTTTGTTTGATGGATGTTTTTAAATCATAGTTTCAGTTTCAGTACTTATGATGGCCTATTAATTTTTTGTAATTCTTCCTGGTTCAGGTTGGAAGTTTGTACCTCCCTGAGATTCTGTCCTTTTCATCTAGATTGCTCATTTTATCAGCATACAGTCATTGGTCATAGTCCCTTATGGTCCTTTGTATTACTATGGTGTCAGTAGTGACTTCGCCTTTTTCCATTTCTAATTTTACTGATTTGACACACTTTTATTCTTAATGAGTCTAATTGAAGGTTTATCAATTTTGTTCATCTTTTCAAAAAACCAGCTTTTAGTTTCATTGATCTTTTATATTGCTTTCTTCATGTCCATTTCATATATTTCTGCTTTGATCTTTTTGGCATCTTTCCTTCTAAATTTGGGTGCTGTTTGTACTTCTCTCTCTAGTTGCTTTAAGTGTAAGGTTAGATTGCTTAGGTTCTTTGAGATTTTTCTTGTTTCCTGAGGTAAAATGATTTTGCTACAAACTTTCCCTCTTAGAACTCGTGTTTGCGGCATCCCATGGGTTTTGAATTTTGATGCTTTTGTTTTCATTTGTCTGTAGGCATTCTTTGACTTCTTTAGTGATCCATTGGTTGCTTCCGTTCCGTTCCAGTCGTGTTTGACTCTTTGTGCCCTGTGACTGCAACATGCCAGCTTCCCTGTCCTTCACTGTCTCAGGGAGCTCGCTCAGACTCATGTCCAGTGAGTCTGTGATGCCATCCAACCATCTCATCCTCTGTCATTCCCTTCTCCTCCTGCCTTCAATCTTTCCCAGCATCAGGGTCTTTTCAAATGAGTCAGTTCTTCCTATCAGGTGGCCAAAGTATTGGAGCTTAAGCTTCAGTGTAAGTCCTTTCAATGAATATTAAGGATTGATTTCCTTTAGAATTGACTGGTTTCATCTCCTTTCAATCCAAGGGACTCTCAAGAGTCTGCTCCAATTGGTTGCTTGGTAGGGTATTACTTCACCTCTATGTGTTTGTAATTTTTATATATATTTTTTGGTAGGTGATTCCTAATCTCATAGAGTTGTTTGGTTCTTGATTTGACTTCAATTTTCTTAAATCTACTTAGCCTTACTTTATGGCCTAACATGTGGTCAGTCTTGGAGACCACACAACAGGTACATTAGAGGAAAATGCGTATTCTATGTTTTTGGATTGGATGCTCTATAAATATCAAGTTCATCTTGCTTAATGTGTCATGTAAGACCTGTGTTTCCTTTTGATTTTGTCTGGATCATCTGTCCATTGGTGAAAGTGGGGTGCTAAAGTCCACTACCATTACTGTGTTACTGTTGATTGCTCCTTCTGTGGCTGTTAGTATTTACATTATACATATTGAGGTGCTCTTATGTTGGCTGCATATATATCTATATATATATATAGATATAAAATTGCTATAGCTTCTTCTTAGATTGATCCCTTGATCATTGTGTAGTGTCCCTCTTTGCCTCTTGTAAATCTTTAAAGTATATTTTGTTTGATATGAGTATTGTTACTCTACTCTAGCTTTCTTTACCCATTCCACTGTTCTTGCCTGGAGAATCCCAGGGTTGGGGGAGCCTGATGGGCTGCCGTCTATGGGGTTGCACAGAATCAGACACGACTGAAGCGACTTAGCAGCAGCAGCAGCAGCTTTCTTTTGATATCCACTTTCATAGAATAACATTTTCTGTCTTCTTACTTTCAGTTAGTATGTGTCCCTAGATCTGAAATGGGTCTCTTGTAGACTGTATATGTAGAGAGTATGTTTTTCTATCCCTTCAGCCTGTCTATGTCTTTTGGTTTGAGTGTTTAATCTGTTTACATTTAAGGTGTTCCCAATAAGTATGTTCTTATTGCCATTTTTGTTAATTGTTTTGGATTTGTAGGTCTTTTTTCTTCCCTTCTTATTTTGTTCTCTTGTTATTTGATTACTATCTTTAGTGTTGTGTTGGTCTCCTTCACTTTCATCAAGAGGCTTTTTAGCTCCTCCTCACTTTCTGCCATAAGGGTGGTGTCATCAGCATATCTGAGGTTATTGATATTTCTCCCGGCAATCTTGATTCCAGCTTGTGTTTCTTCCAGTCCAGCGTTTCTCATGATGTACTCTGCATATAAGTTAAATAAGCAGGGAGACAATATACAGCCTTGACGTACTCCTTTTCCTATTTGGAACCAGTCTGTTGTTCCATGTCCAGTTCTAACTGTTGCTTCCTGACCTGCATACAGATTTCTCAAGAGGCAGGTTAGGTGGTCTGGTATTCCCATCTCTTTCAGAATTTTCCACAGTTTATTGTAATCCACACAGTCAAAGGCTTTGGCATAGTCAATAAAGCAGAAATAGATGTTTTTCTGGAACTCTCTTGCTTTTTCCATGATCCAGTGGATGTTGGCAATTTGATCTCTGGTTCCTCTGCCTGTTCTAAAACCAGCTTGAACATCAGGGAGTTCATGGTTCACATATTGCTGAAGCCTGGCTTGGAGAATTTTGAGCATTACTTTACTAGCGTGTGAGATGAGTGCAATTGTGCGGTAGTTTGAGCACTCTTTGGCATTGCCTTTCTCAGTTTGATTAATCTGTGTCTCACCATGTTCCTCCTTGAATTTATCCTGTATGAGACTTCTTATGCTTCCTGGACTTGAGTATTTCCTTTCCCATGTTATGGAAGTTTTTGCCTGTTACCTCTTCACACATTTTATCAGGCCTATTTCTCTCTGTCTTCTTCTAACACCACTATAATATGAATGTGGGTATGTTTAATTTTGTTCCAGATGTTTCTTAGACTATCCTTACTCCTTTCCATTCTTTTTTCATTTTATTTCATAGCAGTGATTTCTAACAATCTGTCTTCCAGCTCACTTTTTCATTTTTCAGTCTTATTTATTCTATCAATTCCTTCTAGTTTATTTTTTGTTATTGTATTTGTTATCTTGTTTATCCTTTAAATCTTCCCCTACGTTCGTACGCATTTCATGTGTTTTCTCAATCTGTGCCTCAATTCTTTCTTGAGATCTGGGATTATCTTTCTATCATTACTCTGAATTCTTTTTCAGTAAGATTGCCTATCTCTGCATCACTTAGTTGTTATTCTGAACTTTTATCTTGTTCTTCTTTCTGTAACATATTTCTTTGCCTTCTCATTTTGTTTCATTTTGAGTTACTTTCTTTGTGGCTTCCATTCCTCAGGCTGTAGGATTGTTGTTCCTGATACTTCTAGTGTCTGCCCCCTAGTGGATGAAGTTGTTTAGTCAGTCGCTCAGATGTGTCCAGCTCTGCGACCCCATGAACTGCAGCACGGCAGGCCTCCCTGTCCATCACCAACTCCTGGAGTCCATCCAAATGCATGTCCATTGAGTCAGTGATGCCATCCAACTATCTCATCCTCTGTTGTCCCCTTCTCCTGCTCTCAATCTTTCCCAGCATCAGGATCTTTTCCAATGAGTCAGCTCTTTACATCAGGAGTTTCAGCTTCAGCATCAGTCCTTCCAATGAACACCCAGGACTGAGCTCTTTTAGGATGGACTAGTTGGATCTCCTTGAAGTACAAGGGACTCTCAAGAGTCTTCTCCAACACCACAGTTCAAAAGCATCAATTCTTCGGTGCTCAGCTTTCTTCACAGTCCAACTCTCATATATGACCACTGGAAAAAACCATAGCCTTGACTAGATGGACCTTTGTTGGCAAAATAATGTCTCTGCTTTTAATATGCTATCTAGGTTGGTCATAACTTTCCCTCCAGGGACTAAGCGTCTTTTAATTTCATTGCTGCAATCACCATCTGCGGTGATTTGGGAGCACAAAAAAAGTCAGCCACTGTTTCCACTGTTTCCCCATCTATTGGCCATGAAGTAATGGGACCAGATGCCATGATCTTAGTTTTCTAAATGTTGAGCTTTAAGCTACCTTTTTCACTCTCCTCTTTCACTTTCATCAAGAGGCTTTTTAGTTCCTCACTTTCTGCCATAAGGGTGGTGTCATCTGAATATCTGAAGTTATTGATATTTCTCCCGGCAATCTTGACTCCAGCTTGTGCTTCTTCCAGCCCAGCATTTCTCATGATGTACTCTGCATATAAGTTAAATAAGCAGAGTGACAATATACATCCTTGACATACTCCTTTTCCTATTTGGAACCAGTCTGTTGTTCCATGTCCAGTTCTAACTGTTGCTTCCTGACCTGTATATAGGTTTCTCAAGAGGCAGGTCAGGTGGTCTGGTATTCCCATCTCTTTCAGAACGTTCCACAGTTTACTGTGATCCACACAGTCAAAGGCTTTGGCATAGTCAATAAAGCAGAAATAGATGTTTTTCTGGAACTCTCTTACTTTTTCCATGATCCAGTGGATGTTGGCAATTTGATCTCTGGTTCCTCTGCCTTTTCTAAAACCAGCTTGAACATCTGGATGTTCACAGTTCACATATTGTTGAAGGCCGGCTTGGAGAATTTTGAGCATCACTTTACTAGTGTGTGAGATGAGTGCGATTGTGCGGTAGTTTGAGCATTTTTTGGCATTGCCTTTCTTTGGAATTGGAATGAAAACTGACCTTTTCCAGTCCTGTGGCCACTGCTGAGTTTTCCAAATTTGCTGGCATATTGAGTGCAGCACTTTCACAGCATCATCTTCCAGGATTTGAAACAGCTCAACTGGAATTCCATCACCTCCACTAGCTTTGTTCTTAGTGATGCTTTCTAAGGCCCACTTGACTTCACATTCCAAGATGTCTGGCTCTAGATTAGTGATCACATCCTCATGATTATCTGGGTCGTGAAGATCTTTTCTGTACAGTTCTTCTGTGTATTCTTGCCACCTCTTCTTAATATCTTCTGCTTCTGTTAGGTCCATACCATTTCTGTCCTTTATCGAGCCCATCTTTGCATGAAATGTTCCCTTGGTATCTCTAATTTTCTTGAAGAGATCTCTAGTCTTTCCCATTCTGTTCTTTTCCTCTATTTCTTCACATTGATCACTGAGGAAGGCTTTCTTATCTCTTCTTGCTATTCTTTGGAATTCTGCATTCAGATGCTTATATCTTTCCTTTTCTCCTAGTGTATTTTTTTTTTTAATAAACAAAAAAGTTTCCAAATGCTTCAGTTTGAACACCACTGTTATAGTTTTTTATTCTCTGGAGACTTCATCCTACAGGAGTCCCCAGCAGGGCTCTCCCCATGCAGATGTGACTCTTGGGATGGGCTGCCCCATGGGCTTCACAACTCTGACCTCCCACACACCATCAGCATTTTTCCACTCAGTGAATACATGGGACCCTGAAAAGCCTGAGGTGCCCTGAAGCTGTGTCACACCCTGGTCCACATGAAATGGCTGGGGGGTGGTCACTGGAGACCCTATGATGCCCTCCATGGATACAGCCCGAGGGGTCTTTGAAGGCCTTAGGAAAGGTCTCTTTCCTCTAGTTTTATAGAATTCCTGCACAAAAGCTCTGCTAGCTTTCAAAGCCAAGTCCTCTGGGGGCTCCTCCTGATGTCAGACTGCCAGGCTGGAGAGACTGACATGGAGCTCAGAACCCTCACTCCTGTGGGAGAACCTCTGTGATAGAATTATTTTCCAGTTTGTGGGTCACCCACCCCATGGGTATGGGAGTTGATTATATCACAGAAATGCTTCTCCTAGTGTCTCATTGCTACTGCTGTGTCAGATATAGGATATAGTTTCTGGTAGGTTCAAAATTTTGGTCAGTTATGCCGAGCTGTGATTCGGTGTCTTCATGACAGGAGGTTAGCTCAAGCTCCCCGACTCCGCCATCCTTTCTCCACCCTCCATCAGTTATATCCCTTTATGCGGCTAGATTCCTTCTCCAGTCTTCACTAAGCTGCTCTGTCCCAGGGTCCACAAATTGCAGCCATCAGCTCCTGCAACAAAGGTCCTCCCCAGCATGGCATCAACCATAAGCAGCCTTATTTCCCACAAGGCTTCAGACACGGTCTGTATTACAATAGGTCCATGCATTTATGCCTTTATGCCCTTTATACTCTGTGTGTATAATGCCTGCCTTAGCTGTATCTACCTGCTAAAATTAATTGCATTTCAAAGTTTATCTCAATCACTACCTTTTTCATGAAGTCTTTTATCTCATTACCCCAGTGCAACTTTTCCTTCCTACATTCTCTTTGAGAATTAGTATGGTAAGTCATATGATTATTGGAATCATGTAGAACTTAACTGAAACATGGCTCTATCATTTTAAGCTGTATGACTATGTTAATTGCTATGCTGGCCAAAGCACAGGGTACCCAGGAGGAGTACATATCCTTGGGAGCAGACAAAGGTCAAGGATGGCTTCCTTGAGAAAATGACATTTAAGCTGATCATTATAGATCAAAGGGAACTGTCAAGCAAAGAAGAGAGAGGTGGAGGGAATATTCATCTGTAAGTTGACATCTAATAAATGTTTAAGGTGTGATTACTATGTTAAAAGAAAGCAAGTAAATACAGTAACCTAGTATGGGGTATAGACATATCCAAGAAACCATACCAGCTTTTAAGAAGATTTGGTATGATATAGGAGGAAAGCATGTACATAATTTTCTGAGGCACCAGGAGGCATGTGATAAATACCATACAAGCGGTTAAGATAGTATACTTAAGAACTAAAAACAGGCCTCATCTGTATCTGGGGCAACTAAGAAAATCATGGTAAAAGTGGTAGCATTTGAGCTGGCTTTTAGAATAACTCAGTTGTGTAGTATTTTAAGAAGATTAATTAGATTATTGAGAAGGTGAATAGACAAGAAAAAAATAGGAAATTTTTGTGATACTAAAGAGATTTTGAAACTGAGCTTATCTGAATCCCTACAACAAGAAGTTAGAATGACACAGATACCATGTAGAATGTGGGGTGTTAGGAACATCCTCATGGAGCTATAAGAAAAGAAAATTAATGTGCTGATTTTTCTTCTACTTTCAACTCATGCACCACTCCACATGGTACCCTCTGCTCTGGTTGGTGCCCAGGTTGGCTGACCTCTACAGAAGTGTCAGTCACTTGGACTCCCTTGCACTTTGATTCCGGCTAAGTTCAACCAATGGGAAATAACAGCAGGAGGATAACATGTTTGGGATATATTTTCCTGCTCTCTGCCCACTTGGGCATCACTACTCAGAAACAGTTACCTCCCTCTATGACTCCAGCTCTATGAGCTCAGTTCAGTTCAGTCACTCAGTTGTGTCCGACTCTTTGCGATCTCATGAACTGCAGCACACCAGCCCTCCCTGTCCATCACCAACTCCCGGAGTCCACCCAAACCCATGTTGATAGAGTCAGTGATGCAGTCCAATCATCTCATCCTCTGTCGTCCCCTTCTCCTCCTGCCCTCAACCTTTCCCAGCATCAGGGTCTTTTCCAATGAGTCAGCTCTTTGTATCAGGTGGCCAAAGTATTGGAGTTTCAGCTTCAGCATCAGTCCTTACAATGAACACCCAGGACTGATCTCCTTTAGGATGGATTGGTTGGATCTCCTTGGAGTCCAAGGGACTCTCAAGTATTCTCCAATACCACAGTTCAAAAGCATCAATTCTTTGGTGCTCAGCTTTCTTCACAATCCAACTCTCACACCCATACATGACCACTGGAAAAACAATAGCCTTGACTAGATGGACTTTTATTGGGAAAGTAATGTCTCTGCTTTTTAATGTGCTGTTTAGGTTGGTCATAACTTTCCTACCAAGGAGTAAGTGTCTTTTAATTTCATGGCTGCCGTCACCATCTGAAATGATTTTGGAGCCCCCAAATATAAAGTCTGACACTGTTTCCCCATCTATTTGCCATGAACTGATGACCAGATGCCAAGATCTTGGTTTTCTGAATGTTGAGCTTTAAGCCAACTTTTTCACTCTCCTCTTTCACTTTCATCAAGAGGCTCTTTAGTGCGTCTTCACTTTCTGCCATAAGGGTGGTGTCATCTGCATATCTGAGGTTATTGATATTTCTCCCGGCAATCTTGATTCCAGCTTGTGCTTCCTCCAGCCCAGCATTTCTCATGATGTACTCTGCATATAAGTTAAATAAGCAGGATGACAATATACAGGCTTGACGTACTCCTTTTCCTATTTGGAACTAGTCTGTTGTTCCATGACCAGTTCTAACTGTTGTTTCCTGACATGCATACAGGTTTCTCAAGAGGCAGGTCAGGTGGTCTGGTATTCCCATCTCTTTCAGAATTTTCCACAGTTTATTGTGATCCACACAGTCACAGGCTTTAGCATAGTCAGGAAAGCAGAAATAGATGTTTTTCTGGAACTCTCTTCCTTTTTCCATGATCCAGCGGATGTTGGCAGTTTGATCTCTGGTTCCTCTTCCTTTTCTAAATCCAGCTCGAACATCTGGAAGTTCACGGTTCACATATTGCTGAAGCCTGGCTTGGAGAATTTTGAGCATTACTTTACTAGCATGTGAGATGAGTGCAATTGTGCGGTAGTTTGAGCATTCTTTGGCATTGCCTTTCTTTGGAATTGGAATGAAAACTGACCTTTTCCAGTCCTGTGGCCACTGCTGAGTTTTCCAAATTTGCTGGCATATTGAGTGCAGCACTTTCACAGCATCATCTTCCAGGATTTGAAACAGCTCAACTGGAATTCCATCACCTCCACTAGCTTTGTTCTTAGTGATGCTTTCTAAGGCCCACTTGACTTCACATTCCAAGATGTCTGGCTCTAGATTAGTGATCACATCCTCATGATTATCTGGGTCGTGAAGATCTTTTCTGTACAGTTCTTCTGTGTATTCTTGCCACCTCTTCTTAATATCTTCTGCTTCTGTTAGGTCCATACCATTTCTATCCTTTATCGAGCCCATCTTTGCATGAAATGTTCCCTTGGTATCTCCAATTCTCTTGAAGAGATCTCTAGTCTTTCCCATTCTGTTGTTTTCCTCTATCTCTTTGCATTGATTGCTGAAGAAGGCTTTCTTATCTCTTCTTGCTATTCTTTGGAACTCTGCATTCAGATGCTTATATCTTTCCTTTTCTCCTTTGCTTTTCGCCTCTCTTCTTTTCACAGCTATTTGTAAGGCCTCCCCAGACAGCCATTTTGCTTTTTTGCATTTCTTTTTCTTGAGGATGGTCTTGATTCCTGTCTCCTGTACAGTGCCATGAACCTCATTCCATAATTCATCAGGCACTCTATCAGATCTAGTCTCTTAAATCTATTTCTCACTTCCACTGTATAATCATAAGGGATTTGATTTAGGTCATACCTGAATGGTCTAATGGTTTTCTCCAATTTCTTCAATTTCAGTCTGAATTTGGCAATAAGGAGTTCATGATCTGAGCCACAGTCAGCTCCCAGTCTTATTTTTGCTGACTGTATAGAGCTTCTCCATCTTTGGCTGCAAAGAATATAATCAGTCTGATTTCGGTGTTGACCATCTGGTGATGTCCATGTGTAGAGTCTTCTCTTGTGTTGTTGGAAGAGGGTGTTTGCTATGACCGGTGTGTTCTCTTGGTAGAGCTCCTTTAGCCTTTGTCCTGTTTCATTCTGTACTCCAAGGCCAAATTTGCCTGTTACTCTAGGTGTTTCTTGACTTCCTACTTTTTGCATTCCAGTTCCCAGAGCTCAGTAAAGCTGTTTTCTCACTTGTTCCTTAAGCAGTAGGAGTGTTAATTGTTTCTTCTGTTGCTAGTTTCTGGGTTCCTCACCATTCTTCATTTTTTCTTTTGGCCATGCCTATGCCTCTAAAAGGTTGCCTTTCATAACAGTGTCTTCATTTGAATGATCTGGGGAAAATTCTTTTTTGTATGGATAACTAGACTTACCCAGTGGGTAAATGGGTAAATAAGAGGTTTATAGAAAATAAACCAAATTTAAAAAGCTGAGTGCCGAAGAACTGATGCTTTTGAACTGTGGTATTGGAGAAGACTCTTGAGAGTCCCTTGGACTGCAAAGAGATCCAACCAGTCCATCCTAAAGGAGATCAGTCCTGGGTGTTCACTGGAAGGACTGATGTTGAAGCTGAAACTCCAATACTTTGGCCACCTGATGTGAAGAGTTGTCTCATTTGAAAAGATTCCGATTTTGAGAAAAATTGAGGGCAGGAGGAGAAGGGGATGACAGAGGATGAGATGACTGGATGGCATCACCGACTCAATGGACATGGGTTGGGTGGATTCCGGGAGTTGGCCTGACATGCTGTGGTTCATGGGGTCGCAAAGAGTCGTATGTGACTGAGCGACGGAACTGTACTGTACTTAATTATCTAATACGTGTTTATGTACTTTTAAACATATCGATCTTTTTTGAGGACAAAAACCTTTTGAGGTCATCTTTACTCTTCTTTTTAAGTGTAAGGACTACACCTGGGATTGGAGGGGACTTGGTGTAGACACATGAACAAGGGTGGGAAAATAAGAGAGTATAGGCATCAAAGCAAACTTGTGCCTACTTCATACTGTTCTTCAGGGCCATTTTTTACCTTGAGTTTGAGTTGTTGATTTTATTTTATTTTATTTTATTTATTTTTTTTGGATTTATTTTTTTATTTTTTTATTTTTATTTTTATTATTTTATTTTATTTATTTTTTTATTTATTTTTGTTGATTTTAGAAGAGACTGAGGGAGAAAATCAGGAAAACCTGGCTGGAGTGCAGGACTTGACTGCCTGATACTCCATGGATTCTCTACTATGTAATGTACTAAGCAGATGATTCTCTTTGATGGAGCAACACACACTTCCTTACTTGTTTGCTTTCTGTAAATTTTATTTTATTTATTTTTTTATTTATTTTTGTTGATTTTAGAAGAGACTGAGGGAGAAAATCAGGAAAACCTGGCTGGAGTGCAGGACTTGACTGCCTGATACTCCATGGATTCTCTACTATGTAATGTACTAAGCAGATGATTCTCTTTGATGGAGCAACACACACTTCCTTACTTGTTTGCTTTCTGTAAATTTTATTTTATTTATTTTTTTATTTATTTTTGTTGATTTTAGAAGAGACTGAGGGAGAAAATCAGGAAAACCTGGCTGGAGTGCAGGACTTGACTGCCTGATACTCCATGGATTCTCTACTATGTAATGTACTAAGCAGATGATTCTCTTTGATGGAGCAACACACACTTCCTTACTTGTTTGCTTTCTGTAAATTTTATTTTATTTATTTTTTTATTTATTTTTGTTGATTTTAGAAGAGACTGAGGGAGAAAATCAGGAAAACCTGGCTGGAGTGCAGGACTTGACTGCCTGATACTCCATGGATTCTCTACTATGTAATGTACTAAGCAGATGATTCTCTTTGATGGAGCAACACACACTTCCTTACTTGTTTGCTTTCTGTAAATTTTATTTTATTTATTTTTTTATTTATTTTTGTTGATTTTAGAAGAGACTGAGGGAGAAAATCAGGAAAACCTGGCTGGAGTGCAGGACTTGACTGCCTGATACTCCATGGATTCTCTACTATGTAATGTACTAAGCAGATGATTCTCTTTGATGGAGCAACACACACTTCCTTACTTGTTTGCTTTCTGTAAATTTTAGGACTCATATCTTTTGTGAAAAAAAAAAAAGTCACTTAGCATTAAATAAGAACTCAGAAGTTCCATTAGTTTTTCAAGAGACCTATTTTAGCTTGTTATATAACCCTGTCAGACTTTCCTGCTTATGGCAGTTTGAGGACCTAGTGGCATTTTTTGGTCCCTTTTTACATTTTATCTACATCTTACATTCTGTAGCAACTTTCTGAACTTGGGAAACCTCTTTAATAATTCAGACTGATTAGCAAAGGCTTAGGGTCCTGGTTCCTGTCCTGTCACTGAGAGAGGTCACTTCAGACACCTGGGAAGCCTAGAAACTCATGATGGAAGTAATGAGGCCCCAAAGAAACACTGGAATGAGACTACAGCCTCTGGCATTTTGGAGTATGGGGTAAATTCCTGCTCAAGGCTTCTTCGATACACACTTGCAGCTCTGAGGGCATCTCAGGCTCCCAGAAACCTGAGTTATCTCTGGCCTCAGACTGTAGCCCTGGGAGCAATAGTTGTCCTTAAGTGACTGAATAAAAGTGTGTTCTTTTTCATCTCTCCTCTGCCACAAACCAGGAATGGGCAAGCCATCCTTCCTTCAGTCTCTCTAGTGGCTCTAGTAGTCTGTGTGTTTCTTTCTTTATGATCAGTCTGGATTTGATCAAATGTGAAAACCCTACATAATGTATGCCAAGCACATTCGTATTCATTTGCATGTAAATCATCACAGATGATGCTTTATAAAGATTTCTAAGATGCCTGTTAATAAGCGTTTTCAAACCTCTTTTATTTTTCTGTAAGCACTCTCTTTAATCTCAAGCTCTGGAAGGTTTGAATTTGGTTTGAAATGGCAAGCCGAGGAATTTTGAGTAGGTTCTGACAGTCCTGAGTTCTCCAAGTCCCACTTTTCATCTGTCAGAGATAGACTCAGAATCCCTCGGCCAGACGGATGCAGAGTCCCAGCTGTCAACTCACGTCTCCCACTGGTACTTTATACTCATTGGCTTTAAAAACAGAAGTGTTTTCTTGTTTTAAATGTTCATTTACAAACCATTTCTCCTCTCTTGAGTCTCAGCAATCTTCCCGCTGAGGCCTCTATGCTCCCGGGGGAATTTTCCCTGGTTTAGGGATAAATAAGAAGGGGGGTGGAAGAACAATCCTCTTCTGATAAGCTGTCTCAGCTGACAAGCCCTTCCCCTCAGACCCATCCATTTAGATCAGTGAACATCTCACAGGCTTAACCAGTTATCTTCAACAGAAGACAAGGCCATTATGTAACCACACATACAAAGAGGTATGCAACATTAAAAAAGGCTTCCCACAAATTTTAAGTAGGAAAAAATGTGAGTTTCCTATCTTATGATATTTCATAGAAATACCCTTATCTCATTCAATTCTCCTTTAAACCATTCACTTTGTTATTGTTTCCTTACAATTAAAAAATAAAAATTCCACTAACTCTTTTAAGCCTTGTCCTCATTTGTCCTGTATAGTTTTCTATATGCATATATTCTATATTCATAAACATGAATTAAATATGCAATTGGAAATTTTCTCATTAGAAACATTTTAGGATGTTATGTGAGTATTTATCTGAATTCAAACATATGTAAAACTTGAGTTTTTGTAGGGTCACTGTTACATTGGTGGTCTGTTATATTTGTGGTCCACAAATATCTGCTGAATGAATGAATGATTGAAACATACCATTTTATGATTTTTTAAAAGTATAGTTTAAATACTAGTAGAAATATGTTCTGTTTAGGTCTCTGAACTGGCTAGAACACAAGTAATAATGATTATCAGTAAAAATAATTTAAATTATTAATCATTAATAATTGTTATGTAGCTAATACTTTATGGCCCACAAAATTCTTACATATACAATTTTATATAGTTTCATTTTTCATCTTGAGGTAGTGGTTCAATTTTTTGCAAGCTATATTTGCCTTCATGTTAAAGGTATCCAGTTATCTTCTATTACCATTTCCAAGATGTAATTGTGGAATTATTGTTCCCTAAGCCTACTTCCAAAATATCAAAGAAAGCTGATTGAGTTCACTAATTTACTGTACTTTCTGATATATGATAAAATACATGTAGAATATCCCCTTTCTCTTTCAATCCTAGTATATTGGTTCAAATACAGATCAGAATGCTGTAATAAAGAGACTCAGCAATTGAGTGTTAATTTACTGTACTTTCTGATATATGATAAAATACATGTAGAATATCCCCTTTCTCTTTCAATCCTAGTATATTGGTTCAAATACAGATCAGAATGCTGTAATAAAGAGACTCAGCAATTGAGTGAAACAAACGAATTAGAAATCTATTTCCCTTTTGCATTACAACTCAGAGCTAAACAGTCCAGAGCTGGAAGCTTCCCTTTCTCCATAGGAAATGTAGTGCTCAGGCTGCTGGATTCACTCTGTCATCCTCAGCTGACCCAAGGCAGCTGTTCCTGCTGTTGCTATCTCCTAGCCAGGAGAAAGAATGCATGTAGGACAGTGTTTAAGGTCAAAACCTCAAAAGACCATTTCTTGACAAATCTACTACAAGCACATAGCCATTAAGTTACATGTTACCTTAAGGCAGACTGGGAAATATGGTGTCTAGTTGACTTGCTACATGCCATGCTGAGACCCAGGCATGATGGGGAGGTTCTATAACTAAAATGAAAAAGGAGCAAATGGACACTGGAAGAAAATTAGTAGTGTCTGTCACAACTTGGCCCAACTATCAGTGTAGTTGGGGTATGTTTTCTTGTTTGGGAGTCAGGACGAGCAGGGGAGGAATCTGGAAAAAAAAAAAAAAATTCCTAAGAGGAAACCAAAGGTAAGAGCTTTGTCCCATAGTGTTCCTTCCACTGTTGATGGAAAGGAGCAGGGCTGAGGATTACATGGGGTAGGCCACTTGCACATCTTTTTGACTGGCCTCATCCACATATATCTGAGTCCTCGGGAAAGAGACAGCTAAAAAGTTTTTAACAAGAAGTACCACTTTTCACCTAAAGTCAGTTCAGAAAGAGCAATGGAGAGTTAGTTGGATGCAACCTCCCAGGGTCTCGAGATAAGGCACTATTGAGAGGTAGATCCAATGGCAACACCTGCCTCAGTGGTGCTGAGGCAGCATAAATGGCTTCAGGACTAGACTGTTGGGCTGGAGTTGGCATTAGCAGTCATGGGGCAGGGGCCACCTGGGCTACCTGGAGGTGCTACCTCAGTAGAGGAATGTAGTAGAGGAAATGACTAGGCACTGTAACTGTTAGTTGCTCAGTCATGTCCAACTCTTTGCAGCCTCATGGACTGTGGCCTGCCAGCCTCATCTGTCCATGGACCTCTCCAGGCAAGAATACTGGAGTGGGTTGCCATTCCCTTCTTCAGGGGACCTTCCTGACCCAGGAATTGATCTGGTCTCAGCTCCAATTCCCAGAACCACCATGTTGGAAGATAGTTGATTAGAAGGAATCCCTGGGAGAGCAAGTCGACTCAGCCATGAATAACAGTAAAAAGTTACTGTGATGTCATTGGGAAAGTCCTCTTTGTTTGTTTTTACTGTAAAAACAGTAAAACAAATTTATACCTCTGTCTACCTCCCTGCAGAAATGTTGACATATGATATAGTTTCTGCTTATCTTATGCCTGGGTGTTTAGTTCCACAAATTCAACAGTCTATAGTCATTGGGTACAGAAAATTTAACTAATAGCATTTACTCATGACTATTTTCATTATTTAATGGACAATGTACAAAATAACCCAAAGGGTAGGTATATGCATTCCTCAAATACATTCACCAGCAGTTTTTCTCTAAATTACAAATATAGGACTCAGAACTATCCCCTTTCTAAAATTGTTATAAAAGCCAATCAAGACAAGAGCTACGTCCCCTCTTCATATATTTATAAAATGTCAATTTCTATCTCTCAGTCCACAGTAACCCTATCTTCGAAGTGACGAGAGGCGTCTTTATGTAAATGATTTAAACTCTATGTAGTGCAGACTTCCATGTAAGATCAAGTTAAAATTCATTCCACGTGTTCTAAAAGTACAGTACTCTAACAGATGAGTTTGGGTGGAAGCAAAATGGTTCAGCACATTTGATTTTCCACTGACTTGATATTTACGTTGTGTATGCAGTTGTTTTAAAGCATGACTAAAGAGTGTGAAAACGCTATAGGAATCCATGGGTCCAGAAGAATTCTCTGCTTGGCTGAATTCCCTGAGCTACATCTATATGAGTTTTCTAGACCTATTATTTTTTTTTTCTCCAAGCCTTTTGAGTGTTTTGGGATTGCAGTGATTGAGGAAAGTGGTCATTGTAAATGACAATTTTCTATTTAGAAACCTTTCAGCAAAAAGCTTCTTTCTTTTATACAGGTACAGGCTTCCCCAAAAATTTCAAGAGAAAGAAATGAAAAGGAAAATGATTTTTCCATAGGGCAGTAAGATGGCTCAAGGATATATTAGTTGACTTTTATATTTTTATTTCTCTCCTTAAAGCCAAGGAAGATTTCTAAATCTTGACAGTACACAGGAAGGGGGCCAGTGGGGGGAAAGTAAGCTTGGGCAGTGTGGAAAAGATTGTTAGAACTAACTGGCTTTACTTAGGATCAAACTCTGAGGGAAAATGCTGCAGGAGACTCAAGTTTTATTGCCATTTTTTTTAGTATTGTCTTTACAACTTCCCTGGTGGCCCAGAAGGTTAAGAGTTTGCCTGCAATGTGGGAGACCCAGGTTTGATCTCTGGGTCAGGAAGATCCCCTAGAGAAGGAAACGGCAACCCACTCCAGTGTTCTTTCCTGGAAAATCCCATGGACCGAGGAGCCTGGCCCCTCCTCCCTAGCAAACAGTGAACATTACTGATCATGTGGTCAGCCTTGGATAAGACTAAGTATTAGATTTTCACTCTCCCCTCCCCTTCACCTCCTGCTAACACTCTGATGTTCTCACATTATAATTTCAAGATTTCTCCCTTTTCCCTTTTTTATGCTGGCAAAACCTGCTTTTCACTTGTATTAAAACTGTCAAAACTGCCCAAAGGGAAAAAGTATATGTTTTCCCACTGGTACTGAAAAGAGTGAAGAAGCATATTTTGGCAGTTTCAGTGTAGGTGTGAAATTTTCACACAGCTCTACTAGGGAGGTACACAAGTCTGGCCCTGTTGGAGCATCTGATATTTCGTGGATGGCAGTTTCTTTGAAAGGTATGGCCTAGGGCTAAATTAAAAGATGAGATTTAGACTAGAAATGATAGCATTCCGTTGAAACAATTGTCATTTATGTGAAAGATGCTGTTGCATATTTAGAAAACAAATGGTGCCCCTTTAAATTTTCCCTATGGCAAGTTTTATGGAGTTCTGCATCAAAAATGTAGTTTAACCTATAGAACCCACACCATGATAATGCAAAATATATTAGATTGTGAGGTATTGATTTTACATGAAAGCATATCAGTTAGTGAAATGCAGAAACCAATAAAGCATCACCATGACTGGGTAGGAGATCTCTAGATACAATTTATTTTTACACTTAAACCAATTATTGGGTTTGCTTCATTTTTTAAAAATGTGACATATATTCTTAGGTTTCTAAATAAATTCAATCAAATCAATAACATCAACATTATATCCCATATTAAGCAACAGTCTTACATTAGAGTTGACACATTTTGATTACTACTGTGAAAATACCAAAACTGGGCTAAATTCTTGGAATTTTTCCCAAGGATTTGGTTGACTGTACAAGAATATAAATATTGATAATTTTAAACACAATTTACAGATTGGTCCATTGCTGATTTTACCTCACAATTTAACAATAGAAATTTATTGAAATGTTTACTGCCCATCCTGATTTCAACACAGTTTTATAATATTAGGTTAACAATCAAATTCATAGAAAAGTGAGCTGTAACTTTTAAATCAAATAGGATATATGTTTATAAATATTGATAATTTTAAACACAATTTACAGATTGGTCCATTGCTGATTTTACCTCACAATTTAACAATAGAAATTTATTGAAATGTTTACTGCCCATCCTGATTTCAACACAGTTTTATAATATTAGGTTAACAATCAAATTCATAGAAAAGTGAGCTGTAACTTTTAAATCAAATAGGATATATGTAGCCAATCCTCTATACTTATACACAAGAGTATCTCAATACAATTGAATCCTATTTTAATATATTTAGTAGACGAACTAGCTATTTCTATTCCTAACAGAAAATATCTAAGAAATACTTTAGATTCAGTCTCTTTTCAATTTTCTGTAACTTTTAAATCAAATAGGATATATGTAGCCAATCCTCTATACTTATACACAAGAGTATCTCAATACAATTGAATCCTATTTTAATATATTTAGTATACGAACTAGCTATTTCTATTCCTAACAGAAAATATCTAAGAAATACTTTAGGTTCAGTCTCTTTTCAATTTTACATATGAGATGATGTTGAACCTTCTCAGATTTATTTATATATATCCATAACTTTTTTTATTATAGAATCAATTTTTGAGATATGCGAAATCTCTAATGGAGCAATCTCTCAATGTAACACTCAGTTTTTACTGAATTTTTTATTTTTAAGGAAACACAGGTATATTTTATAACCACTCAAATTTTAGAAGTGGGTTCTTATGGGAAAATGAAATTCCCCTATGATTTTTTAAGTTAATTCTGTCTCTGGAGCCATACAGAATGAATCCAGTCCGTATGATTATAATGCAGGTATTTATGGATGTATAACATTCTTTCCCTTGACTTTCTTTAGGCTTAAAGCCCTAGGTTTCTTTAGTCTATTGACCTCAAGTTTGTAATGTCTTATGGGACATTCATTAACTCTTTCTTACAATTTTGAGTTCATTTCAGTCTCCATGTTTCTACCCTAGTGATTTCTCTCTCTTACCAATGTTTCTGTTATCAGATGCTGTTTCCTCAAGAAATTTAAGCCATTTATTCAGATCAAGAAACCAGATAAAACTATGGTCCAGAATTCTTTGACAGTTCCCTGAATCATAATTTGGGTTCTCAGAACACTGTGTAGATTCCCTTGTCATTGTGCATCTCAGCATTCACCTAATGTAGCCATCAAACTAACAACTTAAGAACCAGGCAGGGAATTTCTCAAATGCTCCAAATACCTGCACATCACTACAGATTATGACTGCTTGGATTTAGGGAACATTTTTTTGGCTGGGGAAACATTCCAATGGGATAGATTAATCTATGTAAACCACTATAGCTCAGCTGAAACTGCTGTTCAGCATTCTAAATTGCCAGCTCCATCTCCTTTCTGCACAAAAATGCACATTTCTTCCTATAATAAAGATATTTTATAATAGCAATAAGGCAACTCCAGGGTGTGTGGTTATCACGAGATAATCATACCCTAGAGGGATTACAGACACTTGGCTGTGCCTCATAACACCCCATGTGTGTGTTTATCTCATGATAACCACACTCGCTTTTGTATCTTATTGCCTAATTATCCACTTCTAATGCAAAATACTAATTTTTTGTCTGAAACAATGTGTGCAAGGATGTATTGCTAATAATCACATGAAGATATTGACAAACAATGCTGCTGTTACTCTATATTCACTTCTCATAAGAAAATTGATACACAAGAAGAAAATTCTGAGAGTGAGAGAACATTCCAATCCATTTTTGAATGAGTTGCTTCTTAAAAGGACTATGTAGAGGCTTCTGTTTTATCCATTAATACTATAAGATGAATTACACATTATTTTTCATCTTTTAGACTTGAAAACTAGAGAATAAGCAGGAATTTCAACCCTGAAAAAGTAAAAAGACACTAAGTTAATTTACTTCCAAAAAATTAATGGCAGAGATTGATTTGGACTTATTGAGATATCTAATTTAATTCCTTATGCTGCTTAGTCATTCCTTCACATATATTTCAACTGTCAACCTTTCAAGTTGAAAAATATATGTTAAATTTTATACTTTACAGTAGTATGATTCATACAAGTCTATCAATCTCGAATTCTTTTACTTTTATAAAGTAAAATCATTGCTATGTGAGTAATCTCCATTCTGCATAGTAATATTTATTATTTTTACATTATATTATTATGTAACAATTAAAGCCAATAGTGGTTACATGTACAGATTTCCTATGAATCTGATCTCAGGAATGAACATTTTCAAATTGTATTTTCTGAAGTTTTATTTATAGACCCCAAAAAGATCATTAAGGACTCCTGTATTTCAGTACTTGAGTTAAATCCAAATTATTCTGACTATAATAATGTCTCATTTTTGAGGACTTTTACAGAGGAAGTAATGGTATATTCTTAAAAGTTTATTTCATTTGTGTGTGTGTGTGTGTGTGAATTCATGTGGCCTTCCCTGGTAGCTCAGACAGTAAAAGAACCTGCCTGCAATGCAGGAGAACTTCATTCGATCTCTGGGTGAGGAAGATCTCCTGGGGAAGAGAATGGCTACCCACTCCAGTATTCTTGCCTGGAGAATCCCATGGACAGAGGAGTCTGGTGGGCTATAGTCCATTGGGTCACAAAAAGTCAGACATGACTGAGTGACTAACACTTTCACATATACATACTACCTGTATTTTAATAAATATTCTTTCAGTACTTGTTTTTACAGAACATGACTGTTGTTCTCAAAGCCACTCATATTTTCTTACAAACTCGGTTTCTTCTTCCTGGTTTCTTAGTTCATAAATATCACTGGGTCAAATTTGCCTAAGTTTAATAAGTCTTTTTTTTTTTTTTTTTAATTCTCTGGTTCTGGGCTGTGAGACAAGCTGTTGCTCTGTCCCTGGAGTCCTGTTCCAAGGGCACATACTTGAACCTTGATTACTTTGATTTTAGGGATGGATTACCCATCTGCATTTACTAACAAAGACTGCACTAGATCTCTAATTCAGAAAGAACAGGTAAATATAGCAACAATTATTAGTTACTTGAAGGCAACATTAGATTGATTGTAAGGACTACAGGGTGAAAAGATACTTTAGAAGTTACTACTGTTAACAGAGGGAAAATACAATGTTTACTTAACTCTCAATTATTCACTGGTACATAATTAACAGGAAACATTATCTTATTGTTTTAGACACAGGAATATTTTTTAGAACTGAAGGGCATCTTAGAGCACATCTATTCCAATCACCTTTTTATACAGTCAAGAAAATTTGACATTATCTATTCTTGACTTGCTTTTCACTAAAAGCCAATATACATAATTACGTACACCAGAAATTGTGTGAGCCTATATAAGCACACTTGGCTCAGACGGTAAAGCGTCTGCCTGCAATGCTGGAGACCCGGGTTCGATTCCTGGGTTGGGAATATCCCCTGGAGAAGGAAATGGCAATGCACTCCAGCACTCTTGCCTGGAAAATCCCATGGACGGAGGAGCNTTGTGTGAGCCTATATAAGCACACTTGGCTCAGACGGTAAAGCGTCTGCCTGCAATGCTGGAGACCCGGGTTCGATTCCTGGGTTGGGAATATCCCCTGGAGAAGGAAATGGCAATGCACTCCAGCACTCTTGCCTGGAAAATCCCATGGACGGAGGAGCCTGATAGGCTACAGTCCATGGGGTCGCAAAGAGTCAGACATGACTGGGCGACTTCACTTTCATCTAAAGCAAACCTTTTTTTAGACTACTAGTTCTGTTTCTTATTCTATCTTTCCTTGGCATGCGACTGGGGAACCATGCTGCTGCTGCTAAGTCGCTTCAGTCGTGTCCGACTCTGTGCGACCCCATAGACGGCAGCCCACCAGGCTCCCCTGTCCCTAGGATTCCAGGCAAGAACACTGGAGTGGGTTGCCATTTCCTTCTCCAATGCGTGAAAGTGAAAAGTGAAAGGGAAGTCGCTCAGTCATGTCTGACTCTGAGTGACCCCATGGACTACAGCCCACCAGGCTCCTCCGTCCATGGGATTTTCCAGGCAAGAGTACTGGAGTGGGGTGCCATTGCCTTCTCCCTGGGGAACCATAGAGTTGAGTATTCTGAATAGGTGAAAATATAGGACAACATTCCAGGTTTTGGAATGCCCTATATTTTCATTTCATTTTGTGAGTAAAAATTGCCAACATGTAGTTGGAGAAGATTCTTAAGAGTTTACTAGGTATTAACCAGGGCTTCACTATTAGACACTAACTGCATTCTGAATACACTAGCACAATTATGCTTAAATGAATTGCCAAAATCATGTGTAAGAAACCAAAACTTCCCTAGAAACCAATAAACACATAAAAAGAACAGTGATCTGAAAGTGAAATAAGACAGGCAAGATAAAAGCAATAAAAAAGTAAATTCTACCTGTGGGGTAAATGCTAATATTAGTACTGGGATAAGAAAAGGAAACTATGCCTTAGGCCCATGAAATAACATTTTTTAAAAATTAAGTGCAAAAGACTATTTACAAAGGAATGCTTCTTTGAAGAAAACCTAATGTAAAATTGATTTTAAAAATAGAAAAATGGAGATGATGTGTAAATAGTTATAAAGTGGAAAGTAAATTAAATAGATTCAGATTTAAATGTAACTAAGAACTGTGCATTTCTTAATAACAATAAATTTGAAAATTAGAAAAGTGACAGATTTCTAGAAAAATCTAACTTGTTACAAATGACTTGAAAAGACACTGAAAAACTACATATTCTATGTTCACTAAAAGATTTGAAAACCAGAACCAGATGATTTTCCTGGAAAATTCTACAATTCAAGAAATATACCATTTCAATCTTATATAAATTTTTTCAGAGGACATAAAAATAAAGGGCACTATAAATCATAAGACCAGTATAATTCTGAAATAAAAAAGGGTGTTCAAAGCAGGAAAATCACAAGCCCGTTTCTTTCATGGATTTATATGAAAATTTTCACAAAAATATAACAAAGGTGTGATTACATTTATTACAGGAATTTCAGTGTGATTTAATGCTATTAAATTTACAACTATAATTTACCATATAGGCAGATTAAAGGGAAAAGGTTTATTTATTTTATATTGGAGTGCATTTTATTTACATTGTTGTTAGTTTTAGGTGTACAGAAAAGCGATCCAGCTATACACATTGTTGCTGTTGTCTAGTTGCTAAGTCTTGGCTGACTCTTTTGTGACCCCATGCACTGTAGCCCACCGGGCTCCTCTGTCCATGGGATTTCCCAGGCAAGGATATTGGAGTGGGAGGCCATTTCCTTCTCCAAATTATACACATACATAAATCTATTCTTTTTCAGATAGGTTATTATAGAGCTCCCTGTGCTATACAGTAGGTCCATGTTGATTATCTATTTTACATATTTAGAAGTATGTATATATTAATCTCAATCTCTTAATTTATCCCCCCATCGCTACCCTTTGGTAAGCATAAGTTAACCATAAGTTTGTTTTCCAAGAGTGTGAATCTGTTTCTGTTTTGTAAATAAGTTCATTTGTATCTTTTTTTTTAGATTCCACATATAAATGATATCATATACTCTCTATCTAACTTACTATGATAATCTCTTGATCCATCCATTTTGATGCAAATGATATATGTATCCCATCTTTATCCATTCATTCATCCATAGATATTTAGGTGGCTCAGAATAACTGAGGCAGCCAGGTGTACAGAAAAGTGATTTAGTTGTACATATTGTAAATAGTGCTTCAGTGAAAATTGGGGTGCATGCATCTTTTCAAATAATGGTTGTCTCCAGATATATGCCAAGGAGTGGGACTGCTGGATCATATTTTTAATTTTTTAAGGACTCTCCATAGGGGATGTGCCAATTTATATTCCCACCAACAGTGTAGGAGGGTTCCATTTGATCCACATTCTCTCCAGCATTTATGGTGTGCAGATGTTTTGATGGCCATTCTGACCAGTGAGGTGATACCTCACTGTAGTTTTTATTTGCATTTCTCTAATAATTAGCAATGTTGAACATATTTTTATGTGCTTTCTTGCCATCCAAATCCTATAGTTAGAGGAGCCTGGTGGGCTACAGTCCATGGAATCACAAAGAATCAGACACAACTGAAGCAACTTAGCGAGCATAGCATGCCTTATTTGGGGAAATGTCTATTTAGATCTTCTGCCCATTTTTTAATTGGGCTATTATTTTGATATTGAGCTGCCCGAGCTTTTACATAGTTTGGAGATTAATCCTTTGTCAGTTGCTTTATTTGCATTTTCTTCCATTTTCTTCCATTCTGTGGGATGTCTTTTCATTTTATTTCCTTCGCTGTGCAAAGCTTTTAAGTTTAGTAAGGTCCCATCTGTTTATTTTTGTTTATATTTTCTTTGTTCTAGGAGGTGGAACCAAAAAGATATGGCCAACATTTATGTCAGAGAGTTCTGCCTGTTTTCCTCCATCTTATAATATCCAGTCTTAAATTTTGGACTTTAGTACATTTTGAGATAAATTTTGTGTATGGTATTAGAGAATATTCTAATTTCATTCTTTTACGTGTAGCTGTCCAGTTTTCCCAGCACCATTTATTGAAGAGGTTGTCTTTTCTCCATCATATATTCTTGCCTCCTTTGTCATAAATTGACCATAGGTGTATGGGTTTATTTCTAGGCTTTCTATACAGTTTCATTGATCTATATTTCTGTTTCGTGCCAGTACTGTAATGCTTTGATTACTATGTCTTTTTTCTTTATTCTGTTCTGTGGCAATGATGCCCACCATTCTGTTTTCAGGTTACTTATTTGTTCTTCTGCCTCAGTTATTCTGCTATTGATTCCTTCTAGTTTATTTTTCATTTCAGTTATTGTAGAGTTCATCTCTGTTCTTTAAATCTTCTCTTTGTTAAATATTTCTTGTATCTTCTTGGTCTTTATCTTCATTGTTTTTCCGAAATCTTAGTATCATTTGTATGAATTATTTTTCAGGTAGATTGCCTATCTCCATCCACTTCACTCAGTTGTTATTCTGGGGTTTTATGTTGTTCCTTTGTCTGGAACACACTTCACTGCCATCTCATTTTTTCTACCTTTCTGTGTTTGTGGTCCTGAATAGGCTCAAGATTATAGTTCTTCTTGCTTCTGGTGCCTGCCCCCTGGTGGTCAGGACTGTGTTTAGCGATGGCTGTGGGCTCAGAAATACTTGAAGCAGTCTGTCTGCTTGCTGATGGGGGGAGGTGTTCCCACCCTGTTGGTTGTTTTGCCTGAGGTTTCACAGCACTAGAACGTTTGGGCTGTTGGCTGGGGCCAGGTGTTGGTGTGATGTCAAAACGGCAGTTTCCAGGACAGCCTCACACCAATGAGCACTTCCCAGAACGTCTACCGCCAGTGTGCTTGTCCCTGCCGTGAGCCACAGCCACCCTCACCTCCCCAGGACAACCTCCAAGACCAGAAGGTAGGTTTTTGCCCAGGTTCATATGAAGTAACTGCACCAGATCTTATATTCACCATCCAAGAGTGGCATTTCTGTTTCCCCCAGTCCTGTGGAGTTACTGAGATCAAGCTCCAGTGGCCTTCAAAGTCAAATGCTCTGGAGGCCCCTCTCCCTGATGCCAAACCCCCAGACTGGGGGATCCTGACATAGGGCTCAGTGCTCTCACTCCTGTAGGAGAACCTCTGTGATAAAATTATTTTCCAGTTTGTGAGACACCCACTCGGTATGTATGGGGTTTTACTGTGTCGTGAATGTGTCCTTTCTACCATCTTGTGGCTTGTCTTCGGAAGTATTGTCCTTCAGTAGGTTTTCTGTCAATAGTAGTTCAGTTGTTCAGTTAATTGTGATTTTGCATGGGAGGATGAATTCAAGTACTTCTACTTTGCCATCTTGTCTGGGGATTGATTCTGAGAAAACGATTTTATTAGTTGGTAAAATGAAGCTTATGAAACTCAATCTTTTAATAAAATCTTTTAGCAAACTAGGCAAATAATACCTTAATGGTGAAATATAATCATAACTTACTATGAGGATGGACAAACACCATTGTCCCAGAGTTTCTGGCCCACATAATAAGAGGTGGAAGAAAATTACAAGGCTTGGAAAAGAAAACAGAACAGTCAATAAACAACTGATTTAAAAGTTTCTCAATATAGACAACCACAGAGGATATGCAAAACAAAACAATTTTTGGAAGATTAGATGGATTAGTAAGGTGGCTAGATATAAGATTATATAAAAACTCAGTAAGTCTGTACACAATAGCAAAAAGTGGAATAGTTACAAAGTACAACAAAAAACAGATGGTAACTAGAAGTCTTAAAAATGGATGATTTTTATGAAAAATACACACAGAAAATCTCAATAATAAAGGGTACTATTGGCGGGAATGTAAATAAAATACAGCTGCTATGGAGAACAGTATGGAAGTGCCTTAGAAAACTAGGAATAGAACTAGTATATGACCCAACAATCCCACTACTGGGCATAAACCCTGAGAAAATCATAGTTGAAAGAGATATATGTATCCCAGTGTTCACTGCAGCACTTTTTACAACAGCTAGGGCACAGAAGCAACCTAGATGTTCATTGACAAATGAAGGGATACAGAAATTGTGGTATATATGTGCAATAGAATATTACTCAACTATAAAAAATGCATTTGAGTCTGTCTTAATGAGGTGGATGAACCTAGAACCTATTACACAAAGTGGAGCAAGTCAGAGACACATATTGTTATTAATGCGTGTGTATGGAATCTAGAAAGATGATACTGATGAACTTATTTGCAGGGCAGCAATGGAGATGCAGACATAAGGAACAGACTAATGGACACAGTGGGGGAAGAAGAGGGTGGGACAAATTGAGATAATAACATAGAAACATACATTACCACGTGTAAAATAGCAAGTGGGAATTTGCTGTGTGACACAGGGAGCTCAACCCAACTCTGGAGGGGATGGGATGGGAAAGGGGTCTAGGAAGGAGAGGACATATATACATATATCTGTGGTTGATTCATGTTTATGTATGGCAAAGGCCAGCACAATATTGTAAAGCAATTATCCTCCAAGGGAAAAAAAAGAAAAGAGAAGCAGAGGAATCAGTGATCAGATTGCCAACATTCTCCAGATCATAGAGAAAGCAAGAGAATTCCAGAAAAACATCTACTTCTGCTTCACTGATTAAACAAAAGCTGAAAAAAATAAGTGATAGTACCATATTCATGGTTTATAAAAACTCAAAATTACTAAAACGTTTGTGATTTTGATCATATAACCCCAACAGATATTTTGTAACAGGATAGTGACAAACAGATAGTAAAATGTATAGGAAAGGACTAAGACTGAAGGAAGGGAAACTCCTCCTGAAGAACTGATGAAAGCTTCCTCTGCCTGACACCAAAAGTCATCATAAAGCTGTGGCAATTAGGGCAGCATGGTGCTAGTGCAGGAAGAGATAAATGTGAGAGAAGAACAACCATAAACAGATATACACCTCTGTGGAAACATGTACCACAAAGATGATTTTACAGATCATGGGGAAATGAGCAACTCCATTAAATGGTGCTGGGACAATTGTTAGTCCATATAGAAATACCAACATATAGGCTTACACAGGAAAATATAAGAAAAGAAGCTCCAAGTAGATTAGAATTAAATGTGCAATTCAAAACTTAATAGTTTTAGGATAAACTTTAAAAGAATATTCTTAAAGACTCAGAATTACAAAGGTTTTCTCTTCAGAAAAATATACACAGATGCTAACTAAAAAATAAATCTTGATAAATATACTTTGATTTTAAATTTGCTTATTAAAATACAAACATGAAAAGATAAACCACAAACTGGGAGAATACGTAATCAAGGATTCATATCAGTATATCACAAAATCTACTACAAATTAATAAAGTATCCCAATAGAATAATGATGGTAAACCAAAACATTACATTTCAGAAGGAAAATTAGTTTTAAGAGGAAAATGAAGTTTGGGGTCCTGCTGAGTCTCAAGGTTATAAGTAGACATTATGAATCAGTCTGACCAATAGACCACAAATTGTGGAGATGAAGGTTGTAGGAGGGGACATTTGCTAAGCTTTCTAACCTGGGGATGGGAGACTGTCAGGGAGCTGAACAGTTATTAAATCAATCTTCTTGTTTTGGCCTTGTCTTGTATCTTGGCTCACAACTCTGTTGCCTCCACTTACTCTCAAACTCCTATGTACCCAACCCCATTTTGCAGCATGAATTGACTTGCTTCTCACTGACCTGCCTTCCCTCATCCCTAGTGGATAATAAGAGTTCAACTTTATAATGTTTTGCTTTGTTATATGCTGTGCATCATTCTCAAATGCTATCTTTTTCTCTCCTATTAGCTGGCAATATTTTTTATCCTTTGTTGTTGATATGGTAAAGGGTTAAGATAATTCATGTCTGATAGGCCATAATTTCCTTGAAACCTCTACTTGAAAGTTATATCTGAATTATCAGTAGCCCTATCAGCTGAGGTCTTTAGGTTCTCTGGGGCCCCAATTTTGTGCTATTACTGCAAACAGTGGTTTCTGTGTGCAAATTTTGGCTCTAGTACTTACTAGTTATTTTAGGCAAGATAAGCTATTTAATTTCTTAGCTGACATGCTCTTATCTACTAAATGAGGCTCTTACTATATAACCCACAAAAATATTTAAAGAACAAATAACATAAATAAAATTACTGAGCTCTGTAGCATATGTGTATTATCTTCCCATTTCCACCAGGTAGAGTAGTAATAGCAACTACAGTATGGCAGAAAGTGAAGAGGAACTAAAAAGCCTCTTGATGAAAGTGAAAGTGGAGGGTGAAAAAGTTGGCTTAAAGCTCAACATTCAGAAAACGAAGATCAAGGCATCCGGTCCCATCACTTCATGGCAAATAGATGGGGAAACAGTGTCAGACTTTATTTTTTGGGGGGCTTCAAAATCACTGCAGATGGTGACTGCAGCCATGATATTAAAAGACGCTTACTCCTTGGAAGAAAAGTTATGACCAACCTAGACAACATATTCAAAAGCAGAGACATTACTTTGCCAACAAAGGTCCGTCTAGTCAAGGCTATGGTTTTTCCAGTGGTCATATATGGATGTGAGAGTTGGACTGTGAAGAAAGCTGAGCACCAAAGAATTGATGCTTTTGGAGAAGACTCTTGAGAGTCCCTTGGACTGCAAGGAGATCCAACCAGTCCATTCTGAAGGAGATCAGCCCTGGGATTTCTTTGGAAGGAATGATGCTGAAGCTGAAACTCCAGTACTTTGGCCACCTCATGTGAAGAGTTGACTCATTGGAAAAGGCTCTGATGCTTGGAGGGATTGGGGGCAGGAGGAGAAGGGGATGACAGAGGATGAGATGGCTGGATGGCATCACTGACTCAATGGACGTGAGTTTGAGTGAACTCTGGGAGTTGGTGATGGACAGGGAGGCCTGGCATGCTGCGATTCATGGGGTCGCAAAGAATCAGACATGACTGAGCGACTGAACTGAACAGTATGATGACACCTTGACATCAGCTATATGATTTTCCTGAATTTTCTGTGCTGCTTTCAATTAGGGATTGAATGTCCTCCCCTAAGGGACACAAAGATAGAGCATTTGGAACACTGAGATACTTTCCTCTTGAGATTATGAATCCACCTTTTTCTTTGAGGATTATCAACAGCAGCATATAACATAACTGAGAAAAGCTTATATCAAATGAAACTGATTATCTATTTTTTTGGACCCCTCTTCGGGACTGCCATACAATATCTACTAAATTTGGCATTGTGGCCTGGATGACCAACAGTTTGGTGATCTGATCTCTGTCTCATTTCCAATATGCTAAATGTTATATTCTCAATCCCAATGCACTGCTTTTTTATGGGGAAAAAGAAGGGGCAAGATTGGCCAAGAAGGTTTGGTCCAGCCATGAATGAATATGAAATCTTGGGAGGCTGGACTCATAGTGAGAAAATAATGCTGGCATTAACCCACTTAGAATTGCACAGTGCCCCACCCACCCCAATGTGGATTGGTTTAACACCCTTTGTTGGTGTTATTTGGCCATTCCCTTCAAATGCTAATGACCAGCTAGTTTAACATCCTTTATTGGTGTTATTCGGACAGTCCCTTCAAATGTGAATGAATAGCTTGCTTTGTTTCCATAGACAGGGAAGCCAAATAACTTCAGGGCCTAGAAGCAAATTATTTTTTCTGGTATAGACTGACCCTGAATGATGAATTGGGCTCTATGGTGGCTGTTTCACTGAAGACTGGGATTTCCCTACCCATCACAAACCAGGCCAAAAGGAGCTAAGCCATTTTCTCCTCATTATCACCTCATTAAGCTCCCCAAGCCAGTGCAGGGCTGGCGTAGAGGCCTGCTACAGGTAGCTTAATGAGTTTCTTATTTATAGGCCCCTGTGCTGTTATGCAAAAGCTTGTTATTCCCAGGCCTAGAGTATGGCACTTTCTAAAGGGAGGTGAGAAATGCAATTATCAAGCATGTTAGTATGGGCCTCACACCACTTCTTGGCCACTTGATCAACAATAAATAAATATATTTGTTAGATCTGTAAAATTTTATATTGTGCTGTGGTGTTTACCCCAATTTTCTTATCTTTTTTTCTTCTATCAACACAGAACAAATGCTGCCCCAGATGTGGAAGATGCAGATGTTTGCCAGTTTAGAATAACTCCAAATTCATAACTGTATATGGCATTCTACAGATTCCTCAGTTTGAGTTTGAGGAGAAATGTTGTCACCCTCCCAAAAATGTTTAAATTTGTTTCTCCTGCCATATATATGACTTGGAAGTCACATTTAATTAAGTGAAAGGCGGTTGCATTTTCAGTTACCACAGAAAGAAAAAAAACTTCTGTAATTAATATGCAAATTACAAATCAATGTTCCATATTTTGATCTTCAAAAAAGAAATCAATTTACTAAACATTCAGGCATTGAACATTTACTTAGCGCTATGTGTCTGTAATTGAGCAAGATACTGACAGGATGTAAAAAGTTAACACAAGCCATTGTCATAGATTAAAGAAATGTATCATCCAAAGAAGTTCTATCAGTTGTAACTTAAATGTATATAGAGACATGTTTGTTCAGGTATATTCATATAAATGGGTATGTACATATATTTAGCCACAAAAATATTAAAGGAAGCAGAAATTAATTTTAAAGGAAAATAAAGCTTGACCAATAGAAAACAGGTCAAACAACAGGTACAACGTCTGTTGTCATATAAAAATATAGACCTCTGATGTCAGAGCAAATGCCACATAAATGGACCCAGTTAAAAGGGGGGAGAATCTGGCTGTATTCAAACTATTATAAACAGTTAGTTAAGCAGACACAAATAGTTCAAATATTTGAATGCCTGTTATGGATAATATGGGGTATACAGAAATGCATACTATAAACCCTCTCCTCATCTTGTCTGTGACTAAACAGGGGTAAGGTAGGTACATAAAAACAAATAACACTGTATAGAAAATAGCTCATTAGAGAAGTTAAAGAAAATGCTAAAATAAGTGCCAGGAGAAATTCTTCCAACTTAACACATAAAAGAAAAAAAGGAATGGATATGTTAAAATTTGAGTTTAGATTTAACAGGATGGGAGGGTTTCAACAGAGTGGTGGTTTTAATATTTCTACACAGGACAGACCTAGCAGCAACATGTATTGTTAGGAGCCTCGATGATAGAGTCTTGTCTTGAAATTATCTTTTCAGTACTAGTTCTGTATTTTCACTTGGGTTAGAAAATATGGGTTAGAAAACTTCAGGTGACTAACTGGCCAGAGGACATGGTTAAGGAGGTGGTTAAAACTCACTCAACCCTGTATTACTGCTACACACAAAATTATCAAAGGTGCAAGATTTCAGGTCACATTCAGAAAATATGGATTAAATTTTCCTAGTCAGATCTTGAAGTATGTGTATAATAGAACAAGATATACATTAAAAAACAGATTAAAGAAAATGAGGACTAAAGAAAAGATGGGTCAATAAAGCAAGTGAGAAATTTCAGGCTTTGGTCTCTAGGCAGTATAAAAGCATTTTTTCTTCCTCTAATTGTTTGTTTATTTGTTTTCCCCTAAGCAATAGGAAAGAATGATCAGATGGTTAGTATAGAAGTGACTTGATGGATAGCTGGCAAAGGGAAAAACTGAAAGCAAGGAGGTCATTTAGGGGCCTATTCAATAGTCCAAGTTTAGGTGAAAAAATGAATTTATAGGTAAGGTAAAAAGACAATGAATTCAAGATGAATTCATCAGAGTTTAGAGTTAGAACACTAAGTTAGTAATTTAGTTTGAACACTGTCATGCTGAAAGTTTGTGCAATCAAAGAATAACTAAAATTTCAAACTTGGATAATTATGAGAATGTTGTCTTTGATTAACAGTGACAGAACTGTGAAAAACTACAGGTGTTTTGCTTTAGAATTTAGTAGTGAGAATGATGATAATTCTTTGGACAATTAAGGTTGGAAGTTCAGATATCGTTTACAATAGAATATCCAACAGGCAACAGAAAATTGTAAATATAGTTTTACAAATAATTGCTGCAATTAGAATAAATGAAATTACTAAGACAATATAGAAAGAAAATGAAAAGTGGGAAAATCAATTAGGTACATTGTATGTGGGGAGGAAAGAGAAATTTGAGACGAATATGAAGAATCAGGATTGTGAGAACGATAGTAGATTAGTTCATTTTTGCAGTAGTTTATGTTTAAGAGGAATATTCAAAAAACAGACAGTAAGCAGTGTCAAACATTCTTTAAAAAGTCAGGCTTAAGAATTGAGAAAAATAATCATTGGATCTGTTGAATAAGTGGTAAGAAACAAATGATAAGAATTGAACAGCTTAATATTAAGTTTTTAACTTTTCTCTATATATGTATATATATATGTTTATTTACATATATAGATCATTTCATCCCAAAGCAATAGAATCCATTCTTTTCAAATGCACATGGAACAGTCCTTAAGGTAGATCATATTTAAGACCATAAAACATAAATTTAAGAATACTGAAATTATATCAGGTCTCTTTTCCCAACCATAATAGTAAGAAACAAGAAATAAATTATGAGGTGAAAACTGGAAAATATACAAATATGTGGAGATTAAAATTCACTGATAACCACTGGGTCAAAGAATTAAAAGACAAACCAAGAAATACCTTAAGATGAATAAAAATAAAAGTACAACATACCAAAGCATATGGGATTCAAAGAAACAATGATTCTAAGANGAAATAAATTATGAGGTGAAAACTGGAAAATATACAAATATGTGGAGATTAAAATTCACTGATAACCACTGGGTCAAAGAATTAAAAGACAAACCAAGAAATACCTTAAGATGAATAAAAATAAAAGTACAACATACCAAAGCATATGGGATTCAAAGAAACAGTGATTCTAAGAGGGAAGTTCATAGTGATAAATGCCTTCATTAAGAAATGAGAAACATATCAAATAATATAAATAATGGCTCAAGAACTAGTGAAACAAGAACAAATTAAGTGCAAGGTTAATGGAAGGAAATAAGAAAGATTAGAATGGAAGTAAATAGAGACTGAAAAGACATTAAAAAGATCAATGAAACTAAGAGCTGTTTCTTTGAAATGAGCATCAAAACTGACACAACTAGACTCACTAAGCAAAATAAAGGACTCAGAATCAGAAATGAAAGGAGATACTACACCAAAACCACAGAAATGCAAAGGATGAGAGAGAATAAATAATTATACATCAACAAGTTGGACAATCTACAAGAAATGGCTAAATTTCTAGATGCATACAACCGGGCAAGACTGAATCATCAAGAAAGAAAAAAATATGAACAGACTGATTACTAGCAAGAAGATTTAATCAAAAAAAAACCAAAAAACAAAAACACCTTCCCAGCAAATGAAAGCTCAGGAACAGATGACTTCACTGATTAAATGTTTGGTAGAATTTGAACAGAATTAATACAGAGTCTCTTCAAACTCTTCCAAAAAATGTAAGAGGAAAAGAACACTTTCAACCTCATTTTACAAGACCAGGTTACCCTGATACCAAAACCAGACAGGGATGAAACACACACACAAATTATAGGCCAATATCCCTGTGAAGTACAGGGGGGAAAATCCTCAACAAGTATTAGCAAATCAATTCAATAATACATTTAAAAGATCATATACCATAATAACCATAAGCTAAGTGCCGAAAAATTGATGCTTCTGAACTGTGATGTTGGAGAAGACTCTTGAGAGTCCCTTGGACTGCAAGGAGATCCAACCAGTCCATTGTAAAGATCAGCCCTGGGTGTTCTTTGGAAGGACTGATGCTAAAGCTGAACCTCTAGTACTTTGGCCACCTCATGCGAAGAGCTGACTCATTGGAAAAGACTCTGATGCTGGGAGGGATTGGGGACAGGAGGAGAAGGGGACGACAGAGGATAAGATGGCTGGATGGCATCACTGACTCAATGGATGTGAGTTTGAGTGAACTCTGGGAGTTAGTGATGGACAGGGAGGCCTGGTGTGCTGCGATTCATGGGGTCGCAAAGAGTCAGACACAACTGAGTAACGGAACTGAACTGAACACCATAATCAAGTGGGATTTATCCCAGGGATGAAAGAATGGTTCAACATCCATAAATTAATGTTATTTACCCCATTAACAAAATGAAGGATAAAAATTACATGGTCATCTCAATAGATGCAGAAAAAGCATTTAACAAAGTTCAATATCCATTTATGATAAAACCTCTCAACAAAGTATGTATGGAGGGAATGTTACTCAACATAATAAAGACCATACATGATAAGCCCCCAGCTAACAGCTATCAACTATGAAAAGCTAAAAAGGTGTCCTCTAAAATTAGAATCGAGACAAGGATGCCAACTCTCACCACTTCCATTCAACTTAATGTTGGAAGTACTAGCTGGAGCAATTAGGCTAGGGAATTAAAAAAAGCATCCAAGTTAGAAATGAAGAAGCAAAACTGTTTATTTTGCAGATGACATGATGTTATATATTCAAAATCCTGAAGGCTTCACCAAAATAACTGTTAGAACTAATCAATGCATTAAATTTATAGGCTATAAAAGCAATATATGGAAATCTGTGGTATGTCTATATACTAAAAATGAATTATTAAAGAGAAATTAAAGCTAATTGCATCAAAAATAATGAATATATAAGAATACTTTAGCCAAGGAGGTGTATGATCTGCACACCAAAAATTTTAAGAAGAAATATTAGGAAAAAAATGGGAAGATATTCTGAGTTCATGGATTGAAGGTTTAATATTGTTAAAGTCAGTCAGGAATATACAGTGGGGAAAAGGAGAGTCTCTTCAATTAATGGTGTTTGGAAAATTGGACAACCATGTACAAAGGAATAAAACTAGACCATTATCTTATATCATTACACAAAAATCAATACAAAATGCATCAAAATGCTTCTGATACCATAAAATTCCTAGAAGAAAAATAGGTGGTAAGCTTCTTGACATTGATCTTGAGAATGATTTTATGAATTTGACACCAAAAGGCAAAAAACGCAAACAAGTAGGACTATAACAAACTAAAAACTTGCATAGCAAAAGGAACTATCAACAATGAAAAGGGAAACTCCTGAATGGGTGAAAATATTTGCAAATCATATATCTGATAAAGGGTTACTATGCAAAATATGTTAACAGACTGATAGAACTGAATACTAAGAAAACAATTTAAAAAGGGGGCAGAAAATCAAAACAATGAAGTAAAACCTAACACTGGACAGAATGGCCATCATTAAAAGAGTACAAATAACAAATATTGGAGAGGGTATGGGGAAAAGAGAACCCAAGCACTAGTGGGAATGAACATTGGTGCAGCAAGTACAGAAAAGAGTCTGGATGTTCCTTAAAAAAATACAAACAGAGTTGTCACATGACCCAGCAATCTCACTTCCAGCCTTATCCAGAGAAAACTTGAATTTGGAAAGATATATGCACTTCCCTGGTGGCTCAGATAGTAAAGAATCTGCCTGCAATGCAGGAGACCTGGGTTTGATCCTTGGGTCGGGAATGTCCCCTGGATAAAAGAATGGCTACCCATTCCAGTATTCTTGTCTGGAAAATTCCATGGACAGAGGAATCTTGTGGGTTATAATCTGGAGTTGCAAAGAGTTGGACACAACTTGCAACTAATACTTTCACTTTTCACATTCATACCAGCACTGTTTACAATAACCAAGACATAGAAACAATCTAAATGTTTATCAACTGAGGAATGGATAAAAACAGATGTGGTTATACACACACACACACACACACACACATACACATAATGGTGAAAGTGAAGTCGCTCAGTCGTCTCCAACTCTTTGCGACCCCATGGACCATAGCTTACCAGGCTCCTCTGTCCATGGGATTTTCCAGGCAATAGTACTGGAGTGGACTGCCATTTCCTTCTCCAGGGGATATTCCTGACCCAGGGATTGAACTCGGGTCTCCCACATTGTAGACAGACGCTTTACTGTCTGAGCCACCAGGGAAGTCCTATATTTTACACAATGATACAATATTACTAACCAGCCATTAAAAAAAAAAGTCATTTGCAGCAACATGGATGGACCTAAAGATTATCAAACTAAGTGAAATTAGTCAGAAAAAGAGAAATACCATATGATACCACTTCTATTTGGAATCCAAAATATGACAAAAATGAACTTATCTAAAAAATAGAAACAGACTCATAGAGAATCAACCGGTAGTTGCCAAGGGGGAGAGGGGTGGAGGAGGGAAGGTATGGGAGTTTGGGTAGCAGACGCAAACTATTATATACAAAATGGATAAACAAGAAACTCCTACTGTATAGCATGTGGAGCTATGTTTAATATCCTGTGATAAACCATAATGGAAAAGAATATGAAAAAAATGTATGGAATGTGAAGTCAAGTAGGCCTTAGGAAGTATCACTATGAACAAAGCTAGTGGAAGTGATAGAATTTGAAATAGCTCAACTGGAATTCCAAAAGATGATGCTGTTAAAGTGCTGCACTCAATATGCCAGCAAATCTGGAAAACTCAGCAGTGGCCACAGGACTGGAAAAGGTCAGTTTTCATTAAAATCCTAAAGAAAGGCGATGCCAAAGATCAAACTACTGCTAGCAAAGTAATTGTCAAAATTCTTCAATCCAGGCTTCAACAGTGTGTGAACCACGAACTTTCAGATGTTCAAGTTGGATTTAGAAAAGGCAGAGGAACCAGAGATCAAATTGCCAACATCCGCTGGATCATGGAAAAAGCAAGAGAGTTCCAGAAAAACATCGATTTCTGCTTTACTGACTATGCCAAAGCCTTTGGCTGTGTGGATCACATAAACTGTGGAAGATTCTGAGAGAGATGGGAATACCAGACTACCTGGCCTGCCTCTTGAGAAATCTATGCAGGTCAGGAAGCAACAGTTAGAACTGGACATGGAACAACAGACTGGTTCCAAATAGGAAAAGGAGTACGTCAAGGCTGTATATTGTCACCCTGCTTATTTAACTTCTGTGCAGAGTACATCATGATAAATGGTGGGATGGAGGAAGCACATGCTGAAATCAAGATAGCTAGGAGAAATATCAATAACCTCAGATATGCAGATGACACCACCATTATGGCAGAAAGTGAAGAAGAACTAAAGAGC